>VWZY01012669.1:312744-360361 GCA_013399075.1 Chloroceryle aenea | reverse complement strand
CCGGGGGTCACATCGTGCTGCCTCCCGTCAGAAGCCTTCCTGCGATTTAGTCTTACCTGAAAAAAACCCCACATGTACATTTATGTACTTATACATTTATATAGAGAGGTGCATACACACACACAGGGTCCCTAAAAGAACCCCCTCTTAGCCCTATACATCATCCAAGGATGCACGCAGTTGGCAGCTGCCACTACTGGCATTTTACTGTCCCAAAGCGAGGAACGGGCCCATTATCCTGGCCAGGCCTTGCTGGCAGGGATTTCAAACAAAAGCAAACATACAAGCCATCACAGTTTCGGCAAAGCGTATTTGCTGGACCAGCACATCTCACCAGTCCTGTGTTTGGTGAGTGTCTGGGGGTGCCGATTCAGATGCCTTCAGAAGTGCCCATTAAGGTGGCTGTTCAGTCACAGAGACATCGAGGCTAACCACTGGGCTGCAGCTGGTACTGAGGGAAAAAAAAGGTGCCAAAGAGCCTCCCAGGAGGTACTGTCACACCCCCTGGACCTGTGGGTGTTGGGAGCCCATGATGTATAATAAACCTTCACTTTCCGAGTGCATGTACAGTGTCATCTTGGTAAGGAAAACCCCAGCGATGAGAGATGCAAGCCAGCCTGAAGGACTGTGCTCAGGGCAGCAAGCCAGAGTGTCCTGCACAGCGATCTCGCTTCACGCTGTGTGGCCTCATCACTCTACCTTTCCCCATTTGTTTCCCAAAGAGGAAATGCAGGGATCTTAGCACGGGGTCCTGCGGGAGGAGCTGAGGCTCACACAGCTCTGGGCAGATGGAAACTGCTGCCATGATGCCTGAGTGTTCCCATCTGCTGTGGGGAAACAGGGCTCATTGTGAAGTGGTTCCTGCCTAGAGTATTCTAGGGGTTATTTTACTTGGCTAAAACTGTTCCTTTATTGCCATATAAAGTTTTTAATAACTCATTAAAATCTGGACTTTGTATAGTAACACACAGCGTACTAAAGAATATTAATAATGATTAAAAAAAGACCTTGGTTGTCCTAATGTCGACTGTAGTTTGTGTATAAAAAGACAAGCTTCTGAGACTAATTAATAGGCCAGAACCTAGATGAACTCTTCTATGATGCCTCCACAAACATCCAAGTGCTTCATTTAGTACTACTGTTGAATCAGGATCTTGTTTTCTTCACTGAACAAGCAAGAGGGAGTGCATGCAATATATGTGTAAACAAACGCAGTGTTAAGGCCATGCTCACAGCTGGAAGAGATGAGAATGACTTTTAACCCTGCCCCAGCCAGAGCCAAAAGCAGCCAGACTTCCCTTCTCCTCACACAATCTTCCTTTTCCTTTTAAGTGTTCCTTTAGTGAATTCCTACACAGTAGGTGAGAAGACAGCAAAGCTGGGGCAGGCAGAGTATGTAGTTCCCTTCACATATGCACACCGGGAAAATTGTGTCCAAGTCAGTGTCATCTGTTTCTTTGGCAGCAATGGAGAGAAAAATAAGGAATCAAGCTTATTTCTGAAATAACAAGAGGTATGCAAAAACAGCCATAGTTGAGGCCCTAAAACTCAAGAAGCTGGAACGTCTAACAGACATGAGTCTGGCAATTTAAAAACAACAACGAAAATATTCTCTTGGACTTTTTGTGAGTAGGAAACACTTAAAAATTAGCAAACAAGTGAAACTCCAAAACCTAAAGAGCTGAAAACTCTTGTTGGAACAAAACCAACAATGCTTCTACTATAGGAAGTCAGAAGAAAGGGTATGGAAACTTGCACAAGAACTACAAGTCTTAGTTAGGTTCAGCCATCCACCTAGTTTGCTGTAACTGTGTTCCTGGCAGTTGCGTGGCTACATCAGCTCTACCGCATATCATAGAGGCTTTTAAAATTCTCCACCCCTGAATATGCAAGCATGCCCAACAAAAGTTTAGTTTCCATGGTAATTCATATAAGTAGAAATCAAATCTTGGAATGTTTGCAAAAGTATGCTTTAATCAGGAGCACTGAAAATGGTAGTAACGTACTCCAGTGCCATTCTGTAACAGGGAAGAAGAGAGCACTTCAGCCACTTCAGAAATGAAGTCACCTCTGAGCAGGAATCCTCAGTCACAACCTGTGCATTACCTGGTCCCTTACCTTTACAGATTTTATCTACATCAGGTGTGGACACGATTGCATTTCTGTCACATGAGCCAGAGCCCACAGCTGGGAGTTGGTTCAGGCTTTATGCTGCCTGAAGGAAGATAGACAATACCCAGCCTGACAAAACCACTTGAGATAAAGCTACCCCCTGATGACTAGGTGTAGTTACACCCAATCTTTTATTTGGTGGCAAAACTGGTCTGGTTTCTTCCCTTTCCTGCCTTAAATATTCATTTGGGTTCCAAGTCTATAGTCTGTGATGTTCTGTGGTGGATTTATTTGTGAAAACTAGATCTAGAAAATTATCCTGGTGAAACCTCTTCCTTCCCTGCACCTTCCTCCTTCTGAAAAAGGTTCAACAAGTACTTGTATTAGAGTGATTGATGAGAAGATGAACAACATAGATCTGAGCAGCTGTGCTTGAAACTAAGCCTCTGTTTCTTGAGCTGGCATCACCAATACACCAATGGATTATTAAACTGAACCCCTTTTGAATAAAAATGTTGTAACCAATGAAGCTGTAAGGATTCAGTGCTTTCCAGCATGTAACCAGAGCATTCTGATCCACTGCCTCTATGAAGAAGCCCAGTTGTTGATTGACACTGCAGAATAAAACTACACGGTTGTTTATAGCTTGAAAATAACAATGGTCACAACCAGAACTTCTGGTGAAACTTCAAAACAAGCAGTGATTCTTCTGTTGTGACTTCCCCAAAGATATTTTGAGGCAGTGTAGCAGGTTGGATTCTAGGTACTGAAAGTTAATTTTTAAGGCTTGTTGGGAATCTCTGCAAAATAAAAAGGCAGCCTGATGCATGACTGCATGCATCAGTACCATTTCAGTAGAAAAAAATCATGCCCAATAGTTACACCACTTATCCAAGTTAAAAATCTAACCCTCTGTTAATGCAGCACACAGTTGAAAGGCATATCAAGCAATAATAACCCAAGCTGAAGTTCAAATAGTGGAGTGTTCTTGTGGCTTGGCCTGAAACCTTCTTAAATTGTCACATAAGAGCTTTCACAAAGAAACAGCCCAAGGAAAATAAGTTACATGAGTAATCAAATCTCATGCTCCAGGGCACAAGTCAATTGCTGGAAGGGTCAAGAAAGGAATTTCCTCACTCTCTTCCTTTGCACAGTTGTACACAATTAACTAGGTTGTAATTGCAAGGAAAGAAAGCAGTTAGGATTTGCATTCTTCTGAGTCATCAAGTGCTGGCTGCTTTTGCAGCTGAATTCTGAGCATAAGGGATAGGTCTGGTAGGTGGGTTTTGTTGTATTTCTCTAAGGCTTGGCATAGATTTGCAGTGCAGTTGCGAGGTCTGCTCTTCCTTTGATGCTGACTGCCTGGCTCAGAGCATGGCCGCGTAGCGGAACTACCATTAAAGTGAGGACTCCACTAATTTAGGTGAGTTAGTTTTCTGTTAGTGACAAGTAGTTATCTTAAAAATGCCTCTATCCATAAACTGCACAATTTATAATGACTCATTTAAGTAGTACCAATGGTGTAGCTGTAATGGCCTGAAGATATAAACAAGATAGGATTTGTTGGAAAGGCAACCATTTTTATTAAAGCAGCTAGACCATTTAGTGCAATAAAATGTAATGCTCTTTCTTCTTTAAATAGAACATTTTAGTAATCAAAAGGATTTTTACTATCACAGGACAGACATTACTCTGCTTCAAATCACAAAAGCACTACCCTATTAGCTTGTGTCTGGTTATCTGTCTTTGCAGCTGATTAATTGCTTCCCTTTGCTAGAATCAGCATGCTTCTGTGCGTGAGGGTGGCTTAGGCCCTTAATTAGCCAACTCTCCTACTGCACCTAAACTCACTACAGTGTTACTAGAGTTCTTCTGTACACAAGAACATTTTTGATAAATTATCTGTGAGCAAACATGTTGAAAACTGCAAGGACTAGCTCTGTAGGCAAAAGCTGGTCCATGCTCCTCTTAAAGTCAGTAGCAATCTGTTGACTGAAGACAGGGTGCAAATGCCACAGCTACGCTGGTTTACAGTTATAGTCACAGATTAGGGCAGCTAATAGGTTTGTACTCTGGTTGGATACAAGGATATCTTCATCCCATAGTTGCCGCTTCTAGACTTATCTTTGTGCTAGCAAGCGATAAATTGATTCACAAGTTCCCATACACACCTTAGTTTGGGGCCTTATGATTTTCCTCTGAGGCCAAGCCAGAAAAGTTGTCTATTCTCCTTTGGTCTCTGTTCCTATTTATCAAATCTAGATGCTGAGAAATTTTGTATGTCTAACAATGTTGTGGGTCACATCAGTGAGATAGTACTTTTTTAGTAGGATATTAAACAAAATATCACAGGTATCACAGGGTGTCAGGGGTTGGAAGGGACCCTGGAGATCTTCAAGTCCAACCCCCCTGCCGGAGCAGGATCATACAATCCAGCACAGGCCACACAGAGTATAAATAAAAAATATAAACATATTAAATAAAATATCTAAAATATAAAAGCATTTAAGCCACTTGCCCAAGGTTACGCATGAAACAATGTGTGGAACACAAGAATCCAAGATACTACCTTAATTTCACCGTTAATCTTTGTAAAGATTTATCTCCACCTTGAAATAAATACTCATTTAACTTCTTTCTCCTACAAGAAATATTAATCTACTTCAGATGAAACTAATTAGCAAAGAGTCAAAAGAGATAAAATGATTCGTTTCTACCAAAAGGAAAGATGGTTGTAGAAACTTCAGTCTGTTCAGAGTCATTTGGCTGGAATTGATGCAGTGACTTTCATGAAGGAAAAAGCTCTGCTTAACAAAGTTTAGGTAAAATATATCCTCACAACTGATTCATGAAGCTGCCTTTGCTGGCAAGTTTTTATATGTGCATTGAGAAGGAGTGTAGAGGGTTTTTTTCTCTGCAGATGGCTTCCAAATGTGAAATCAAGTCCAATTAGCAGCACAAAGGATAACACATTATATATATATACTATTTTCCTGCTTTAACAGACAGAAAAAGATGCAAAGATAGATTTTAGCCTCAGCTTTTTGATAAATTTCTCCAAGTAGAGGTAGGATTAAAAACAACTGAAAAATACAAAATGTAAGGATTTTCTCCCTGTGTAGGCCTCACTCAGAACTGCCTTACATACTTAAAATATACAAACCCCAAAGACAAACATCCTGAAGATTCACTAATGCCCAAAGCAAAATCAATCTAAACCAAAACAGTAGGCAAGTGAGAATTCACCATCTTATCTCCCCACTGCCCTTGCACCACTTTCAGCAAAATCCGAGAAATATAGCATGGTAGGGGCAAGGGTTGTAGAATTACATATGTTCATCTCCTGTCAGAATGTATAGGGGCAGGGGGAAGGTGGATCAGCATGTCCCTGCAAGTTTAACTAATGTGTGCCATAGGTATCTGGCTTCTGAGGCCAGCAACGCTTCTGTACCAGACAGCTGGTTGGCGTGCAAGGCACAATACAGCACATACACCTCACATATGCCCACTGGGAGATTAATCCATATCTAATTCTTCTCTTTTCCCCTTATGTCATACCCATTTTGGGTTTCCTTGGGGAATAACGAGAGGACCATTCTACTGGCAGTGCTGTTTTCTTCTACCTGCTGTTGGAAGTGCCATGTTCCTCACTGGGTCTATCAACATGCCAGTAACAGGACCAACCTCCAGCAGGCAGGGCAGGGGGTGAAGCTGAGGGAGGGCTTTATATGACCTTGCCCTCCATGTCTGCAGAGAGGCTGCCAACTGCTGGAAGAGCTCTTGATATCTAGAGCTTACTCTAAAGAAAGTAAAGCATTTGGGTACTTGAGGTTCAAAGCTCTGCATATCCCCACCTATGCAGCCTAAAGTGGCTGGGGACCCTGTGTTTTAAGCAGAAGTCAAAGCCTTCCAGGGGAACACCTTGGCTAACAGTATAACGATAAACAGAAGAGCAAACAAACTCAGCTATTTGGAGAATGCGGAACCTTTGGAAATGCAATTTTAGAAGAGCTGTATTCTCTAAAGTCTGATGATTTATAGAAACATAGAACATAGAAATGTCTGGGTTGGAAGGGACCTCCAGAGGTCATCTAGTCCAACCCCCCTACTGAGAGCTGGGACATCGTCAACTAGAGCAGGTTGCTCAGAGCTTCATCAAACCCCACCTTGAATGTCTCCAGGGATGGGGCCTCAACCACCTCCCTGGACAACCTGTTCCAGTGCTCCACCAGTCTTGGGGTAAAGAACTTCCTCCTTATTTCTAATCTGAATCCACTCCTTTCTGATTTAAAACCATTGCCCCTCGTCCTTTCACTTCAGGCCCTCTCCAGTCTTTTTAGAAGCTCCCTTCAGGTACTGGAAGGTCTCCCCGGAGCTTCTCCAGGGAGAACAATCTCGTCTCCCTCAGCCTGTCCTCACAGGAGAGGTGCTCCAGCCCCCTGATCATTCTCGTGGCCTCCTCTGGCCATGCTCCACCAGGTCCAAACAGGATCCTTCCTGTGCTGAGGGCTCCAGAGCTGGATGCAGTATTCCAGGTGAGGTCTGACTAGAGCAGAGCAGAGTGGCAGAATCACCTCTCTCCGTCTGCTGGCCACACTTCTTTTGCTGCAGCCCAGGATGGGATTGGCCTTCTGGGCTGCAAGCACACACTGGCTGCTCATGTCCAGCTTCTCCACCACCAGCACCCCCAAGTCCTTTTCTGCAGGCCTGGTCTCTGTCACCTCCTCCCCCAGTCTGTATTGATAGATTTATGCATGCATTCTTCTCTACATTGCTCACTTGAAAGCATTTGCCTCCATCCTGCAGCACTATTCCTATCAGCCTGTTTGCAGGGAAGCCCCAGACATGCTCTTCAGTCTGGGTTTGCACTGCTGTGGCCACGACACCACACGCTTCCCATGAATTTTCCACTGACTGATGTAGGATTAGACCAACAGGAAGCAATCAAATATGCTTGCTGAACCCAGAGTATCACAGGAAATTAACATATGACAAATTTTAACACATTGTTTTAATAAATTATAATTTTGTACTATAAAGACCACTGTGAAATCTGAGATAGGAAGATGGGGGTGGTCTTCCTTCTTTTTCATAATGCCTTGTTTGCACATCACTTTTTTTTTTTTTTTTCTCCCCTCCTCTTCCTACTACTGAAGGCTTAAAACAGCCAGGGAGGCATCACAGCATTTGTGAGCAACAACCTTCATTTTGGTTGCAAGCTCCCCAGACTGTCCAGTGAGCTAGAAGACCATTCTAACCAAGATGAGAAATGCACTTAGGGATACACTTTGCTTACAGGACATAAATTAGGTAGCAATATGAAATGGGGACACAAAAGTAGCCCATATGAGCCAGACAATTAATGCATAAAGAGAGGAAAAGGCTGACAGTGGATCCTCATTAGACATAGGAACAGTGTGTCTTTAGCATGATTTCTTAAACCTCAGAAGTTTAACAGGAAAAAAATGTTTCTTTATGCCTCAGATCTCCTCTTGAGTTAATGGAGGTTTCAGGCTCCCCCTCCCCGCCTCATTTCTGGAGAAGCTGCCAAGTTTTCCCAGAGCTAAAAGCAACAACTTTCTGTTAAACGTTACTTCATGCTTCTGGTATTAATCTAATAGAGGGCTAGATGGGGAGGAGGGGGAACTAGCAATGAAAGCCAATTTCCTGCCATGTAGTGGGAAATCCATAGAAAATTCAGACCTAACACTAATTTTAACAGCTGGATGACTTCTTTGGCTTTTACTTGCCATAGGAACATGCAACAGAATACTTTTTTTTTGTTGTTATAAAAAGAAAACAGACGTCAAACAAAAGGTAAAATAAAGAGGCTTGCAATTGTAAATACCCTGATTAAACCATCCCATTCAACAACGCTTGAAATATCAACATATTTTGCAAATTGCCTCTCATTTCTATTAGCATTTCGAATAAGAATGTTCATGGAAACAGAAAATATACAAGGAAATCGTCTTGCTAATAAGCACTTTAACAAATATTTACTTGGGAAATGCTCCAGCAGCCACTTTAAAGAGAGTCTTAGTGGGTTTGAGAATCATGCAGTTGGGACATAGAAATAAAACTCCCTGATGGAGGTGAAAAAAATCATGGCAAAAAGAGCTGATTGCAAACACTCAACATACAAGTCAGAGACAACAGTTCTGTAGCAGTTCATGGCTATATATAACATACACTGAAGAACTGTTAGCAGTACCTCTCTCAAGCCTCCATTCTCTGGGTAAGTTATTTATTAGAAAGGACTTGACTGTTCTGATAAGAATTGCTGTGAGGGTGATAGCCACTAGTGTAATCCTTTATCCTGATTATAAAAAACCAAAAGTTTTTTTCCTCCTTTTTATGCTTTTTACTCAGGCTTTGCTCCACCTGTTTCTCACATGCCATATGGCTCACATCATCACATATTCCAGAAGATTTTTTTACATTGATGCAAAGAAAGCTGAACACAGTACACACGTTGAAATCGAATGCTGTTTTGAAGATAAAGCAGGGCTGTAGCTTCTTTGTGTGAGATGTACATACTAGGAAGGATCCTTACTGCAGATTACCTTGATTATAAAGCTTTACCTGCCCACTGATGCATGCTAACAACAAGACATGGCAGCTGTTTATGTCACTAGCTGCTGCCAGTTGTCAGACTGAAAATGTTAATAACCATTTTCTTTGGTCCCAGGCTTGCATTAAACACGCTGGAAGATTCAAAGTCTCTCTGGGGTAGTGATGGCAGAAAAATCCCAGAAGCTAACACCCAAAACATGAAGTAGAAGCGACATCATGTGAGCTAGGAGGCTTCTCGTGGGGCAGATAAACACAGGGCTGGAACATTTGATAGCTTGAAGTACTGATGGGCAGGAGAGACAGAAAATAAAAGCCTTGGAAACAGCATGAGAGAATGAAAAAAAGTTGCTGTAGGTATCACATTAGAAAGAAGTTCAAAGACATGGAGCTTCTTAGGGTGTAGTGCTGCTGAGAAGGCAGAGATATCTAAAAAGAAAACTATTTCCAGTTTCTTTATTCTGTGTTCATACTAAAAGGGGACATTATGCAATTTTTAAGTCAACAGGACTATTGCCATTGCTCTCTCTGTACTCCAAAAATTCCAGCTGGTATCAGGTTTTCCTTGTAATGGAAACAAGCTGGCAGAACTTCAAAGACTTGATAACAGTTCATACAGAGAAAGGACAGCAATAGTTCACTATATTTGAGCATTAAAATGTTGGGTTTGCCTGTCTTTTTTTTTTAAGAGAGGTTAGATAGAATTTGGCAATGCTTAAAATGGTGCCACATGTATCTGGTTGGAGCTCAGGAAGAGAACGTGAACAGGTAGCAGTACAGAATTTGTTTGGGAAAGGCTTACAGCTCATTTTTTGTCAAATATATCATGGTCAGGGACTATGAGCACCGTGAAATCACTTTGCCCAGTCACAGAGCTTTTAAATGACTGAAAAACTTAAATAGGAGTTATGAAAAACAGGGATATATGAGTACTGTGATTATTTGAAGGCACAGAAATCACCAACCCTGATAAACATTGTCCTAAGAGCATGAAAACTCCAAAGAATCTAGGAAAATGGGTGAAAAAAATGTTGAATAAGTGGAAATAAGCCTTTAATTTAGAATTTTATATATCAAATTATAAAATTTCCCTTCGATGGACAAATCCAGTTCAGACAATTCCCTCTCAGTCTTTGTTTTGCATATTTTATTCTCTCATTTCTGGCCACTGTAAAATTGCAGGTTCAGTTTCAAGAATGTCCTAACTTTCTATGTAGTGCCAAATGGCATCTGTACAACGTTCAAGCGATGTGATCTGTGCCACTCTGCAGAGATCTACCAGTTATGCTGGGGCTCACAGCAACCAGAGGCTGGATATCTATATAAATAAGACATTTTACATGTCTGGGAAAAAGTTGTTTCTCTTGAAAAATATTACAGTCCCTCATTTCTTTTCTTCCTCCTCTCCTTCGTCCCTGATCATATGCAACCAAAGAAATGTCCTTTGTTAGTTCTTTTCTGGGCTGGCAAGAAGCCCAAAGATCCAGCAGACAAAAACCTCAAGTCAGCAGAGCTAATGGGAGGAATGTGTTTTTCAGAGCCCCCATTACACAGTCTCCCTGGTCACAGTCTCAGTGGTCCAAAATGAAGCTCCCATTAGTGGGTTCAGGGAGTGAATGCAAGGCTCAGTGGATCAGCTCATGTCTCTCCTACTCTTCCTTACACCATAATCAATGTGGCATCCCATGCTTGGAGGGAAGCAGCTTGAGAGGGCTGTCTTATCCTAGACAATATACAGTCAGCAAAAGGTCCCTGAGTTAAATACTCATGCATTTAACAGGTGCTGAGAACAAACTGAAGGGTCTATCTTGTGTATTAGCTGGATAAGATGAATTTAGAAAAATTTTAGCCAAAGGAATTCAGTGTTTTTTAAGGAAATAAAGAACACAGTAAATCAAGACTGCACCGGGCAGCACAGCCATGGGCAGCACAGCAATCTGCACTGTGGCTTTGCAGCACTGAAGTGGCTCATCCTGCAGTGTACTTCATATCATGTCAAAGTATTTATTTCTCATGCAAGTTTTCTTTCCCGAGCCTTTCCTTAACGACATAACAAGCAAGCACTGTTCTTTCTGGTCTTTCTCCTCCCCTTTCCTCAGCAGTCCTTTGGCATTTACCTCCTCTCGTTTTGGATTTCCTGCCTGCACCCTAGGGAAAGGATTTTCCTGTGAGAAACAAATGTCACGCTGCTGATCTGTTTGGATGCCAATAGACCAAGTCTATCCTCCATGTGAAGGAAAGCTCTCATCTACCTGCTATCAGAATAGTGTTGCCCTCGGATGGCTTTTTTTCCTTCTCTGACTCATTTTAGTTGGAACTAGCTTTTTGGTCCCTAACAGACAGAGCTGCTATTTCCACGTATTTAATTAAAATCGATGCAGCTGGTTTGGGTAAATGAAGACCTAAACTGGACTAAATTAAAACCAAACATCAAACGTTTTGAAAAAGTACCTACTTCCTATAGGGTCCTGCATAACACATACTTTTTGGTAACTGTATTTGACATTTTGGTCTGAGAGAGGGAGAAAAGCAATTGAGAATACCCTGTATCTCTTCTGCACATGTACAGAGAGCAGGGCACAGCGACTCTGTCAGAAGCATCAAGATATGGTGATATTAAACATACACAGCTGTTTCTGAAATTACAGAAAGTGTTTTTGCATGAAACCTTCCTGGCAATTCACACCTAGTTATTCATGGCAATGCAAGCCACCATCAGGATGTGGAAGGAAAAAAAAGGTTCTGCATGTAAGCAGCAAAAGTACCAGGAGATGTGTCTCCTCAGATAGTTGGGACCCAAAACTTGCTTCACCTCAAAGACAGATTAGAGGTTTTGTCTTTCTCCAGTGACAAAAGAGACAAGTAAACCTTTAGCCTTTGTTCTGGATCAGGGCCAAGGCTGCTGAGCCCCTAGGCTACAGGGCCAGAAGACACAGCACAATTGTGCTGTAAAGACAGAAAAATAGCTTCTGGAAGAGCACCAGGGAATGTGTTTATGTGCATTCATGCTCAAGTACAAGGCCTGCGTGCTGTATAGAGCCTATATAACACCATGGTAGGATGCTTAGTGCAGTTCCATTTAGAGTTCTGCAGAGTTTAGTGCTTAGGATGTTGAAAATACCCTAGATCTCTTTTCTATCCTCTTGTGGTACATTATAAGAGATGTTAGCCATGATTGCAACAACCCAGCTGTGGCAAACAACAGTCTGTGGCTTTGCATGGGTTGTGCTATATGTCTTCAAGCTGCTAAAGAGCACTGGGGAGCATTTTGTGGTTTGTGGTATACGCAGAAGGGGTGGTTTATAGACCTTTTGGTTATAACCAGCTATTACCCCTGCACTTGTGAGGCACTGGATTGGATGACCCTGGTGGCTTATTCCATGCATGGTGTGTTGTGTTTCACACTGCTCACTGTTTAGTGCGAAATAACGAATTGCCTTCATTGTATTCTTGCTTTGAAAGTTGACTAAAAACTTCTTTGTTACACATGAATGGATTTTTGCATACAAAAGTCTGGAGGTTGAACATGGTAATGCATTCTGGAAAGCTCAGAAAAGCCAGTGCTTTGGCCAGTGCATCACCAGAGAATGAGCTGGGGTCCAGAAGAATCCAGCAGAATTATGTACAGCCTTGCTTTAGTTTTACCTTAAGCTCCTACACTTTGTATTTTCTGCAATGTAAGTGTAAGAAGAATCTAAATCTACACTTGGTGAACATTCATGGGACTAATCAACATCAGATTCAGACTGTGATTTATAATCAGAGTCAGACTTGGTTGCACAGGACAGTATGTTGAGCCTGCAGACACTTTAAAACCAGAGGAACTGTCTGTAGCACACACCATTTAGATGGTCTTGAACTTTGTCTCACTTGCAGCCCGAGCTCATAATGTTAGAAATATCTTAAGGTCATGTTTATAAATACACCATCAAAAGTCTTTTTCAGATAAAGACATAAGGTACAACCTTTCTGTCACAGCCAGACAACCCATTCATATGCTAAATTGAGTCAAGAAAGCAAATATTGTGCAAAAGATCTGTTTTCTTCTAAGTAATGAGAATAATGAAGTAAAGCTCATTCAAGAGAGTGAGCATGTAGGACACTGCAGTAGTCAGAGAGATGAGTGGAGGTTAACTGTGATCAAGTTGATCATACAATAAAGAGAAAAAAGCAAACCTCCAAACTCAAGTGCAGGTCTCACTTTGCCAAGTTAAACTCCATAACAAGTAAATATTCCTAAGTAGAAAGCTCCAGTAGGACCTACTTAGGCCAGGTGGGTTTTTTGTTTTATTCTGACCTGGCTTTTCACTTCTAGCTGACATTCATTTATATTTTCTACACTGAAATATTAAATTGCATTATATATGAAGGAGTCACTTGCCTAACTAGAGGTAGAAGCAGAGATAACTGCTGCTTTGCCACTGCAATACTAAGGAGATCCATCAGAGCATTACCACATTCTAAGGTGGTCAATAAATAGTTCTGCATCATTTCCCTGACAGATGGGAAGGTGTTGGAATATATCAGTGAGAACTTCAGAGCAGGTAGCACCTTGTTTGCTTAGGGTTTCAGGTCCCTGACTTCTGAAAACTCAGCTTTTACTTAGGCAGCAAGTATTTATTTTGCTGGGACTGTCTTGATGCCTTCTCTGTGTGCTGCTCTGATGTCTTTCTGGCTTCTCTTCCACATGAAAAATATTCAGCCACCTGCATGTTAACTCAGCCCATTATCAAACCCTCCACCTACATAACACATTCTTGAACAGCTTTGTATGTACCCTCATTTTTGGGTTGGTTGCCCCTATTGTTTCAACCATCTATTCCACGAGGCTTAATTGCACTTTGCAGTTTACTCAAATGAAGGGTGGTTGTTACACCCACCACCTTCAGCAAGACTTCATGCAACTGCCAGCATCTCACAAGATGTGCCTTTTTAGTACCAAGGCAAGCCACTGCATTTATGTCCCTCAGAAATACTCAACAGAATGCTGACCACTGACAAGTTCTCAGACACACATATCTCATCCCATAAAACTTTAAGAGCTGCAGAACACCTTCTATCTTCCTACACTACAGAAGCCCTGTATTTATCAGTACTCTGGACATTTGAGAATACTCTGCATCGTCAGCTAGCCTCAATGTGGTAAGACTCAGCACAGACAGAAAAACTTTGGGACAATAAAAAAAGGAACTTTTACCTTTCAGTCAGAGCTGGCATTTTTGGCAGGGAGCAGAAGGTGGTTTTGTACTCCGGGGAGATCTTGAGAATGGGACACCCACATCCAAGTTCCTTCTGTGTTCATCTGAGAAGGTCTGGACTTAAAAACCTCTGCTTCAAGTTAGGCAGAGCTACTACTTTAAAGTGGGATACATCCTATGTCAGGTCAGTGTCCAGTACTAAAAAACAAATGTTCACAAATAAAAACATTCCATTAGCAAGAAAGAAGAGATTAACACAACTGATTAATGAGAAAATGTATATATGTAAAAAAAAGGTAATATTTTAAACAGTTCTCCTTTCACTCCAACATGGAACAAACAAATTTAAAACCTCCCATGCTGTGAAGGGGCAAGCATTGTACTCCAGTAGTAACAAAACTGCAGCACCAGTAGCAACAGAGTTGAGGTAGAAACCTTTAGACTTCCACTGTTCTTATGGTTTTTCCAGACTTTTGGATGGTGCTTCAGGTATGACTCTCCTAGGAACTGGCTTGTGCCAACTTGGCACTCCCCAGCTTGTTCAGGTTTTTTTGCTGCCTTTGCTTCCTGGGCAGAGGCCAATGGTTGATGGAATGAGGACTGCTGCCCCTTGCAGAGCTTCACAAAGCACCGGACGGTGCTCAGAGCACAGCAGCAAACTCTCCTCCCTGGGCCGCGTGTCCTTGTAGCATGGCTGATCCTTCAGCACAATCCTGACCTTTTGCAATCATCTCCTTTAACACAGCTTCCAAATGCTCATGTCTAGATTGGGCCAGTTCCCAGGCTGAGGAACAATCCCCATTTACCTAATGACACCATCCCAGCCTAGAATAAGGTTTGTCCTTTGTCTGACCCTTTTGACACAGGAAATTTATCAGCTTTGGAGCTTTTCCACTTAAAACAGAGAGTCTTGCACAAACACCACTTGCCAAGACCTGCTCCATAGAGCACAGTGTCATGGAAATAAATAAGCCACTTCCTTGCACAAGCACAGTGGCATTCTTCATTGTGGCAGTCATGCCCTGGCAGGAACCTCACCTGGCACCTGTTTTTGTCAACCACCAGGTCATAACCCAGAGGCAACACACTGCTGAGAACAGATACAAGCTGTTGACAGGAACAAAGAAAACTGACTGCATGGGCAGGCTATGGAAATCCCATAAAAGTTTTATCTGACAAATGATGAGCAGATTGCAAAAATCCTTGAGTACTTCTGGGAAGTACCAGCTCCCATAACTGCTCCATCCCAGGAAACTGCCTCATCATTAGGTAAAACAGTCATGTTATCACTCGCCTTTTCTCTCTGTAGCTTGATGAGTCTTCCTTCCTTTCCTGGCCACATCATGACTCCATATCCACAGGTGAGGTGGAGTTTGTCTCTGTGTGCCAATTCATTCACTGTATAAGCCAATTATCCTGCACACGAGGTGTAAATTTGAGCTGCCACAGGTAGGGGAGGAAGCTCATGCTGAATTGATAATACTTGCTTCCCAGATGAGAGGTGGGCACTGCCACAGTTTAAAGAGAACAGCAAATCCCCTGGGTATAAAGGGACAATGCAGGTGCCTGAGCCCAAGCCATAAATTCTGGTGTTGAATAATCCTCATTTCAAAGCTATGAGCATGAACTCAGCCTGGGAGAGCACAGGAATTTTTCACACATTTTTGGTTTTGCCAACAGCCTTTCCTTGTCTGTTTGCTCTCTCCAGCTGGTTATGAAGCCCCTTTTTGGGCACCTGGACCAGGACTGGGAATTGCAGTACTGGGTTTTTAGAAGTTAGTCATGTTGCAACTCAGAGCTCCCATTCTTGAGCTGCTGTTGTCTGTAACAGCTTGCCCTGCAGTGTAGACCTGAAAAGGGTTTGCACAGGTGACTGCCAGCTGGGAATTTTCTAACTTGCAAGTGCTCAGTTCTTTTTTAACCAGATTTTAAAAACACACCTTGCTGTGTTTCTAAAAGAAAGTTTAAAAAAGTATGTAAATGATATCACATAGAAACTTCAGAACTTAGTGTGGACCTCTAATTCCTGGGGTTAAAGGTAAAAATTATTTGTGAGCCAATGTCACATGTCTGCCTTAAAGCATGAGGTACTGATACTTCCCTCTGCAAAGGTTAAAATAATTTATTTTACAAGCATGTGCATTTCCCAACCTATGTTAAGTAGCTTTTGGTGAAACATCCCATGAAATCCAGCAGGAAGCATGCAACCGTTTACTGAATAGTTCATCCTTGGTTTTTCAAATTCATAACATCGTAAACAATCAAGTGGAGCTCTTCATGTATCTATTTTGAAGTAGCCCTGCATGCATATATTTGTACCTGCTCTTTCTAAAACAACACAATGCTCCTCAAGAAATGGCTGACAAAGCATGAATCCTTACCACACTTAAAAACGGTCAGTCTAGAGGAGAGTGAGCTTTTGCCATCCAGTCATGCACGAGCTTGTAGAGGAGAGAAGGTTAAAAACCAGGCTGTTCTACCTAGCTGGCTCATCAACACCTTGTACCCATAATTAGCTGTGCACTCTGCAACCTCCTATTAGGCCAGCTGGCCTAAGAAATATCAGCACCTCTTCAGAGCTGAACTGTGGAGAGCCCCAGTCAAGAATTGGCATAAGCTCACCTTCACAGCAACGTGGTAATCCTTGGTGCAAGTGACCCGCACTCCTTGAGTTTAATTGTCACTTTCTGAAAGCTGGGGTCACGATGCAGGACTTCTTTGATGAAGACATAGTAAACCCTGTCCGGCTCAGAGCACACGCACTGAGGCTGCTGGAAGGCAGAGTAACCACACAGATGGAGCCAAGTCACACTGATATTGTATGGAGTCTATTTGGAGGCTTGGCCTCAATTAGCATATAAATGAAGTGATACATGCAGTCACAGCTTGCCAGAAAATGAGACAGAATAATCTCCCCAATTTGGCAGCTCTCTAGAGCATTTAGTTTGTGAATGAAGAGCCAGGCGTGCTTTGAAGCCAAGCTGGGTCCACAGCTTAGAGCCAATTGACTTTACATGGCAAAAACAGGTCTTGAGAAGTCATGAAGTGGACCAGCACTTTTTCTACTCTTAAAAAGTTTCCATTATAGGAAAGTTTCTTTAAAGCTACTCATTTCTGTTCCAGTAGACTGATAGCATTTCACCTATTGCATCCACAGGCCCAGAAGAGCTATGATACGGCCTTCCCACTGTGGGCTTCTGGCCATAAATAGAGTGCTTGATTTTATTCCAAGTTAAGGAGAAGGAATTGAAAGTTCATAAGGAAAAAAAAATATGGAAGAGATGTGACCATGTAGGTGCTGAGCTTAGATACAGACAAAAAATTTACTTACTCTTTACCCTAGTACAGATCTGTAAGACAAAAACAGAAACGAGGGCCTTCAAAACTGACGCACAAGAGCGTAGATGGAATGAGTAGCTGTATTTATTTGTATAGTTTATGCAAGCCTTTTAAGGTATTTCAATTAAGAGAGAGGGGAAAAAGGCTTGTGTTTATTTGCAAATGCCTTTTGCATTCATTAGGGTTTAGTTTTCCTTCTTTAAATATTTTCAATTGTCAAGGGCTCAGCTCAGATGTAAAAGCAAGGAATTCTAAGCACAAAGGCATGCAGATTTTTCCAAGAGTGGTGCAGTCTTGCTCCTATAGCTACATAGTCTACTTTAGGGAAGATTGAATTTCTAGGGGAGAAAGCAAAACAGGTTCAAACACAGGTAAAATGTAAAAGGAAAAAAATCAGTGCTAGGCAAGAATGTTGGGGTTTTTTTCTTCAGACATTTTAACTCTTGTTTAAATACACTGCCTTGAAAAAAAAAAATTGTTCTCCATTTTCATTAGCAACCACAGTCAAACCTCACTTGACAATACATGTATAACTTGTTTTCCATCCTGGGACAAATATTTTTCTTCATTAAATGGTTGGAGTTAGGAGAGAATCTTAGAAGTCTCAAAATCTCTCTTCATCCTTCAGCTAGCTTGTGCTTTCATTCTGCCCTGAGTTTGTCCCTTCCCCTCATTTTCAAGCTCCAGTTTAGTTATTTCCTATGATTCTGTGCAGCAGCTGCAACCTGGAGCTGCACAGATAACTCATTCTTTGCAAAAGCCCTGAACCTCCTCCACTGCTGGGGTGAGGTAGGTGCCACGCATCTGCACTCATACCCACGTTGCCTTGGGAGCATCTGAACATGTGGGTTCCTGTAAAAAAAATCACAAAGCCACTACCTGGTCCTGGACTTGCTTTAGCAGTCAGGTAGATATGATCCCATCTGTTGTTCACAACTAGGAAGTTTAAGATCTGAACAACCACTTTTTCAATGACATGAAACAGTCAATCATAACAGTCATAATGAAAAGCAGCAATGAAAGTCTGCTTGAGCAAGAGCTGGGAATTTTAACAACTTGGATCAAAGAAATGTATGACATCCAGCTTGGTTTGGTGCAAAAAATTAATGTCACAAGATAAGATCACAACAGCAAAGTATAAATACTCCTTGAAAAGCCCCCCTTCCCCCCCCTCCCCTTGGCCATTTCATTAATGTTACCCAGCCCTCAGCAAACTGCTTTCCTGGTAAACCACTTCTGGCACAGCTATTGTGTGAAGGGTGGTTTCTGATCTTGCACTCTGGAAAATATCCCATTCAAGTTTCAACAAGGGAGAAGTATTTCATTCAGGAATTAGCACTTGTTTTACCCACCCTCACACAAAAAAAAAAAAGTGGTTCATCAAAAATGAATATAGCAAAATGAAATAATTCCATGACTCAGGGTTGAACCAGAGTTATGATGCAAGCCTACCAGGGACTCCAACCTGCATCTGTTCAAATTAAAGGGCAAAACTACTCTCATCTTGTTAGGTCTTGCATATTCTGACACCACCACCTGAACTGGAACAGCAACACAGTTTTCTAGTTGTTTTCATACTTGTCTTTCTTGTGGTCAACACCCAAGAGTAGGTCTGGCAAAAAGAGAGGGCTGCTTCCCAAAATTTTTGCCTTGTAAATATTTTTTTTTTTCATGCTTCTAGGCATATAACATCACTTCCAGGATCACAAACCTTTTCTGACTGAAACCTACAGCTTGGACACTAGAGTATATTATGAAATGAAGATGCTAGCAATGTCCTGAGCTCACCCACAAAAGGTCCTGCACAGATTACTTCATTAAATCTTGTCTCTGTGTCTCTTTGTCCACCTCAAAAAAATGCAAAAACCAAAGCAGCATAGCTTAGTAGAGCAGGAACAGTGACTATTACATGGAGCTTTGGCTTGGTTTGTATTACCTCAGCACTGCAAGGCCCCACATTTGTTCCCAGGTGAGGGGCATTAAGGGGACCAGCTCTATTTGGCCCTTCTGCATGCTCCATAGCAAAACAAGACCATGCAACACAAGTACCATTGTACAGACTTAAGCTGCTTGTCTCAAATTGGCCGAGTAATAATCTCTAAAGGAAGTCTGGTACCGAGCTACTGACACTGTTTATGGGCTCCAATACTGAGCACATGACTAATGACCTTGACCACATGAGACACAGCCTGGGGACACGTGCATTTCCTTCATGGACAGGTATCTCACACATCTTTCTCGTCTGACATGATTCCCAACATATGATTCATCCTAATTTTAATGACTTCCTTTGCTATCCAAGGGCAGGGAAACAGTAGCAGTGTGCTGGCAGGACTCACCACCTTCCTGATTGCATTGGTCCATCACCTTCCTCTGCTCCTCTTGATGACTATCAGAGCTGCATCCAGCCGTGACACCAGCTCCTGTCCCTTCTGTGCCTTCCAGTTAGGAAAGCTAGTGGGGAATGATTTGCAAGCCTTTGCAAAGCCCCCAGCTATTTTTATTGAGCCTTCCTGTACCTACTGATTGTAGAAAAGAACATTAAGAAAAGTCAGGAACTAGGCTGATTTCTCATTCAAAAGGAACTAATATGCAAAGCAAAGATCTCAAGACATTCCAATAACCTTCTGTGAGGTTCAGCATAAACTACAGAGACCAGCTGCAAAATAACAGTTGGATCTCAGCTATAAACAGACTGGGTTTTACAAGGGGTTTCTGATCTATTTTGGTGAAGTTATTTATTCTACAGGAAAAATACTATTTGTAAAGCCTCAGGAAGCCAGGGGGATAAGAGGAGGAAAGGAAGTACTGCTTGTGTTATTAGAAGAAGCTTCATGTCTAGACTCAGAAAGAGACTCCAAAATATTTTACAAAGCCACAAATCTGGAGAGTCTTCAAGAAAAAAAAAAAAGGCAGCTCTCACAGCTCTTCCATCAGGATATTTAAAGATACTTTCCTGCCTTTAAAAGCACGTCCTGTTTTTTGTTACCTGACTCGGGGTGGAGAAAGAAACCCACAGAGATACAGAAATTACAGCCAAAGGTAAATAAGAATGGTATGTTTTAGTATCTTCAACTGTCAGTGTGATAAATGGAATGAAAACTGGATTGAATATGAAGAAGAGCAGAAGAAAAAGATAGACTGACCATGCTGAGGACTATTTGAAGAGTCAGAATAAAAACTATTAAGCCAGGAAAAATCTAAAGAAGCTCTAAATTCTGTACAGCCTTAATATAAACTGTATATTTTTAATAAATTAATGTCACACAGTAAGTTGCTGTGTAAGGGTAAAGTCCACACAGAAACAACAGTAGCTCTAACTGAAGAAGGCTTCTAAATGAAAACAAGTGATGTCTGTCATCTTTATGTAGTGTAAAACAAATACTGAAACATGCTATTTCTCATGCTAACCTATTTTGCCCCTGAGAAGTCTAGTTTCTTCCATAGCTAAAAATGAAAAGCAGATTATTTTGGTTTCTATAAAAACATTTCAGATGAGAAACAAAGGATGAGCTATTTGGGGTTTATTCTCAGATTTCTCTGAAACACAGATGATGACACAGTGGTCTGGAAACCTAATCATCAGTAACTGGCACCCAAACAACACCAAGACAGGAAATAGTTCCAGAACCTCTAAAGAGTGTTTTGGGGCTTTGGAAGCCATAGGTTAAGTCTTAAGACTATGCCAGACACTGATTTGTCAGTTACTGGTTTTTTCCTTTTTTTTTTTTCCATGTAATCAGATTCAATAATGGCACAATAACAGTGAGGAAATAAGAATGAAAAAATAGAGCATCCTTTGCTCAGCACATCCTAAGAAGGTGCTGTCACCTCAGTCATTCAAAAAAGCCATCCACCTATTCACACTGCAAGATGAAGAAGCCAATAAATGTGCATTCCCCTCTCTGAAAATGTTATTAGCTGTCCATCATTAGCAA
This sequence comes from Chloroceryle aenea, assembly GCA_013399075.1. Classification (NCBI taxonomy): domain Eukaryota; kingdom Metazoa; phylum Chordata; class Aves; order Coraciiformes; family Cerylidae; genus Chloroceryle; species Chloroceryle aenea. The sequence continues at coordinate 339,201 of VWZY01012669.1, read as the reverse complement.
ATTAGTATAACATGTTGCCCTCAAGCGAAAGCATAACAAAATTAAAACTACCAGCACATCTTAGAGTTCTCTCTACAAGATACCAGGTGTTTTGCTCACCTTGCTGCATAGTTACCTGGGCCTTAATGGGAAAGACTAAGATATAGTTCTTCCTCATATCAGAACTTTGCATCATAATGTTAGAAATGAATTCACAGTGTGTATGTTTACAGTTTTAAGTAGCATATTTTGGATTCTCAGGATCCCATGACAGCCAGTCACCAGTAAAAGTCCCATCACCTTTTTGCTTTCAGATACCAATTTTACAGCAAAAATAGTGGGGCTTTTGTTAAAACACAGCAAACAGAAGAGCCTCTGCTAAGAGCAGCAATGCTTATAGCAAACCAGGCTCACAGAAGTTCTCCACTTTGCATATTCCCAGACTGCACCACAAGAAAAGGTCAAACCACAAAATTAAAAATTAAAAAATTAAATTTTTTAAATGAAGGTGTAATGAGTTTCACTGGCAAATAAAAACTATTCCTCTTTTTCTTTACCCAGTGCTGTCATTTCTTTTGCACAAGTAGGTTTTTAAATTTTTTTTTTTTAAGAAGCATTTGCTGCCTTCAAAGGTTCCATGTAAATGGAGGCATATGGCCATGGAAGAACATAACCAGGGGCCTGGTGAGAAGAGCTCTAAACCTTCTGCCTTACAAGTTAATGTTTTATTGTTGAATTTGTTCCTTTGATTTGGGGGTGGGGGCACAATTTAGGAGAAATAGGTTTAATTTAAAGAATGCTATATTCCTTTAAAATTAAAGGAACATTTTGAAATCTAATAATGTCCTTTTTTTTTCTTAAGTTTTGATTTTATTCTCTCTCCTGTATTAATCATGACTGAAGTATTTTTCTTGTTTAATATACAACAACATATATAAATTTCTTTACCCTATTCATCTCATTTGTATTATGCTCTGTATTTCATAATTTAACCCTGGAGCATGATCTACATTCCTGCTTCACGAAATCTGATGCACAAAAATAATCATTTTCTTGCTTGGTGTTAGCAATACAATGAATATCAGCATCATATAATGACAAATTTGTAGAAATACACAGGTTTGTGGGTACTAAAAGCACAAATTCAGCTCAAATTTGATAAAGAATTTGAGGCCAAATACAAAAGAGCACATGGGCTAACAAGTTAGTTTTGTGTGCTCCTCCTGAGGGACTCTGCATTCTATTGGAAACAAAAGCAAACCATGGAAATTGTTTAGATTCACTTTCTAGAAGGCAAATAAATGACATTTGAACACTGCCTAGCTCGTTCAGAGGCACACTTCTGAAAGATGCAGTTCTATATTAGTATCTCCAGCAGTAAACCTCTCTGATTTTTATTACGTTTAAGCAGGAACCATCCAGACACAGAACATCAACATGTGCCACCCAAACAGCTTCACTGCTGCTCAGAAAGGGGCAATTGACCAAGTGAGCATTCTGCATGGAGGACTGGCCCCAGAGAAACATTAACATCAACAGGTACCTTCAGTTTGTGTGAGCTGACACACCATGCAGTTTAGGTGAATTTCAAATGTTAACTTTTATCTCAACACCTGAGCTCAGGGTGTAATCTGCTGGGTCAGGAATGTGCAACCAGAGACTTAGGTGAAGCAAATAACTCCCACTTCCTAGAAACCATTCTGTGACTGTAATGGAAAAACACATCCAGTTTTTACCTGTTTGTTTGTTGGTTTTTTGTTGTTTGTTTTTTTTTTTTTTTTAGTTTTTTGTTTATTTGGTGATTTTGTTGTTGTTTGTTTCTTTTTGTGGGTTTTTGTTTGTTTGTGTTGTTTTGTTTTTGTTTGTTTTGTTTTGCTTTTGAAGAAAAACAGATTTTCTTTTTGCTTTTAACCAGGAGATTGTCCCTTTAGAGATTTATCCAAAATGAGGTTTCTTTATTACCATTTTAAAGTCTCCCTTCTCATTGGTTACTACTTTTAATGCTCCATGCCTGCAACTAGGCTGCTAAAACAGCCTAGTTATTAATAGTATATTGTACCTACATATATCCATCCATACACATACATATATCCAAATAAGCAGCTCTTTTTTTTCCTTTCTTTTTCTTAAATGTTATTGCTAAATTTCAGGGTGTATCTTAGCAGGCTGTAACAAGTATCAATTAAAACATGGCTTTATTTTCCAGACTGCTCTGTAGTTTTACAATTTAAAATGTTTGTTTATTGGCTCATTTCAGGACTAATGTAAATCTTTTAAAAGCTTAATCTGAGGTGATTCATCTCAGACAATTGGAATCTTTTATCAAAGTTGAAGAAAGTACCTGAGCAACTTTCAACTCACTTGCCTAAATAGCAGTGTAAATACGAGTTACATATTGATTTTGGAATAATGATCATGGATCTGCATCAGTCTGAGTAGGGGACTTAGACCTTATCCATTGATGTAGTGGAAAGTAGTCTGAGTGATTTTCTATTGCTGAACAAAATATTTTCTTTTTCTCCTTTAGTCTTTTGCAATTATCATAATTTGTTTTAATTTATCCCAAATGTCTTTAGCATCTTGGCAGAAATCTGAAAGCCTTTTCTTTGAACATCTTGTGCTCGAGTGTCACATCTAGAAAAACTAATATTTTAAAGTCTTATTACATTTCACTTAGTTTTTGATTTTTGATATTCAATAAACAACCTAGATTTGCAGAAGAAAATTGCCAAAAGTAAGCATTTAATCTAACTTCTAATTATGATACCAAAGCCAAGCAAAAGGAAAGGCTAGGATTGTCTCTGAATAAAGTCAAAGCAAAAAAAAGTAATTTAAAAAAAATGCTTGGACTTTTGGGTTTTTTTTTCATTATAGGGGCTGGAAACATTGCAATGCTCCTATTGCTATGGTACCCCCAGCAACTGTAATGAAAATGAAAGACTGACAATTTCTGTGTCAGTGGTGATGTCAACAGAATTATTCCTAGAAATTAAGAGACGAGGAATTTTTAAATATCCCAGTTCCTAGTTTCTAAAGTCACTGTGAGTTTGGATGTTGGATTCTGCATATGCAGCACACCAAAAAGCTCAGAAGGTTTCGGTTTTCAGACAGCACTGAGGACTTCCCCTCTGAAAACCCAGATCCTTTTAAGAAGGCACCACTGGTAAGACAATGCCAATAGTCTCTTCAGAGAAATCATGCCATGCAATTTCAGCCTGTGCCTTCAGCAGGGACTTCATTACAGATCACCCAGGATCCACATGCAAGTTTTGGTCACAATACTCAAGGTAAATTTTAAGCAGCTGTTTTCATTGCCAAGGAAGGGATAGCATATTGGCACTCAGAGAGATCTACTACAGGAGGTTACATTACAGGATACACCTCCTCATGCAGCCTCCTCCATCTCTGATCTTGCACATTAAAGATGAACAAGCAAGTGGTGACATTGATAAACCTTTAGAAAATGGACAGCAGAGTACCTGGGAGCTGTGTCAGGGGAATCCCTTTTTTTCCTGAAGATACCCATCCAGCCACCCCATGCCGCAGGACAGGGACAGTGCTTACCCAAAGGGGACTTCAATTCCCTGGAAGAAGCAAGAGCATGAGGTGATCATGTTCAGATCGATAGCACAGGTTGCCTGGGGCAGCAGTGGTGTGAACCCTACATATGAGCCCCATGGGACTGCTGGCTGCCATGAAAGCACTGGGGCCAGTCTCTTTTCAGTGGTGCCCTGTGATAGGACAGGGGGCAATGGTCACAAACTGGAACACAGCAAGTTCCACCTTAACATTAGGAAACTCTTTACTGCAAGTGTGATGGAGCACTGGAACAGGCTGCCCAGAGAGGCTGCAGAGTCTCCTTCCCTGGAGACTTTCAAAACTCACCTAGAAACATTCCTGTGCAATGTGTTCTAGGTGAACCTGCTTTGGTGGGGAGGGGGGTTGGACTAGCTGATCTCCAGAATTCCCTCAGAACCCCTACCTTTCTGTGATTCAGTGTGATTCTGTAATACTAACCCCTACCCAGCTGCTACAACAGCTACTCACTGTCCATCACTTCTAGGATGTAGGGAATGTCTGAGTCCTTCACTGAAGCAATGCTACTACTCCAAGCTGCCTGCCTGAGGAAAGGCTTTCCCGGTCTAGCCCCACTATTTAGGTGGGCCAAGTGCTCTTGGCCCTCAGCTTCATGATATCAAATCCCTGCCCAAATCCTGGATTTTCTGGCCAGATGATATTTGCCTTTAGGTCACTGACCTTCACAGCATCTAAAGCATTCAGGGATTTACTGTCTGTCTCAGCCTCTCCCACCACATCTTATGTCTTCTCTACCTTACTGTCCTCACAGGTACCTCTTGCATGCCCACATCCTTCAAAGTGTCAGAGTGGCTGTAGAGAAGCCAGGCATTTGCACATGCATGTGGTGTCATCTCCCAGCTACAGGCCATCCCTGCCCTGTAAGCCAGGATGACAGGGACCATTCAGTCACTTCCCTTTCTATATCCCCCACATGCTAGGGCCACCCCTGTTCACTGATATCAGCCAGGAGTTCAAGTAATAGTCAGACATGTTGAAGAGATCAGAAATATCTTCTGGAAGTGCAGAGAAGGAAAGAAGAGTGAGAAGATCAAGGTTACAAACTGTATTACAATTGTCAAGCTGGCTAAAAAATAATACATTCAAACTTTAAAACCAATCTTGTTTAAGCTAAGAACTGTTTGTATAGAAAAATTACCTGTCAGCAGAAACAGCCTAAGGAGTATTCTTATCAGTTCAAACACCAAGTTGGCTGCAGACTTTATGCAGGTCTACCTTAATTTCTTATAAAATTGAAAAGACTGCTTTTCTGACTGACTCTTTAATCATGACTAATACAGATATTTTTAATTGATCAGAAGCAGTCAGACCTAGACTCTGAGACACCCCGGGCAGAGGTTCTGCTCATACATACTAGGGATCTCTACTCGGGATTGGTATTTAAGAGAAGCCTAAACTAAACAGCATGAGCAGTCAATACCTCAGTACCTGACTGAATTCAGCCATACTAGAGTCTACCCTCACTCTTTTCTTCAGATTTTTCTTTTTTAATGAAGAATTGTAAGAGATGAAACATTCTCCTCCAGTCTATTTAGTCCCTGCGCCAGCCACAGAGCTGTTTAAACTTAGAACACAGTCACAGAAAATAGTCTTCAAATCACAGCAGAATGATAGGGTTTGGAAAGGACCTGTGGAGATCATCTAGTTCAACTCCCCTGACAGAGCACGATCACCTAGAGCAAGTTGCACAGGAACATGCCCACGTGGGTTTTGAAAGTCTCAAGGGAAGGAGACTCCACAAACTCTCTGGGCAGCCCCTTCCAGTGCTTCATTACCCTGCAGTAAAGTTTTTTCTGTGTTTAAGTCGAAATACTATCTAACAGAACAAAATAATCATATACCTATGCCAAGTGAGTCAGTAAATACACATAATCCTTCAAGGCAGAAGTAATGACTTGCCAAAAAGACACACTCCATTTTAGCTAAGTTCTACTGCTCCTTACAGTCAGACACATTATCAAACCTGATGATACTGGAAAGATTAAGACAGTGATGGAATTACTTCTGGATACTAGTGACTATGAGAGATGGAAGATTATTTTTTTTCCCTAGTGCTAATATATTCTTCCTCAACCACATCACTCCCATGGAAAGACTGCTACAGCCTGTATATCCCTTTGCCTTATTTACCATCTGTGGCTGCCAGAGTATTCAGCATGAGACTGCTGTGTTTTAACCCATGTGCTCAATGGATCATCAGAATTTGTTTGCAAAAGGAGCCATTGAGACAAAGCATCACTTTACAAGATGAAGAATCACATGCTTAATTGCCTTCTCTGAACAAGCAGAGGTAATTGCCAAGTATCTTGTATCGACGACTCCTCTACACATAGGCCCAAAAGGAGAAATAAATCTCAGATGTATTCAGTATAGAACTACACAAAGTAGTGACTCTGCAATCAGAGTCATTTTTCTTACGTGAAATAAAAATCACTCAACCAGTGCTGATGGTTTAAGACACAAAAAAGAACTTCAAGGAGCAAATGAGCTATACATTTAGCTGAATACTGCTGCACTCCAGCAAGGATGAACAAAGTTTTTACTATTAACTGCCTAATCAGACAACTCAAGTATAGCAAACCATTTGTATGGACCATTCAGGGAAGAAGCCATTTGCCTACAGCTGAGACACAGCAGGAGATTCATTATGCTCCTGTACATCAGACATTTCCAAAACATCATGCAAAGTTATATAAATATCCAAAGAGGTCTCAGCTAGGGTAAAGTTTCATTTGATTGCCTGATACTATAAAGCTGCATTTTCCTCCCCAGGGTAGCACGACATTAACAGCAAAATGATTTTTATTTCCAAAGGCTACTAAGGGACTTATATAATTATAGATCCTGCTTAGATTGCCTTTCAAATTAACACTAAATTTTAAAAGCCACACAAATGACAAGAACATCCCAAAGAATTATGGTTAAAATTCTTGTAAAGTTTCAAGGCTGTGCATCTGTGTTGCCTGTTCCAGTCTAACTCACCTTTGGTATTCATCAGATCCATTACCTGCATGCTAACAAGGGATGTGCAAGAAAGATGTCACTTGCTTCTTCACTTTTTTCAAGTATTCAAGAAAAATAGAAAATATTTTGATTTCTGATACCAAGAGCAAGAGCTCACAGCTGAGGCTCTAGAGGTAGGTCCATGACATCTCAGCTCTCTACAATCAGCCACAGATAATCAACGCTGCAGGACATGGATGCTCTTAATTAGGGTTTCCCAGACAAGTTACATGCTACATACTTCATGTTACTGAAACTGTGCCTGAACCCATGACCATCTCTGCTCACACACAAAGCACAAAACCCAGCTGCTGCTGTTACCAGTGGCAATCCTGGTGTAAACTAATTTTGGGAACCGTACTTCTAAGTGAAGATCTAGCAATGAGCTAGAAAAAGGTGAAGGAAATGGTGAATGGCAGAGGTAGTTCCAGCAGGAAGATGAAAGATCTATATGGGAAGGTGGTGTTTCCGATACTAGGTGTGGGAGCTGCCTGGTGGCACTGGTCAAGGACTGGTGCACTGGTCAAGGTGCTTTTTGCACCAGCCAGGAGGCACAAGGATGACTGCCCATGGCAAAAGAAATGAATTTCTTGCACTAAGTTAATGTGGTGAATTGACACCAGTTAGATGGCAGGTGCTCACCAAGGCTGCTCTGTCACTCCTCAAGTGGACCAGGGAGGGAAAATATAACAAAAGGCTCGTAGCTCAAGATAAGGACAGGGAGATCACTCTGCAGTTTCAATCACAGGCAAAACAGACTTCACTTGAGGAAATGAATTTAATTTTTTACCAATCAAATCAAAGTGAGGTAATGAGAAAAACCCAAAATCTTAAAAACACCTTCTCCCCACCTCCTCTCCTTCCCAGACTCAATTTTATTCCCAGCTTCTCTACATCCTCCTCCGCAGCAGCAGAGGGCAGGGTACATAGACTGCAATTAGTTCATTGCACGTTTTCTCTGCCACTCCTTTCTCCTCAGGGGCAGGCCTCCTCACACTCTTTCCCTCCCCTGCCACAGAAGACAGTCCTCCACAAACTTCAACCTAAGTCCTTCCCAGANGAGTTGTTTCTCTCACATTCTCATTCCTTTCTTCTTTGGCTGCTGTTGCACAGGGGCTTTTTTCCCCCTCATCTTCTATGTTATCAGAGAGGCTCTACCAGCATANAAAACACCTTCTCCCCACCTCCTCTCCTTCCCAGACTCAATTTTATTCCCAGCTTCTCTACATCCTCCTCCGCAGCAGCAGAGGGCAGGGTACATAGACTGCAATTAGTTCATTGCACGTNTCTGTCTTGCAGCTGGCTGGCATTAGCTGAAGCTTTGAGCAGCTTCTCACAGAAGCCAACTCTGTAGCTTCTNTCTCCTCAGGGGCAGGCCTCCTCACACTCTTTCCCTCCCCTGCCACAGAAGACAGTCCTCCACAAACTTCAACCTAAGTCCTTCCCAGAGGCTGCAGTTCTTTGTGAACTGCTCCACTGTGGGTCCCTTCCATGGGGTGCAGCTCTTTAGAAACAGAGTGCTCCAGCATGGGACCCCTGCAGGGTCACAAGTCCTGCCAGCAAATCTGCTTCAGCATGGGCTCCCCTCTCCATGGGTTCACAGGATCTGTCAGAAACCTGCTCCAGCACAGGTTTCCCATGGGGTCACAGTCTCCTTCAGGCACATCCACCTGCTCTGGGATGGGAGTCCTCAACAGGTTGCAGGTGAAGATGGGCTCCACTGTTGACCTCCACTGGCTGCAAAGAGACACCCTTCTTCACCCTGGTCTTCACAGGCTGCAAGAGAATCNACTACCAAAACCTTGCCACACAACTCAATACAGTTCATATAATAGCAACAGAAAATAAGCCAGCGAAGCAACCGTGAGCCTGGCCTTGCTTATGGCAGAGAGCAATGAGCACAAAGGTTTTTAACTTCCTGTGGAAAATGATACCCTGTGACAAACACAAACCCCTGTGGCTGTTAGTGCAAATTTCAACAAGTGACATGGCAGCAGCAAAGCAAGCTAAAAATAAAGCACAACTTAAAAAAAACCATCCAAACAAAAAAACGTAGCTTAGTTTGTGTTCATTTACCAGACCAGAATATTAATTGCTTGCAAATACTTGGAGATTGCCAAGTATCTGTAACTCCTAAAACACTGATCAATACTAACAAGATTATGAAATCCAGAAAGCCCAAGTGAATTTCCTTCCTTCCTGTAATGCCCTTTCCAGCATCTTTCAGTCTTGCAGTGGAGGAATAGAAATAGCATCATCAGGATTACTAAACCAAGCCTAGAGTAAGAATAGCAAATCATCCAAAAAATATTAAGCAAACTATATATACCATACAAAAAATGACTAATGCCACATACATCTGGAGGAAATTAGAGTTAATTTGAAATAATGAACTAACCAAGCAGGGCCAACTGCATAGCCACTATTATTTGTGGTGGCCAGGACTAGCAACAGTCAAAATATACATCCATATTTGTACGCTCCAGTTTTTTAGCTGTCACTGCAGCTCTACATAATTAACTCTATCACATCCCCCATCATCCAGACATATTGCCTAATATGTAAATATGAATTGCTACATTTCTTCTCTTCTCTCTCTCATCCAAACCACAGATATCTCCTGTATGCAGCATATTATTAAAACTTTGACGAAGGCAAAAGTTAATAACTGGTTTCTCTATAGGAAAACATTTTATGCTACAAAGGGATTTATTATCTGAAGTCAGGCAGGCTGCACAGTTTCCTGATGAGAAACAAGCCCTCTGCCATATTCAGTTGTTTTGACAACTGTTAAATACTAAGTGATGACACACTTGAAATACCTAGTCTGAAACCAGATGAATATTTCATATTAAAAACTTTCGTGTACTAACACCTGTTTTTGCATCTATTAGCACCAATAGCAGAACAGCACTTGATACAGATGAAAGTAGAATTGGACTTGTAACCTTTCATGTGAATCAGACATGATTCATAGCTCAAGCTATGTCATTCCTACCTGTACTTGTTTAGTTTATAATAAATAATGGACCTTTTAAATACTGCCTAACTGGCATGGGATCCACAGCCTTGCAGTTATATGCTGGCAAGTTCAAGTCTAGGACAGAGCATGAATCAACAGCAACAGCTTGTTTTCAATGGGGGGGCTCCCTAAAAGCATACCAGAACCCCAGCCAAATCCACAGTGGTCCAAACACAAGAATCCCTCCACCTCTCCTGGCTTCCAGCATGAAGCCACCTCATTTCCATCACTGACATTGCTTTTTGAGCAGCAAAGCCACTAAATTGGTCAAGGAGGTAGATTGGATGCTTCAGGTCACAACTGAAAAATCTCCATGCTCAGTGGTGAGATTTGCCCAGTGTGACAACAGCTCTCAAGCATCCTTCCAGAATTTCCTCAAGGACACAGCAGACTGGGAAAAAAAACCAAACCAAAATGACTACCAACCAACTGAAACATCTCCAAGAACAGACTTGTGCTTGAAAAGGTAGGTTCATTTTCAGTCATTAAGAGTAAAGCTTATTAGTTGTTACTACTCTAATGCAATTTTTCCATAGCATTTTGTAGGTGTGTGGATAACACCGTTCTTTCCTTGAATAGACCAACCACATATTAGCAGCCCACCAAACTAGAACTGTGGATTGCTTTAAGTCTAGCTTCCAGGCTTGGCTAGCAAAAGGGATTTATTTTATTTTTTTCCTTTGATATGGACCCTTGATATCTCATGAGTATTATAATATGTCCAAGCTCATACAACTGCAAGCAGAGTCCAGCAGTTGCAGTTGCAAGCAGTTAAGAGCAAACAGAGCTATAACATTGGTATCTATGGTATCTGTCTCTCTAAAAGCAAATGCAGGATGCCATGGCACTAAGGTGAAACCACACTTAAAATCAAAACATTTCACTCAGCTGCTTCTAGAGCAGGGCAGCAACTCTGAGTCTAGAAAGCTACCATAACTGGTTAGATAACCACAGAAATTCAGTCTAGAAAAGCAAAGCAAGCAGAGAAGTAACAGGAAATTTCATTTAGTATTTCAGTGACAACCACCACTAGTTTTTGGCTGTTCTCCTTGACACATTCTAGCCTGACATACAGAGTTTAGTGAATGCCATGGCTTCTCTATGCAGCTAACAGCTCAAATGGCAGGACAAACTCAAAAGAAAGATTATCCAACTCCAGAGTGAATTTCCCAGCCTTGTGGTGTATCAGTGTTAGATCCACAGGAAACAACACCAGGTTTTCTGTTAACTAGCACTAGAAATCTTTTGGGGCATTGTGGGGGAAGGGGCTCCAAGTCAGTGCATTGCAAACTGCAGCCCACTCTACTAGTATTTGCTCTATTACCATAGACACATCTGTACCCGTTTCATTTAGACCTGTTTTTTTTTTGGGGGGGAGGGCAAAAATTGTCACCTATTTGTCCTTTCAAAAAAAACCTTCTTTTTTTAGTTTTGTTGTTATTTGNTGGCACCCACACTTCAGATATTTAGAAACATGATTAATTTACAGGCAGTTGCACTCTGACTTCTCTGCCAACTAACAGATGTTCAGGTAAAGCAAAGATAAGACTGTGACCACATCTATGGCAGAAGTGGTTATGATCTGCACAAAGCCTGGCAGTAGCTACGTGTTCACTTCTAATTGCCTTGTTTTTCCCAAGAATTCATTTCTAATTTGTGGGGAAAGATTAATATGTCATTCACTTGTCCTCCATAGCAGCAGTAGTCTGTACTGAAGATCTGTATTAAACTCCTCCTGAGACAATGTTTAATGCCTCTATTTCATAATACTTAAATCACTGTAAGTAAATGGAAAAGGACTCTTATTTCTGCCCAGTCTTAGAGACATGAAAAAGAAGCTCTTGGTCTTTGTGCCCATTTTCTTCTCCCTCACACAAGTCAGAGCAATGAGCCTTGCCTTACAACCCCCTAATTCAAACACTGGACAAGGGTAATCACATTTCACACTTCATGGTTTAAACTGATCACCATATGGATTAGGCAAGAAACTGTCTCTCACTGCATATAAAACCATCACACAAGTTCATAGCTGTGCTGGTGATTTCTATGCTGTAGCCTCAAGAATGGAGCATTTGCTAAAGCCAGAGACATGGAGGCTGGACACGCACATCTCCTTGCATTTTGCTAGCTCCTTATTTTTGAACCTTGTTCAGAGCAGAAATCAAGATGACAGTTTCGTTGCTCTAAGCTGAGCATACTTTGTAGGTGTTTAACACACTGCACTTTCACATACTAATGACAAGTTACTAGGAAACTCCCTTGATGGGCTAGTTAAAATGCACCAGAAGAATGGCTTTGATCATCCTCAGAGCTATTCTCCTATGTACAGTCTTTGGGACAAGTATCATTTCAGGTTAAGACCTCTCTTCCCAGGTGGCTGTCCCTAACAGCTCTAAGAGACCCACTGGGTAAAACTGCTGGAAACCTTCTCAACAATTTCCACCATTTAGTGGGGAACATAACAGCAGTTTCCAGATCCCGAATCCCCATTCAAGAGACACTGCACCTTCAGTTGCTGCCTGGCTGCAGCAGTAACAGCAGCAAAGCTGCCTGAAACAGGACAGATGATATGAATAATTATGCCCAGTTTCTCCCCACCAACAAAAAGCAAGCAGGATTTGTCAGGAACATTTGTCAGAGTGTACAGCAGCAGAGCAGAGAAGTGGAAAAGGACTTCTGGCACATTTCAAACAGCTGCACATTCTTCAGGGTTTCATCTAACTGGCACTCATGCAACAGAGCTGCCATCGGAGAACGTGTCCGAAGGGAGCCACTTGGCTTCACACCCTGCATCTTTGGTCCCTATACCTCACTCCCTCCCCAGCAATTATTGTTCATGTCATCTCGCTTCGGAAGCTCCAAAGACTCTTTCTCCAGCATCATCACCCCTTTTCCTGGCAAAGAGGCTCTTTCAGCCCTCTTTCCCATGGCTAGAGCTTGGGCTCCCTTTAGGAAAGCTGCACATGCATTTCTCACAATAGGCACCATCTCCATGACACTGTGTGCTGTCTGCACAAGGAAGAACTTCAAGTGTGCCACATAAATCCTACCATGTAATTGATTTTCATGCCAACATTTCTGGGTCACAGCAACCACTCATGCTCTGGAGAGCCTTTCATAACCAAATGACTTCAGATTGCTCTGCTCCGAATAATCTATTCTGACAATGGTTATTGTTTATGTTTGAAAGTCCAATCAAAACTAGAGCCCCACAGATGCCAGATAAGTAGGCAGGTAAACACAGCCCCTGCCTGAAAGGACATGCTGCATAATTTATGTCAACAAGCAAGCAGAACAGAAAAAGAGGAGTCCAAGTTTCGGAACTGGAAAAATGGGTTTGAAGAAAGACAAGAAAAAAGGACCAGGCGATGTCTTGCATCACCCCAGTCAGTTCCTCCATTTGTTCTCAGAAGCATAGAGAGTAGTACCTCAAGAATTCACGTGCCACATAGCCATGCTTGCAGGGAGGATCAAGTGCACCCATGCCATCCCTGACAGACCTGATCTACATGGTTTGGATGCAGATTCTGCAATCTCAACTACTCTTACTTTCAGCAAAATCATCTTAATGCCTGTTCTGGAAACCGTGGGCCAGAGAACAGGTTATTGCTTTTGTCTTTGCAAACAATTTACTTGAAAACTTGGATTTCTTTCAGCCTTACCTTCCCTAAATCACACAATCCCATGGCTTCCTCTTCATGGTATAGGGCTCTGCTTTTCATCTCACTCGTTTCAAACAGTTCCAGTTGGTCTTGCTGAGGAAATACCACTTAGCTACACATAGAGTAGGATCCCTTTGCATGTCCTAACATCTGTCTGCCTAACCTTGCTGCAAAACTGGGGTGGGTTTTTTTTTTGGTGTAATATATTGTTTCAGTCACTCAGTTTGGATCTTTTTCTGCGGAACTGAGACCTATCCATCTGTTTCCCACCTTGTAACCTACTGACCATTTATTGCTTTTTCCAATGCAGAAATTTGTATATGTCTTCCCTGGACTACAATCTTTTCAAATAATTTTGCCTGTTTCAGTTATTTTGATTCAGAAACTTGTTGCCTAAATCTCCTGAGCCCTATCACCTAGCCCAAATTTTCCATTATCAAATATATTTAATCATGAATCACTATTCCATTGTTATCAGGGAAAATACCAACTGACTTCAGGCCTCTCTGATGCATTCCTTCATTTAGATGACTCCCAGACTATTACTCGAAGAGCACTTTTCTGATCCACCCTTTGTTATATCATATTTCCCTAGGCTTATCAAGGAAGACAATACCAACATTTATTTAGAAGGTTTCATTTATAAAGGACATATTCACACTGGCTTTATCATCTTTTGAAGAATGATGTAAACTATTCTGATGTGGAAAAGAAACAGAATGCATTAGGTTAGAAGGGACATTTAAAGGTCACCTAGTTCAACCCGCCTGCAATAAGCAAGGACATCTTCAACTAGATCATATTGCTCAGAGCCCCACTAAACCTGACCCTGAATATCTCCAGGAACAGGGCCTCCACCACCTCCCTGGGTAACCTGCTCCAGTGTTCCACCACTCTCAGTAAAGAACTTCTTTCTAATGTCCAGTCTAAATCTACCCTTCTCTAGTTTAAAACCCTTGTCCCTCGTCCTATCACTACAAGCTCACCCTTGTAAACAGTCCCTTCCCAGCTTTCTTGTAGGCCCTCTTCAGGTACTGGAAGGCTGCTATAAGGTCTCCCTGGAACATTCTCTTCTCCAGGCAGAACCACCCTAATTCTCTCAGCCTGTCCTCATAGGAGAGGTGCTCCAGCCTCTGATAATTTTTGTGGCCCTCCTCTGGACCTGCTCTGTGTCTCATGTTGAGGGCTACAGAGATGGACACAGTACCCCAGGTGAGGCCTCACCAGAGCAGAGGTGAAAAAATCAACACCTCTCTCAAGCTGCTGGCCGTGCTTCTTTTGATGCAGTCCAGGATATGATTTGCCTTCTGGGTTGCAAGTGTGCATTGTTGGTTCATGTCCAACATTTCCTCCACCCACATCCCAGACTCCTTTTCTGGGGCAGAAGGGGCTTGTCAGAATGCTTCTTTCAGCAGAGGACTGGCAGAAAACACATTAAAACATCCTCAGAGAGCATGATTTACCAAGCAGAAGATGGAGAGTGACAAGTATCCCTTTGTGAAGATGCAGCCACCTTTTATCCTCTCTTCCAAACACTGAACTAATATCTGTCCCTGAGCCCCCTCTGAAGCCAGCTGGATTACCCATTGCTCAGCTATTTTCACCGCCTCCTTGAAGACAGGCCCTAAGATGTTCTTATAGAGCCATGGGTTGGAAGGGATCTTTGAAGACTATCTAGTCACCTCCTGCCATAGGCATTGACATCTTCCACTAGATCAGGTTGCTCAAAGACTCATCCCATCCAGTCTTGAGCACTTCCAGTGAAGTATCCACAGCATCTCTGGGCAACCTGTTTCTGCATCTCAGCATCCTCAATATAACCATTATTCTTCAAGAAGAACAGAGAGGTTCGTTTTGCTGCTGCATCAAACAAAACCTCCTTCTTCCCCAGTTCAAGGGATTTTGTCTGACAGCAAAGCCCATGCTAACTGCAGACCAGGAGCTGCTTATGAGGAGCAAGCCAGCCTCATAGGCAGTCACTGCTCCCTTGCATGCCAGCTGCTGCCCCCCTTCATTCATACACACCCAGGCTATGTCTGGTGTTTCTGCTGGATGAAACAAAACTATCTTCTTTGCTTGTTGTGCTCTGCAGAAGGTAGAGTGAAAGACAAATTGCACATGGAAGTGTAAAGGCCTAGGGTCCACTGAGTTTCAACAACACCAAGATCCAAAAAGAACAGAAAAATAAAAGCAACTGAACAGTGCCAAAAATACAGTGCAACCTAATTTGAAAACCATCAGCTAATAGTGTCAATGATCAACATGGTCTGCACATGCTTGATTTTATTTCTGATGAAATTTCCAAGGGGAATACAATAGCATGATGAAAGAAGAGATCTAAGAGGCCTGGATCTAAAATTATGATTTGACCCCCCCACAAAAAATTAATCACCTTAATCTTAGAGTCTCAAAAGCCAATTTTCCAAAACTGCTAAACTAAGTCCTTCTGCAGCAAAATTCTGGTTTTACTGCTCACACTTGTACTACTCCCTGCTGCAGTCAAGCGTGGCATTGTAGAAACTATTTCCTCTTGACTCTAATAGCATCATTTCTCATTAATACTGGTCAGTGGATTTTTTCACTTTGAAGAACCAGAGTGAGCATGGCCATTTGATTTGTGTGAAAAACAATTATCTTTGCCTTCAGAAAGACATTTAAAGCTGGAAATCAAGAGAGGCACCACGTCATAATGAAAGCTTTTAGAACTTTACAGTTTCAAAGTGATTTAGAAACTGCCTACTGCAATTCCCTGTTACTTTTTTAGAGTTTCATAAATCTTACTATTTTGCTAAAGCCAAAAATTTACCACCATTACGGGCTACTCCATAAAATAATACAGCTAGCACACCACTTGCACAGTATAGGAAATGAACCATAAAGCAGTAACTTGGTCTTTATGAGAACATGAAGAGAGCACAGCTTTTCTACAGTGGACACAGCAGCAGAACTACCATTTACACCATACCACTGCTTCAGCACTATTTCCTGCCACAGCAAAATATTCCTGGTTTTGCCATCATCAAGAACATGCAAGATCTGCTTGCCAAATAACAGGCTTTATACCATCTCATAACTCAGCTATCACAGCACAGGATACTTTAAATTCACTCATGTTGAGCATCATCCCAGCACTGCTGCATCCCATCCTCACACAGGCTACAGGACACTTTGGAGCAGGTTTCGTCCTTTTAAGCACAAAGATGAAGCTTGGATCAATGATAAGGAAGATTAGGTACCAACATCAAGCCCAGCATCCACCACTGAGCCTGCTCCATAAAAACCACCAAGAGCCTGCAGGAGTTATTTTTCATCCCTCCCAAAGAGCTGCCCTTTCCTATTGAAAACTGATTGTCATAGGCAATACCTGAAAGCAGTCCCCATGGCAAGAAGAAATGAGTGCTCTGAAACCAAGCACTACAATGAGATGCTTGAGAGTCAAGTTATGCAGGACCTCTAAGTAGCACTTCTTAGGTCCAGTGAGCAACTGCACCATCTAGTACTGGGAAAACAGTACTAGGAAAAGCATGCAGGTAAGTGCCAGTTTGCACCTGGGATATGCAACCTTCTAAGAAGAGCATTCTCTTCTTCCCTGCCCCCACCTCCATTTCTACTTTTTAACACATTTACAGGTTGTTTTTTTAAAGACAAAGGCAGCCTTAAATCCATCCTCTTCCCCAGAACATTTGCCATAGAATTACTACAAATAATATTGAGTCTGAAATCACAGAATGAAAGCAGTGGAGGGTCAGGCAGGTACTCTGCAATTTCATAACCACTTCATACTGTAACACAACAATCACCAGGGTGGGAATTTGTACATTGACTTCACATTTCTGGCTAGAGGCATAGTTTTCACCCCCTGCCATGTTTCTGATGGAAGCTCAGACAACTGAGCAATCTTAGCTCTGTGTTCATGGTACTTTGGGTATATATTTGGGCTCCTCACTTCAGGGGATGGTACTCATCAGCATTGCCCAACTCTACCATCTCCATTCTCCAGCAAACAGGGCTCTGTACAGCACATTATTGTGTGACCATACCACAACTAATATTTTCCATAAACATTGTAAAAGATTAGAGCTTACCCCCAATAGAAAGGTGGAAGCAACTGTCTGCTTCTCTCTCTTCTAGACAATGGTGTGACCAAGCAGCGGTGGCAAGTGCATGGAGCTGACAGCCACAGACACAAGAGAGGCAGGCAGGGATAGCAACACACTCTGACTACACCCATAGCTAGTTACTTTTTAATTGTTTCTTTCTATGGGCTCTTTATTGCTTCTATATTTTAATTGCTTTTTATAAAGCCTTATGGCATCTCCACATCTCATCAAACACTGCCTGTGCTCCTCTTACTACAGAGGATCTTGGAGCTATGCTACAGGAGTTCCCAAGGTGATGGAGGCCAATGAAGCCCGAAGGGGGAACAGTAACCTTCCAAGGTGGCTTTCCTCACAGCAGGTGTTTGTAAGGGTTCCCCTCCATGGATTCTCTGGTGCCTGTGAAAGGTTTCCATCACCTCTAATCTCTCTGAGGGACAGCAATCACTTCTCCACTCTTTCATTTGCTTTCATGAAGCTTAGGAAAATTTAATTATGTTGAGTATCTTCCTGCCTCTGTCACACTTAACAGCTTGAAGCTGGATAACAGATGCAAGGAGTTTTCAGGCAGAAAAAGACATGCAGACACAGTAGCAGGTCTGATCAAACAGCTCTGCATCCTTAGAAATCACATTATTTATTTGTATTAACCCTTGTTTTGCTGTGAGTTTAACCTTTTAAATGTGAGCTTAACCTTTTAAATGTGAGCTTTTACTCGTCCACACAGCCTTCCCTATTTCTTGTACAGTGTGAGAAGCAGTGCTCAATTCACACTGCTCTGTGATGCCAAAACAGGTTTAAAAATAACCGTATACCAAAACATTCTTTTACATGAAGGCTTATTCGCCATTCCTCCCATTTAAAATTAAACATAAGTCTCAGATCTAAGTGGTTCTAAGTCACATTTTACATGTACCAGCTTTTTGTAAAATATGCAACATTGGCTGCAACTGGCTGCAGACTGGTACCAATTTAGAATATTTATGCAAGACAAGAATAGACAGAGGGAAATAGCTCTCAAACCCCACTGAAGAACATGCCCTTTCCCAGGCCCTGTGTTTTGCTCAATCTTCAGTCCATAATCATTTTCCAATCTGTTGGAAGCTGGTGGCCCATCTGCCAGGGAGAAGACCTCCACAGACTCCTTCTAAAGCAAGGTATTTTAGTCAGGGATTGCTCATTTCCGCTCCTGCTTTGTGTCTCACACTTCATTTCTCCATTAAAAACATACTTGGAGTTTTTAGTCTCATGGGTTTTCCACCTGACCCTGGTACCCTCCCAGACCACTGCAGCATAACAAAACACCAGTGTCCTTGCTATCCCCACCCATGTTTGAGGACAATGTGCAAAGATGTGTCCACAAAAGTGATATGTTCCTTCCTGTTGCAGAGTCCTATTCACACCCCTCCCTCTTCCCCAGCAAGACCTCTGGCAGATGCTTGCATTGCTCCCTCAAGATTGAGCTCTAGAAAAGGATCTGCCCTCCATTAAGTTTGCTGCTCCCCCTGCTTTCAGCAGCAAGATACATTCACAGCCCAAAACAGCTCCATCCATCACGAGCTCCACCACAAGGTCTGTACACAAGTGCCCTGAAACAACAATAATATAAGCCTCTTCCAAACATCATTATTCACAGAAGAGTAGAGAAGGCAGGTCATGGATCTCCAGGGTGGCCTGCAGGTGGTGTTTGTGTTTACAGCCACCTCCTTCCCTCTTCCATCTTTTGAGTCTACCATAACCCTACAAGACATTCCAGAGCAGATGGATCCACCAGCTAGCAACGATTGTCCAGGACATCTAAGCATGTCATGCTGACAAAAAGCTACTCCTGCTCTCTGCCTGTTTGATCACTAACACAGACATGGGTTTTCAGCAGCATCATTTTTGTCCTTCCTAGGAGAATAGAACAAGTCAAGGTCAGATGTACTAGGTGACATTTAGCTGGTTATGTCTCCTCTTCCTTCTTCCCACATGGTATGATAAGCTGTTAGTGAAATGCTGTGACTAGAGGGGGACACTAAAGTTTAGAAGTTAACAGCCTAAATTAAATAGAGACTAGTGTCCTGAAGACTTTTTAGCACTTAAGTAGATATTTTAATTAAACACTTGTTTGTAGATATGCCAGTCAGTAATTAGTTTGTTATCAAAAAATCCTCTGATGTTTAAGAATAGTTCAGTCTTAACAAGAATGAAAGGATTAAAACCCCCCCAGTTTTAAGTTAAGGCCAATTAAAAGCTTTTAGATGCAAATTTCTGATTTCAGTAAAGGGAGACATTTTCTTAAACATTCTTTATTCACCTTCTAATGTGAAGGTGAAAATGTTTCATTTCAAAATGAGATATTTTATCCAGCTGAAGTCAAACAGAGGAAGCTAATCACTCCAATTTTTCCTGAATATTTCCCCCTCCCAAGACCTGCAATTTCATACAAAGTGTTTTAATTTTGATAACATTTCATTCTCTATGGGAAAACCTTTTCATTGAAACTTTTCAAAGCACTGCAAGCTGGAGTGCTGGAGAAACCTGCTACTTGGGAGGGCCTCATCCACAGCCACCAGCAATGCCTCCCACAGTGGACATTATCATGTGCTGGGAGCATTGCAATTTCATCCTTAAACTGTCCACATGATCTTGGCAGACAGCCACTGTGACTCCATCAATACAGTCGCTATCTGATAATCCAATCCCACATTATTGTTTCCAAAGGAAAAACATGCTTCCCTTCTTTCTTCTCATTTCCTGAAAAAAACCCCCACTATTCTCTCATTCAAAAGTAACTCATTTACCCATGGAGTTGTTTCAGGTTATTCTGCTTGGAATTCATGTTTTCTTTACCATAGAACAAGAGAGGTTTTTGTATGTTGGACAAGATCTCGCTCCCTAAGGCTACTGCTCATCCTGCAGTCTCCCACATGATAGACTGCTTCTCCCTGTCCTACTCTCAGCTTGGACTACCAAGTGTTGGCTCCCGACTCAGATATTCTCCTCTGAAGTGTCATGCACACTTTGGCTAGTGGAGTCAATCACCATCAGCCATGGCACGTGGCCTCCAGTTACCTCAGGGATATGGAGCTGTGCCTGCCCTTTCAAGGGGAAGATGGAAGGGTAGATGAGGTTACAGTGACTACCTTGTAATTATCAGCAATACAATAATGCACAAAAACACCACTGGCTTTGAGGAGGATACACAGCTGCTTTAGAGGAACCCTTGCACCAGAAGCCCTTATGTATCCAGCTCCAGTGCACTGTGCTTACTAATATTTGTAAAACAGACTGTGAAAGAAACCTCAGTGTTCTAGAGGAGCACTGATAGCACCTCCTTCAAACAACATTTGACTTTGCACAGGCATTTTAAGGCGTTCAGCCCCGAACCAACATGTCAAAGGCAGCTTCTCAGTGGGGGTCAGATGCTGAATGGGAGGCACATTCCATCTCAAACATCTCAGCCATTAATAATTAACTTATCAGAGGCCAGGAGGGCCCTTTGGTCTGCCGGTGCCTCCTCCAAACAGACGGGTGGTGGGAGTGGGTTTGTTGGTATGCACCAGGCATTTCAGGCATGAATCCCAGCCTTGTCCCAATGTACCTCGGTACGTGGGCACAGCCAGCCAGTGCTGAGAAAGCCTCGCAAACCCTCTCCATGCTTGAGAACGTGGGTGGTGCTCAGAATCAAAACTGAGGCAGCGGGAGCAGCAATAACATTAGTATTACAGCAATATGATAACCACTTGACTGAAACTTACTGAAAAGCCCACGGAGGCTGCAGAAACACTTTCATTTCTGGCATGCTTTGTCCAAGCTAGAGGATATATTGGCTCCTACTCAGGTTTTTCCTCTGAAAGCCACAAGCTAGTTGAATCCCCATCTTTGCAGACATATGTGGTTCCTTGACAGTCTGAGTGCATGAGAAGACAGCTTAAAGTTCTTCTGTATAACTTGTCTGTAGATATGATGCTGAAGAAAGAGTCAAAATCACTAGCCTTGGGTACTGGTCATAAGGAGTAGAATGAGCCACCATTTTAAGGGGACTTGAGTTATATTCAACTCTCATACCTTCACTCAGCCCTTCTCCAGACACATCAGAACTTCAGTCCAGAGCAGGCTCCTAAATAGATCACACATTTCTAAGTTAAAAGTCAGACCTGTAACCAAGTAAAATCAGTCCTCAGCAGCCACCTTCTCCTAATATCAGCTCATCATCATGCAACAGTGTTGTAAAGCCAGCACCAGCTGTGATTACAAGTTGCAGCAAAACTACCTGGACAAAGTCCCTAACCCTGGTGTGGAGCCTGCGAGGCCTTAAGCATAACTTGAGATAATCCTGAACCACCCAAAACTCCAACCAAAGTTATTCACTTCTACAAATATTTAGATATAAATCTAGACACTAAAAAAAAGAAAAAGAAATAAATCGATGGGTAATAAAGTTACATTGCCTTTGGACATGCAAATGCATTAGAGTGAAAATGCTGACACTTGATGTTTTTGGAGCTCTTTGCTCTCCAGCTTTCAAAACCATTTGCAAAAAGACTGAGAATGTCACTCACATGAAAAAATAAGATGTTTGTAACACTTCACAAGTTCCAAGGTTTGCCAAAACTTGAATCCACACAGTGCTTGTGGGAACTAATACTCTCCTCGACACCACAATGTACAAATATGCACAATAAGTCTGAAGGCGAGACTCCTTAACTTTAAAATCCCCTTCTTTTCATGGAAAAGATTTTGGAGAGAGCAAGAAACACAGAAGCAACTGTCCAGGGAGAGTTTTACTACTTGTTGTGATGGAATTTTTTTTTCTGTAAAATCTTTTTCCGCAAGATTCTTCTCCCAAGACAATTTCAACCAGCCCTACTCAAAACATTTGTACAGTCCAGGTGGTTATATATAAACACATGAGGAGGCTGTGGCAAGTTTAAAATTAAAAACAGAAATCTGTTTCTTTTCATGATACAGGTGCACGGGCATGTGCCATGCCATTGCCATGCCATTGCCATGCCTGAAATCTCTTGTGGACATCTTGTTTTCAACACCTCCAAAAGGCTTTTTAGATTATTCATGTTTTTCCATTACTTGCACAGTAACCTTGTGCAGTAATTAAGATTAAGATATAACTTGTTCCTAACCATTGGGACCAACTCACAGCCTTTCTTCCACGGTTCACTAGGAGTCCCAATTATTAGCCAAGTTAAAGTTTTGATTTTTTTTTCCTACCTTGGCAGGATTTTTGTGTTTATTTGCCATTTGGGTGTGTGTTTGTGTGTTTCTTTGGTTTTCTGTTTGTTGCAAGCAGAGAACCACCCATAAGGATTTTGGCCTGCAATTATTTCTGAGGATCTAGCTCATATTATCCTGTTACCCATGCCCAAGAAAGCAGTAGCAGCTGTTTCAGTACCTACATCTTATTCATAGAATCATAGAATCAAAGAATAGATTCCTAACATCTGCTCTGGGTCTGATAGCTCCTTGACAGCATCTGCAAGTCCTTGCTCCAGCAAGAATTCCCCAACCTCGCTGTTAGATTTTAAAAGAATAGTTATACAGTTAATGCTTTATGCAACGCATGCTTTAATACATCTATGCTTCTCTATTACTGTCTGCTTCATACTTCTCACCTCGGCCCGAGCATCAACACATTTCATACCTCACAGCACTGAGGGACAATATTTTAGACAAGACTTGTGAAAAAGTAAATAAAGTGTGCAGAGAGCAGAAGCTTTTTAATCAGATGCTGCTCCTTCCTCAAGAGCTACGTTTTATAAGGCACACCTTACTCGTATCACTTGGCCATTATCAGATCCTATATTTATTTCCCAGAAGTATTATTTAGCCATCTTATGGTTTGTCTCCTTTTATTTTTCAGATGGAGAATAGTTGTTCGCAGAACATCTACAAAAAAAGAAAAGGAAAAATATAGAAGAACGATACAGACTCAGGTCAAAAAATACTCAACTGTCATTCTCTGACTTGCTCGATTTCATTTCAGGTTGTTTTGGACAACTCTAGCTATCTTGTACCTGAACTCCTCACTGAAATAAAAGCAAGCTTCATCACTGTCAGTGTTGGCACATGGCTCCCTTCCCTCCAACCTACCAATACAGTTGCTGTCACAGTTGCAAAGCTCAAGGCTGAAGGGCTGCTGCTGCCTGCTTGCCTTTTTAACTTGAGCAACGTTGGGAAGTTGTAACTCTGCCAGAAAACAGACTCATTTGTTATTAACACAGCCCATATTTAGCCATGTGTCTCCAAAATAAAAAGCACATACTTTCATCTTAACAAAGCTCCATCTCCTCAGAGCCGAGTCCCCAGGGACCGCTGGATCCCATTTTCCATGGCCAAATAAGGTAAAGTAAGAATTTGAAAAATGCAAACCTGGCTTGAAATTGCCCACAGCTCAGAGGAGCTATTTTTGGATTTGTTAACCTTTTGTTAAACAGAGGATGCTGTAAGGCCTTCCTTTTATTACTTTGCCCTGAACATGTAACTTCCAAACCCAAGTATTTTAGAAGATAAGCAAGCTTTAAGGAGATGAAGTAGTGGAAGGCCAAGGCTGAGAGCAGCAATGGGATGTGATACTGAAAAAAAAATGTTAAAGCTTCAACTGAAAATAACAGTGTGATTAGCCAACAGATACTGCAAGGACATTCTCCAGATTAGTGGCAGATTAGTGGCAAGTACTCTTGAAACTAACACAGGAGACAAACCAGTGGGCCATGTAACATACTGAATACCCCTGAGGATTTTAATTCTAGCCCCTCATTGAACTTCACTACCTTCCTACTGAAGAAGTAGCCAGAAACACCTTTCTCTCTAATGGGACAAATTATTAGACATTTACATCAGAGAAAATGGGATGAATATTCTGTGACTACAAGTGAAATACCTTCTTTGCAAACATTTCCTAAAGAGGAATTCTGTCTTGGTTTTCCTTTGTGCCTCTTCAACCACAAATATATTACACCACTCGTTCTCCAGCACTCTATGCTTCACGACCTGCCACATCTGAGAAGTGTACAGCTGTTTCATGGGAATGCAGACATCAAGAACCCTATTATGAATGTGCATTGAAACTACAAACATCTGGGACATGGGAAAAGCAAGCAGCTTCCTACTGTTCCAGCTGCAGTGCGTGCATGCTGGAGTTACTTAGCTTACAAGTGCAAGTATATTACCATGAGGACAATGAATACCTGGACCAAATCTTCATTCAAGGGAGTGGTAGAAACAAATTTCTGTAACAAGCTCAGAGTTAAAGCAGAAACTCAAACAGATTTATTTTTATTACTTGTTCACAACAGCGAGTACTGGTTTTTGTGGAAGCACCATACTATTTAAGTTTTCAGCACACTATTTGCTGCTCTCATACAAACATTGAGGAAGCACCCTGTATCAATGGCAGAAGAAGCAGTTGAAGGCCATGGGAAAAAAGTAGTTCCTTACTTCCAAAAACCCATTTTCTACAGGAGATGAGTGACTGAAACTTCTTATGTGGTAACTAATCCCTTTAAGCATTGTCATATCAGCAGTGCAGAGCCTACTTGCCCAAATTAAAAGTGAAAGAGCAGCCTTAAAGGTTCTAAGGGTTCTCTTTGCGAGGAAATGATCCAAAGTAAAAATCAGCAAGGTGGAAAAACCAACAGGTTTAAAAATAAGACACACCTTTTGCCACATGGCATACAAGACAACAGGGGGCATAGGCCAGATTTATCCAGGGTCATTGGGTTCAGGCTCCCAAAACCACAGCTGCATCATACTGTTTTGTACCTGAAGCCAAGATCATGGCCTGCAGCAAAGAACCAAAGAGCTGTGTTGATGCAGCAGTACTGCCCAGGTTCAAAGTGACTGATATGATCAAGAGAAGATTCTAATGCAAACTCAATTTTGGATATGTCAACAGAAGCAGAATTTGGAAAATCTTCCTCTATGGGAAAATTCTATTGCATGACTTCTGTTGGTCATGTCAACATGAGAGTTTGAGTAGGTAGGAACTGACAGATTTTCAAGAAGCATGACAGCTCTTTTGTTTGTTTGGTTGGTTTTTTTGTAATACTCAAAACTGTGAAAACAAAGGCCTCGATCTGAACACTGCCTGCTTTGGGCATCTTCCTCAGCCAAAACACTTCTCTAGTTTGAAGAGCATTGTAATGCTCCCTAGGTGAAAATTACTGTAATGATTTTACTAAAGCTATGAGTCTGAATATCATTCTGAGAGTTGGAGGACTCAGAGCTAACTCCGTAGTAGATTTCAGCCATTCTCCACTCAGTGTGGGATTAGTAAATGGAGACATGCCCCCCATCCAATCCTCCATGATGGAGACACCTCCTTCTTTCTGAGCCAATACTGGTAACAAAGCACCAGGTCCCAGAGGTCATACAGACCCTCTCTCTTGCTTCTGGGAGCTTAGAGTTTTGGCCTGCTACATCTTCACCCAGCAGGGACAGAGCATGCAAAGTTGGACAGGACCCAACTCTCCTGCCTGTGGCTGGGCTGTTGACCTGCAGAGAGCAGGGCTTCATGGGGAGGCCTGAAAGCTACACCTCTGCCAGCTGGCCAGCAGCCAAGCCAGCTCCCTCTCCAAGCCAAAGCAAGGAAATAGTACAGAGCCTCAGACAGCAGCTTGAAATTAAATGAAGAACTAGAAAAGCTTCCTCTTCCTTGTCCACAAGGTTTAAAAGCTAAGCAAGGTCCTGTAAAAACTCTTCAAATCCTCTGGGTAAAATTTGTACATTCACCTTTAATGTAGTGAAGCTCAGTGGGGGAAATAAGGTTGAGCTTGTGATTTTGTTTAGGTTTCAGCTCTCAGCAAACCAAAACCAGGACACTTACAAACTGAAGGCTCCAGAGGTGCTGGAAAGCTTTGGCCACAGGCACCTCATATTCTGCAAGTATTTGAGTTTTTTTTTTAAACTGAGTTAAGCCAAGGAAGACAACTGTGCCATAAGGATTCATAATATAAACAATTGATTCCCTATTTAGTATAATTCAGGTTTTTTAGGTTTTTTTTTTTTTTTTTCAGGAAAAAAATCATCCCTGTGGAAATATGGTTTCTATATATAGACTTGGGAGACATGGAAAGAAAAAGTGATTTGGACCTAT
>VWZY01012669.1:281215-312692 GCA_013399075.1 Chloroceryle aenea | reverse complement strand
TATAATTCAGGTTTTTTAGGTTTGTTTTTTTTTTTTTCAGGAAAAAAATCATCCCTGTGGAAATATGGTTTCTATATATAGACTTGGGAGACATGGAAAGAAAAAGTGATTTGGACCTATCCAGATCTCACATCAAGCCCCACATCCAGGACAGGCTCCAAGTGCAACCAATGAGCTGCTGTTCTGGAAGCAGGCTTGAAAAAGGAGCACAGGGTAGAAGGTGTTTGGGCAGGAGGCAGCAGAAATCTTACAGCTGGTCACATCTGGAACCCCATTAGGTATGTGCCACCAGCAACTCCATGGGATGTCCACAGAAAACTATCAAGCCCAGTTCTTTTACTTTTTTTTATGGCACCATATCATAAGCCTCCCCAGTAAAGCCACATCAAAACAGAAGAAAACCAACCCCCCAAGAAAACCCAAACCAATGCTAGTCCTACTATTTCTGCTAGCTGGAGTGAAATTAAATGGGTCTTGGTGTACATCATCTATCTACATGCTTAAGTACTGTACAGAACAGAAAGCCAACTTCATGCTTACAGTTTTCTCTATAAATCCTGTTTTCTTCAGCAAAATGAAGGACTGTAGTTAAAACACATTTTCAAATGCTGTATTGGGACCAGAGCTGCACACAGGCATAAAGTTCAGGGTGTCCTTATACAGCAGTTGTAGATTGACAAATCTGACTTCTTCCCCATACTCAGGCAGGCTAATGATCTATGTGCTTGACCAGGACCTGGACCACAGTCTTCCAGTGAAGGTCTTGATTTAGCCTCTGACTTCACGCACTTGGCCTCCTTCATCCTTGCATTGAGATTTTCCATGAGGTGCCTCAGGTAACATCCCCACTGCCTACCATGTCATGCAACTCCTCACAGCAACACTCTCCAGAATCAAAAGCATTTGAAAGAAAATTATCCCTCCATAGTTTACTATCCATCAGCTGTAAAGAGGCAATGTAGAGAAAGGAATGAATCCAGAGGAAGGAGTTACACTAGTAAAGGGGTACGAAGGATTGCAAAGAAAGAAAACTAGGGAAACAAAGGAAATGAAAGAATAAACCTGACTGAATAAAAAAAAAACACAACCACCCATATGTAAAAGACTATTTTATTTAGTTCTTGAAAGCAAGTTTCTGGGGAAAAATATTTAGCTTTAGGCTTTAGAGTAGGTAATGGCCAACTCCCTACCTTTGAACCTAAATGATAGTCCATCACAGGTTCTCACAGCTGCAGAACACAGAGCTGGTGAGCCTAGGAAGAGACCACACCACAGTTATAAGGTGGGAAATTCAAAGCTCTATGACAAGGAACAACACAGTGAAAAACTGAGGACTGAAGGGGTTTGCTGGTCCAAGAGGTTTGGGAAGCAGTGCTGCTGATTGCAGTCATGCTCCTTCTGAGCAGCAAACAGGCCTGCTTTAGAGCTTCTCACATGAACTGTAGTTACATTCATGCCAGGTTATAGGCAGAGGAAATCCTCCTTTTATGGTTTCCATCCCCCCCACTTGTTCCTCCTCCCTAGAAGTTTTCATCCTCTGAGTTGAGCCAAGCATCTAATGAGTTGCATGTGTAGTTATGCTCAGAGAGGGCAGGGACACTGGGGAAGCAGACAGGGGTGGGGAATCTGTGATCATCACCTTCCCTTTTTCCTGTGATTCAGTTGCAGGCTATTCTAACAAAAAACTGCTTTTAGTTCACAGCAGTTTTAAATTTAAGGAATTAAAACCAAAATTTTTTTTTTCATATTTGACAGCAAAGATTAAAGAAATTAGTTGGTCACCTGAAACTGTTTTACAAAGACATCTGAAAGGCATTTTATCAGCTGCTGAGTAGTATTTACTCATGAAACTGTTCTAATTGCTTTGGAATGTGCACCCTAGCTGCTGGAGCAGCTCACGCCTGCTGATACACTGTGCAAAGTAATGCTGCCTCATAGGACTTGCAACTTTTATACAGCATTCATTCTTCATTCTCAAGGTAAAAAGCATGAAATTAAAAAAAAAAGCAAACACCTCAACAAATGACTTTTTGCTACCTGTCCTACACATTTACAAAAGCATCAACTCATCATCAAGGCAAGTCAGCACCTTGACTGAAATACTGATTGGTAATTGATACTAAGCCTATTTTACAGGTGGAAATTGCATGAGTAAAGAATTTACTCCAGATACCCACTAAATCAGTGCTGAAGTCAGTGTCTAAGATGAAAGAGGTATTATGTCCTGGCTGCAAGAAAGCCCAGCCATTAGCTCACAACCTTGTTCTTAGTAGTTAAGTAGAAGTCTTGGTAGATCAAAAATAATCTATTCAGTCTTCCCTTAATCTTCTAAAACTAAGGCAGAACTCTGGTCTGTATTACACATGGCCAGGCTCAGTAACAGCATATAAAAAAGAATTATCAATAGAATTAGTAATAGCTCTCTCTGCCATTAAGACAAAGCCACCCAAAATACTGAGTAACAATCTGGAAGTAGTGGTTTGAACAGCTCTTGCTCCTTGTATTACAAAATCCTAGTGTACTTTACCAGGCAAAATTAGAAAAGCACGAAATAATTACTATTACACATGTTGATGAATAAAACATGGAAAATAAAGATCAGACTGATCCTCCCAGCACCTATGCACAAGTAAACTCCTGTAGCTCCTCTTAGCATATTACCTAAACAACCAAGCCAGATCCATTGACCTGGGCCAAAGTTTATAAACAGACTTGTAAACTTCAGATGCTTCGAGCTAGTTTCATGTGAAGTAGGAGTGTCACACTCCCACATGAAGCCTGAGCTAACAAGAGTCCTTGAAAACAGCAGCTCCAGACAAAACTAGGCCAGACTTCTGAATAAACAGCCCTGGTGACTTTCCAGAGCCCACAGGCCTGGTGGTCATGACAGTCCTCCTTCAGTACTGAGTCATCAACATAAGATAATCACTCTAGCATGTCTAGTAGTCATATTGAGTTACCTTCTGCAGAAAGCATCTCGCATGCATCGAAGTCTGCACTTTGTGCGGCCACAAGGGCTGTGGCTTTTTAAGAGCATAGTATTTGCTAAAAGGGCAGGTAGGCTACCCATTTGGGAGCAAGGAGATCTTGGAGAAGGATGAAGCAAGGTTAGAAGCTCTCAGCTGAGAGGAGAGGGGGTTTGTCTCAATTCTGACTCATCCAACAAGAAAGTTTCCATCCAACAAGAAAGTGGTTTTTACCCAACATCCCATCCAGGTCTCCTCTGCTCCATAAGGGCAGTTTGCAGTTCCCTCTGCATCTGAGCTGCACAGGCAGTCCTCAGCCTCCTCAACATCTACTGAACCTTTCCCCTCCTCCTGTCAGTTGAAATCCACCTCTTCTGCCCACTACAACAGCAACTACATGCCCCTCAAGTCACCAGGGCAAGGGTAGATGTCTCCTGCTTTCCTTACCTTCCCTCAGTCATCCCACAGTTAACATTTCCTTGCTTTTCCCTACAGTATTTTCTTTTGTTGTTAACAATTATAGATCTGTCTTCTTATTGGCAAGGCTTTTTGGCCTTAAAGCACCATCACCTTCTCCTGCTGTTCAGGGACCTGACCTAAAGGACAGAGTTTTGAGGCTGCAGAAGAGGCCTCCCTGAACGACCTTTTAAATCCTTGGCCTCCATTGCTTCACTCAACACCACATGTGCTTTTTAGTATGACAAATGCTGTTTGTTGCTTAGGAATTAAACATTGACTAAACACATCGTTCTGCATAGGCCATTGAACTGGAAGAATGTTCAGTGAACACAGCAGCTAAAGCTTTATTAGCCATCACTGGTGACCTTCTTGAGCAAGGCAAAAACAGCACTAGGGATCCATCTCAAACCTTTTGCAAGTGCTCCTTCTGTAACCCATAATACTTTTAGAGTTTAATACACCCTCCTCCCCCCCTCCCCCCCAAAAAAAGAAGTCTGCTGCAGGCAGATTCTAACTCATCCATCCCACTGCAGTATCAAGTTGATAGCTCCACAATTCTTGCCTTTCGCAGTTTTTTCCAAAACAGCTTGGTACACCCAGAGCATATCTACTGTCCTATCACAGCAGTGAATTTAAGTACTGCACTCTGAGTGAAAAGACAGATTGTTTTCTTTCCTTTAGCATGCCTGCAATGTTTAACAGCACTCTAGAGCACAGGTCAGCTAAAGGTGTGTTGAAACAGAACAGCTTGCAAACAGGACAGCAAAGAGTTTTACAAACATCAGCAAATCCACTTCACCAGCAGCATGGTAACAGCAGTCCAAAATACCCCTGGGGGAGAGTGCCTCCTCCCCAGGTATCAAAACCAAGGCAAAATGTGTCATGGAGTAACTAGATTCTGAACTGAAGTCTAGAAAGCCTGCTAAGGTACTGGCCTCTTGCTCTCAGGCACTTAAAACAAGCATGGAGAAAAGTGACACAAGAATTTCTTGTGTTTTCTGAACTCTCTCTTCTTTGACACAAAGAAAAAAAGCACAGGAAGCAGAAGCCCACGTTACCCTCAGACTCAATGCTAATACACCCTGCTCCCATCAGACCAGGAGGGAGAATTTTGAGTGGTAGGTTGTCTTTCATAGTCGTTATTCAAGAATAACAGCAGAGTAAGATCAGCTCCACCACTTCCCTGGAACTGGACTTTGTCCCATTTGGCAGCACCTTGCCAAAGCTAATAATTTAGTAGGATTGTTAAGTGCTTTTGAAACTAAAAGGCAGCTTTCAACACTAGTCCTAGAAAAAAAAACAAGACAAAACAATAAGTCTGAACACTGTCTCAACCTGGAGCCAGAAAGCCATACCTAATTCTAAACGCTCTTGAGGACCACAACTGCACACACCAACTGCCTCAGAGCTGAACTCACAGTGCTGGAAAACAGCACCAGCATGAGTGATGAGATTCACTGGGCAGAGCAGATGTGTCCTGACAGAAATCCAGCAAGACAGGGACTGACACAGGCTTAAGATTCTTAACACGAGAAGCTACCAACTTGCCTCTCTTCTCCTGTCCTACCAAGCACAGGAGTCTTCAAGAAGAGAAGGATAAGGTGTGGTGCCCTGAAATGTTAGAGATGGTATCTCCAGGTATATGCTTGATCCTGACTTTGATCCTGGGGGTCCACATTCCCCAGGGAGGTGTGTTGCACTCCTGCCTGCAGGAAGAGTCTAATGTGACCCTGCAGTCTGCAGAAGGCACTCTTGTGTCTGTAGGTGGGAGTTGAGTTTCGATCTGCCTAACCTAGAGCCTGTGTCAGTCTACATAATTAGTCTGCAGTTCCACAGCAGCAACAACTCTCAGGCTTTCATGAATGCAGTGCAGCACCTCTGATCTGGGCAATTATGATCACCACTGTAACTTTCAGCATATTAGAAGGTAGTCATTTTTCTTCTAAACATCACAACACAAATTATTTCAGTTGGTCACACTCAGAACTTTCTTTTATTTTGGCAAGGCTTGAAACCTACAAAGAAAATCCCCCCTATCAGATCCACATAGAGTCAAGCAAATCAAAATCCTGGGAACAGGACAGTGCAAACACACATCTAACAGTGAATGAACATAATGAAGACCTAGGATAACCCACTCGTGAGTCTCTGGACCTACCGACCAGTGCCCCTCGGGAAGCATGGTGGACAGCAGAACATGTGTCTATTAAACATAACATTTTAATATGAATAAGTACATTAAAAATATTTTTTCTTATCTTTCCTAAAGCACCATAACCAACCACGCACAGGCAGAAGGGCAGGAAAATAGATTTCAAGTTGACTGCTTGCTAGCCATCTACAGAAGCACATACATTTGGTAGGAGCCCCAGTGTCTTCCAGAGTCTTGATTTTCAGCTCATTTCCCCTCATGCTCTGCTAAAAGCATTGCTGTAACAGCTTCTACAGCCTCTTCTGTTTCAAGAGCTGTGGTATGCTAAGAAAGCAAAAAACAAATTCACTGTATAATTCTCTTTTATTTCACTTTTGGGTAAACAGAATTGCACCACAATCATGATCTTGATAAGCCAGTTCCCTGGTGCATGTTATTAACACTGCCTGCATTATCCTTCAGCCTTGGAAAGGGAACAAATCTAGCCCCGAGACAGGAGGAAGGAACCAAATGCAGAAAGGAAATTAAGCTACTCAGGAGTCCTTGTTCTTGGCAAGTAACCCAAGAATAAAAAGATTGTAATTATCTAGTTTATTGCCATAAAGAAATTTTCAGTAATCTAATTTTTAGCAATTCTTTCCAGGAGATGGATGTCAAATAACAGTACACACACCCCCGGTGCACAAAATCCAGGTGGCATCAAGATGGCACTGCCAACTTTCAGTTTTAGTACTATGAAAACAAATGATTACCTTGGACTTCCTAGGATCATCCAAATGGCATTAATTGTTGGTATTGTAAGCTGCCCTTGCAGTAGCCTTACTCCTCCTCCCTTGTGGACATACCATGTCAGCAAACCTACACTCAGTTTCAGATTCAGTCTTGAATTTTAAAGCCTGTAAAAATTTATCTGGTTTCAAGTGTTACTATCAATGCTGTGCATGGCTGCACAGTGAAAATATCCAACACACAGGGGGGAAAAAAACAACAGAAACCAGTCTTGAAAAATACTAATTCATCACACTATAAATATGTGTGTGATGTGCAACAAAAGGCAGCAATGTGGCGAGACAGTTTGTGTCATTCATCCTCAGACAACCTTGTTACTAAGGGCCATTTTCAAGATAGACTTTTTGGAAGGCCAGAAGGGGATTATCTTTTGGATGCACACTTGGGTTTTGTTTTGGCAATGACCAAAGCCTACTTGCCAGCAATAACCCCTATCACACAGAATGAGTTGGCTGCTTCTAACACTTCAGAGTTCAAATCCTGATTCCTCCAAGAAACACAAATTGAGAAAAAAGCCCCACACTGTTGGCATCTGAGGTATTTAGGCTGAAATACTAGCAATTGTTATTTTTCTCAGGAGAAATGTTTGGCAAGTTCTATTTTATTTGCTGCCAGTGTAGTCTTTCAAACGATGCAATCAAGTCCAATTCAGCACTTTTGTAAACGTGGAACTGCATC
The DNA here is from genome assembly GCA_013399075.1 of Chloroceryle aenea. Taxonomy (NCBI): domain Eukaryota; kingdom Metazoa; phylum Chordata; class Aves; order Coraciiformes; family Cerylidae; genus Chloroceryle; species Chloroceryle aenea. Next base: position 305,648 of record VWZY01012669.1, on the reverse strand, counting down.
GAGTGTATCAGATGAACTTTGTACTGGATGCGATTCAAAGAGCAAGTTTCACTTTCTTTGGTCTCAAAAAAAAGCCCCAAACCCAAAGAGCCTTATTTTCAATTCCAAAGGGCAAGCTGAAGCACCATCTCTACTGCAAGCCTTTCTTCCTCCCTTTCTACTGCTCCAGCATCTCTTTGAGGATGCTTTTTGCTTCGTTGTTGCACTAGGGATTTTACGCTTTGCAATTTCAAGCTGGAATAAACCCCAGGAATACCAGAAGACAACCCTTTGCTCAGCTGCTATGAGCAGAAGAGTGAACACTCAGTAGAAGAAAGTTCAAGAAAAATATTTTTACCATCTTTGATTCTCATTTACAAAGAGCTCAAACAAACAATGTATATTTTTTCAACGCAGTCTGCCAGAAGACTACTTTGATGTACTAAGAAACATCCCCTCAAGCAGTCTTATTTTCCTTTTCTTAAAGCATATTTGCAAGAGCCAACATGATAGAAAACAACTCAGCTCTCAATTTCTTCTGCACATTACATTCCCAAATTTTCAATCCAAGAGGAACCAGCTACACTTACAAAAAACACCTGAAGTATCAAGATACTGTTTGCAGTACAATGAGGGGCAAAGGACACATGGCTGGGCTTATTGTTTGCCTGCTCCTCTGCTTAGCAACCCAAACAGTAGCTGCCACAAACGACATCAAAACTTCCTTATGGTTGTAGCAGAGATGAAACACCAAAGGCACCTACAACTCTGATCAAACAAAAATAACCCTTTCAAACCCAAGCATGAGATACAATCTGGGCTTTGCATGGAGCAGTCGAGCTTTTAGGCCATTTCAGTGAAATCTGCAAGTTTCTGCATGAAGACCAACTCATTTCTTGTTCAGCATCTCCTGAATCACCAGAACTCTTTCCAAGATTCATCCAGCAGCTACGGTGTCTGCCCCAAAGGGACAGTCTGTGTCAGAGTCTCCACTTAATGCAACTACTGGCTAGTTACCCTGATGCACTAGTGCCTAAGGTACTGCTGATCTATTCCTTCCTTCCACTAACAAACTGCTCACTACAGATATGGCAGGATAAAAATCACCCTGTAGCACTTCTAAATTAGAAGTCAAGTTAAGCAATATCTTGCAATAAACAAGTTTAAAATACCGAAGACAAACAAAAAACCAATCACAAAGCAGACAACAGAAGTATTCACCTCTCTAAAGCACTACCTAATTCACAACCATAAGCAATTTCAGTACACTGGAAACCTTTTAATTCACAAAATTTGCCATGTAAACACTTGTGCTACAGGCAAGCGTTAGCACTGGTTGCTGAAAGCAATAGTACCTACTCCAAGGCCAAATCTTTGTTGAACCTGCAGATATAAGCCTACACAGCTACGTGTCTGAAGGCAGCTTCTCCCTCAAGCAGACCCTGCATCATCTGCCCTTCTTCCCCCAAGATGTATTTCTACTACAGGTAAAAGATTTATGAGAAAGGACATAAAACCAACCAACCACTTTCTACTCTAAGTAAACTTTGATTTTAATTTAAAACAAATCTCTAAATTGAGGGAAAGTTGATTTTAAGCATGATTATCTTAACAGCTTATCCACACAACAAGTTACCTGTTAATGATCCTGGTTGCTCACTGCCTTCTCCACAAGATTCCTCTTTGTCTTGATTTCAGGTTGTGACACTGCTGTCAGCTGAGCAGAGAAGAAATAAACATCAAGCTCTGGATCCCGAAGAAAAATCAGGTGGATGCTCTATCCATCTGGTCAAAAAACACTTGGTTTCTTCTTCTTCGAGCACTTGCTCACTTAAGAGATTTACAAACTGTCCCTGCTTACATTTCAATTGGAGAGAGTCTTTTTGGTCGAATGCTTTTCTAGTCTAACGCAAATGACCCGTGTGTCTCCTAACTGATCAGAAGGATTGGTGACATCATTATTCAGCTCCAGAGTCTGCCAGCATTTTGCTCCCCTTCCAGCTACGTGTGCAATGCGAGCAGTTAGCAGCATACACCAGGTTGCAAAACAGCTTTCTTTCAGATAGTGTGGAAGAGTTGATCCTCTGCAGCTAAAAACCTGCATGCAGCTTCAGCAGTATCTCTGAAGAGACAAATACTAAGCCACATGCCATTTGGGAAGGATTCTGTTTGAACAGCTAATCACAGGTTTGTGGCAACAGTGAAACTCAGTATAAAGGGCATGCATGAATTTGTCATAGAGCATGTGTCTAGTCTGTGTACTCCACTTCATAAAAGGTACCTACTTTGGGCATATAGGTGCAAGTATACATGGATGTGCCCTTGCCCAGCATTGCTGAAGAGCACACAAGCTGAAAAACAAACCTGTTAAACTCCCAGGGAAGCAAGAAGCTGAAATCATGCTCACTTTTGCACCCCAAGGTCCCCCTAAGGTATATAATTCCTAGCTGAGGTTGGGGCAGGGGGGACACAAGGAATAACACTGCTACTTCAAGGTATTTAGCCAGTGTTGTCACACAGTTTAAGCTATTCAGAATACTTACACTACACAGGTATACTTTCTGTAAAAACGAGTGGCACACTCCCTGCCTACAGCTCATTTCAGACAGACTGCTGAAACTATTGGCTAGCTAGATAAGACGAGTCACTGTTTAGCTAGTCTGGCTTGTAAACACTTACTTCAAGGTCTAAGCCTACAAGCAGAGACAGCAGTTATTAGACTCTGAACTCCCAGCTCTACTTTTAAGATTTAACAAAATAAAATCTACAAACACAGCACCCATCAGCTACCAGTGTCTGACACCAGAAGAGAATTGGGATCATCCATTCTCCCCTTCTCCCCACCCCCAGTACTCCCATATTCTCAAGACAGGCAAGCTGAAGGTAACCCAGAAAGGTCTCCATGAGCTCACCAGGCTACAAGCATTAGCCCAGGCTCCAGGAACCATTATCAACATATTCTTTCCTGATCAAATGTTCCCATGGAGCTTCATCACCTGTATTACAGCAGTAGAAGCTGCACAAAAATTGCACTTGCCTTTCAAGATACAACTGGGATCTACACATGAGCATGCTTTTATCCCAGTGTGCTGAGACAGAGATGCAACTGCACATCCATGGCACTGCAAGCATATGCAGTTCTCTAATCACTTTGCACTACTACTTCCATGGAGTTCTCAGCACACCCCAGAAATAACATGGGGACAAGCACAGCAAAGATGTGGCATCTCAAAAACCAGCCTTCTGCATCAGAGAAGTAACCTGGACCTGACTAATGTTAATTGACTCACAATGTAATCATCATGTATGAAAACAATCAGCAGTACAGAATGCACAGTGCAGATGATTAACTCAAGTTGTACTTTTATTTCCAGATTAAAAGCCCCCGTGATATAGATGAAGAGAAAAGCAGAAACAGATGTTAGCCCAAGTTTATCTGCATTTCAAATGAGGCATCCTGGTTTCACAAAACTTAATTGCACAGATGGGTAAAACACAAACTGCCAACATAAAGAGGAGAAACTACACAGTATAAATTGAGAACAGTTAACTCCTCTTCAGCTGGCTCCCTCTGCCCCCTTTGCACAGTGGAAATAGCACAAATTAAAAAAAACAAACTGCAAAATACATTTGTCATGAAGAAAAGTCAAAGAACAAAAATGATTTTTCCACAGGATGTACTGAATACCCTTTTCAGAATTAAGAATACATTGCAGTTCAATTTAAGTGAGATAGAGGAGTTATCACAGGTCTAACAAAGGGTAAGTACCACTGTTTCAATGAACAACACACAAGGGTTCAGGAACATAAAATCTTATTGGATTTAGCAAACAGTTCTAGAGCTGACATTCCTATTCCAGCCCCTACAATTAACAGTTAAAGCTTGTTTATGTGATAAGACTTGTAAAGAAATAAATACACTTACAAAAGTACACACATTTCTTCAACAAGATAGGCAGATTGAATCAGTGGGACTGATTTTACAATACAAAATGAAGACTAAACCACCTAAACCAAGCAGCTGATAGGATTATCACTGAAGGTGTAGCTAAGTACATCACTATACTCTTAACCACAGTTAGCCCAGCATACATGTCCTTAGCATCAAATGTATTTCCTTTTCAGCATATGCTCTAGCTCTTCTACCTGTCTGTTGAGACAAAAACAAAGCCAGAATGTCAAACAAAAAAAATAATTCTCTGCTGCAAGAGCTACATCTTTACTTGATTTGAATTTTGCTTGAAGTCCTGGATCAGTTTTGCTCTTCATGGACAATTTTTCTGTGCTTAACCACTGAAAATTTGCCTGAAGTTGTTTCCCAAACAGTGGTCCTCTGACCAAAGAATTTGCTTATTAGGGATGGGTACCAATCTGCTCAAGTCTAGATTAAAGTATTAGTAAAAGTGGATATGGACTGTGTGTTAAATATTCTATATTCAAGTAAATCTCGAGTCCCACATGCTCTGTCCAGACTTTCACAGGTGACCCAATTGTAAACAGAGGCCATGGGTGTTTCCATTTATGTACAGAAGTCCTAAACCCTGGTCTGCTAAATGATACAACAATGAACTCTGACACCTGAGACAGGTATGCAAAGAAAACATTTCCAAAGGCTTAGCCAGATGAGAACAATAGATAAGCATCTTGGCAGATGCTCTAGTTGTGTGTGAGCCAAAACCCCTGCTCAAAAGTGCTTCAAGCTTTACAGCAGAGGTGCTTCCTAAACTCAGTACCAACAGAGCAGAAGACAGCCTGTGTCAGGAGCAAAGACCATTTTCCTGCTATTCTTTTCCTCTGAAAAGGCCTTTTTACAAATAGCATTTCTACTCTGAAGACTCCCAGTCTGACATCTCACTGACCACAGGAGCCCTGAGACTTGCCTTGACCACACTGTCTCCAGTGGGTTTCTATCAGACAGCAAAGCACATGCAAGTTGTTAACCCTTCAGTTCTTGAGACAGCAGGAATCTTGTCTTTTGTTCTCCAAAAAAAATAGTAAAAAACTGCAAACCTTGACTCCCAGCTCCACAGTTTTTAAATATTAGGACAGTAGTTCCCAAATAAGGGGCCAAGTGATTGTCAGTCTGCAAAATTTATTAATAATTCCTCTATTTTCACCTACAAGCATACAGTAAGATGTTAAAAACTCATATGCTTCCTAATAACCCTCTTGCTGCTGCTGCTTCCCATCAGGGATACACAGAGGTCTCCTGTGCCTCCAGTATGCCCTTGATATGCACATGGAACAGTCCTATCACCAGTGTGCTGGGCATTCAGGGACTGCACATTGGGAAGAGAAACGACAGTCAAAACAATGTAGAAGGAACCTGAATTAGTAATAACAAACCACAGAAGTAATTATTCAAGAATATGCAATTCAAGTACTTTGCCTCAAGCTGTTAGTAGTTTCCTGGCTCCTCCTCTCCCAGCACCTACAGAATGCTCCAGTCCTCAGAACAACTCTTTGGGAAGTTTTCCAACTCAACTGTTTAGAAGTGAACCCTACTGCTTGGGGAAGATGGAAGCAAGGCAAACACTGTATTCAACAGGTTTACATCAAAAGCAAGGAATGCCCAGCCTTCTGCATTTGTGCCAATGTTGATTTTCCTCCAGCTCACATACACATGACCTTGCAGGCTGTTAGTTGCTCCATGCTGTACCCAGCTGCAGCTCACTGAGAGGCCAGACTCTCAGCCAAGTTTCTCAGTCCAAGCTGCAGCTGCTTGCCAGACCTGTTCCACTCTGCTGCCTGAAACCTGGCTAAATGCTGCCCTACCTTTGGTGTGGGCACTTGGGGCAAACTACTGCCCTGCTTCCTTAACTCACCCTTCCTGTCCAGCTCACCCTTTTGTTTTTATTATCCCAGGAAATAGAGTCTATAGCCTGTAATTCAAAGTCCAGATGAGATCTGTTGCATAAAGTCTGAGGGAATCTGGATAAATTGTGGTGCTGTGACAGAGATAAGCCTCCTATAAAAGTAGCTTTGTTTTGAGCTACCAAGTGTAACAAAAGAAAAATAGTTCCTATTACTTCAGATGGTTTTGGACTACCCTAAACCCAATTCTAAACAAAGTCAGCATTGCCTAGAGTATCCACAACTGTACCTGCCAATTGTCCAACTCAGTATTCAGACCATCCCTTCCTCACAGAGGCCTAACACCAAGCACTGCTCTGAAATGACAGAAGTCTCTTCAGAGAGGCCCAAAAGAAACAGCTTCCTCCCCACTTGCACCTCCTCATTAATCCAGATACCATTTTCCATTTCATCTCCCTCTGCTAACACTCACACCTAGCATATGGCTGTCCTATTTCAAGAGGCAAGAGCTAACAGCAATTATCTGAAGAGAAATTTCTGGGTTTGTACTTAAAAATATCTAACCAAAAGCCTGAGTTACAACCATCACACATCTATTCAAATAAATATAACAGAAGGATTAACAACAGTCATTATTCTGCACACACAGTATAAACTAAGTTAAGCCCAATTGATCTTTGAGGTAGATATATACAGTACAAAACAATACATACATTTACCAGCATCATACATTTACCAGCATCATGAAGTTTCAGTTGGGGCCATGAGAAAAGGAGGTTAACACAAAATTCAGCTAAGGAAAGTTCAAGTATTGTGAATAACTTTGCAAACAAAATAGTGCTTTTCAGAAAAGGTTCAAACAGTTTCATCAACAAGAAAAAAACACAAAACCCTTCTGATGGGCATTTCAAAGGAAGGTTTAAACTAAGCAATTTGAGCCTTAGCTCCCCAAAACTAATTTTCATTGCTCACACCTCATCACTGAACCAAGAGGAAAGGAGAAAGCTTGACAGACACACACTTTCCCCCATCCCCCAACTCTTAGAGTAAGGATTCGGTGAGAAAAGAAGAATTCCAAGAACTCTAATGAAAACCATGCAACAAACAGATAAAGCAGATGAGCTCAGTTCTGAGCAGACTAAGATTCACATAAAAGGTCTGCAAACCTGTAGATAAACTTGTCCTGAGTTCAGAGTTTTGACAAGCAAACAGGTTGGGGATTTTCTGGGCTGTCAGAACATGATGGCAGACACAGGATATAAAACAAATCTGGAGATTCATTTTTCTTTTGATTATCCATGAAGACAATCCATTCCATTATAAATAGCTTAGGGAGCAGTACAAATTCATGAATTATTAGAGCACCAGCAGCTGCTTTAGGAAGATGATTGAGCAGAGAAGTATCTGCTAATCAGTTACTCATGTATTCAGTTCATTTTTGCCTTTTGGTTAGTTTCTGTTTGGTTTATTTGTTTTGGGGTGGGTGTTTTTTTTGTTGTTGTTGTTTGTTTTTTTCTTTGATTTGATTTTTTTTACCCCCAAGATACATGAAGCCTGTAGGCTTGGTATCAGGTAGTCAGTTAAGTGCTGATCAAGTACCAATAGGTGAGTGCACTGGCTGAAGCACACATGGTCACATTCTGCAGTGTATCAACACAAAAATGAGTACAGCTACATAAAGAAGCAGCACTGACACCTGCCTGTGCAACTATTGCTTGGTCATAAACAGGTGCAGGCTGGAGAAGTTTCTCCCCATAGCTGCAGCTCTGATGACAAGCACAGCTTTTGGGTCTGATTTCAGAACTTACTGTCATACTACAAAGCACAAAGAGTCAATACTTGAGTTCTGAGTGGTCTGTCAGCTCCAGTTCTTTGAGTTTTGAGTGCACTCCCATTTAGCCCACCTCCTTCCAAATGCCATCAAGGTAAGATACTTTCCCCAAAGAAAACCTGATGGTTGTAAAAAAAAAGGAAAACAAAACCCACAAAACAGTAAGTACTCAGCAAATGAAAGAGAAAGGTTGCACTGTCATTTCTCAAATGCCTCACAACAAGATTTCAGATTTATGATCCTCATAATTTGAAAACTGAACTATTCTCCAAGTTAATGCTGAAAGAAACACACCTAAACATGGTTGTGATCAATGTATTAAAGTATTAAAATGAAAAACTCCTGAAAAAGAGTTTGGAGTCCAAGAGGCAGAGCATGCCAAGTCTTCACCTCTCCAGCCCAAAGGACCTTTCAGATACTCAATGCAGCAGAACAGCTTTGCCCTGAAAACAGCAACACTGTTTCTTCAAGTGAGTCAGAAGTAGAGTCTAGAACAGCAGAACAAAACAGCAGCCTCCAGCTGAGTCCAGGTAGGACTGAGGTGACCAAAGAACAACACTACCCCAGCCAGCCTGGTCACACTGCTGCTGAGGGACAGCAGCAATCCCTGGTTTGATCCCTGATGTTGAGAAGTAAGCAGGATGCACACAGAGGGGCACGGTGAGTCCAGTCACCATAATTATGTCCATCTGCTCTGGAGGCCAGCCTCTTGCTGGCAGGCAGACACCACTCCAGACTGCAGCAGATGTGTGCACAACTTATTCAAACACATAGCCAGAGAGACACAGGAGCACTCAGTGCTTTCTGCTCCACTAAGATCCACACATCCCTGAGAGAAGGGACCCGTCTGTATGTGCTGTTTAACAGTGTTTCCTCTAGAAAACAAAGGAGATTAGAATAGGTTTGACTTAATAAATAGAACATTTCACACAGTTCCAAGATGTTCACTGAAGAACACAAGTAGGATGCAGCAATCAGGATGCAGTTGAAGATTCATCTTCCAGAAGAAGGTCGTTTAATGCAATAACTGTAGCAGCAAAGTCAACAAGCTCCACAAAGTCTGATGTTATTATGTTGACACCCATGACACCCGGTTTCTGTTCTTTCACCCAATTTAAAATCATGGGCAGGTTCCTAAAGAAAGCAAAACAAGGTAAACTAAACATTTTCAAAGAGCCTCTATTCATGCTTTACTTTACAAACACTGTTTGCAATTTATATACTTCTCACAATCGTGTTTCCATTCTGACTACCACCAAAAATGCACCTGACCTGATTAGCTATCAAATAGAAACACTGACCAATCATCAATCCCAGCTACCAAGCATACCAAAAAAAAACAAAACAGCATTTGTGAACTCTATACTCACTGAGTAGATTGCTTCAGTATTTAATGCTACACTACAATCTCTTTCATCCTAGTTGGGTCTGCCCAGAAACACATTGAACCAAAAGCTTAATTTCACAGCAGACTTGTGTGGCACAAGGTGAGGTTTGAGAGATGCTCCCCTGCCCACCTCTGCCTGAGGGTGGGTAGAGAAGCTGTTGGGGGCAGCACACTGCATTTCTCCCAAACTCCTTTCAGCCTCCACACCCACACAGAGCAATGAGCTCAGGAAAAGTAAAACCCAGAATCAAGCCCTTAGCTTTGCAAGGGTCGAGCATCTCACCACACATCATTGTAACAAGAGAAAGATGAGGTGTGTCAGAAGCTGAGTTAAATGGAGTAAAAAATTCCACAGAGGGGAAAAGTTTCCATCATTTCCTGGACAGGGTGAAAGTCAGGAGTCTGCATAAGCTTTTCTCTGCACTCCAACATGCAAACCCAAGTATTATCAGTACAGTTAGAGATGCATGACTAAATAGATTAGAATTAGTGCCACAACATGCATACAAAATTATACAGGAAGATGGTGGGCAAGAAAATTAGCTGACAGGGAAGAAAAAAATAAATCAGAAAACTTAGACAGCCCAGTTCTTGCTGCAGAAAAACTTTCTTGTAAAGAACAAAGAGAAGAGGACTTGAGTAAAGGCATCCTTACTGTCCCTATAAAGGGACAAAGTAGCCTTGAGCCAGCTAAGTGCTAAGATGGCACACTTCTTCCTTAGCAAGAGTTCAAGAATGCTTAAATACTCATTCAGGGAAGTGTCTGTATGGAAAGGCAGACATCTGCACAAAACAGGTTTACACATACAAATCAGCTAGCATGTGTAAATGTAGACAATCACACTTTAGCAAACAGTGGCATCTATTTTCAGTTTTCTTTCAAACAATTACGTATCAGCCATGGGGCTGAGGGAAAGGGATGAAGGCAGGCTGCCAGCCTATCAGTGATTCACAGCCCAGACCTGTGCCAAGAGTCACTTGAAACAAAACTGCTTGCCCATTAGAAATTAGACTATTCTTTAGCAGTTCAAAAGCAGAAATTCAGTGTGATCTTTCCTTTAATCATGAGAAAACATTTAATACACAGAAGGTAGACATGTTACATTTGTGCTTTGTTAGGTATCCCCACCAACCAGACAGGTTTGCATTTGTACAACCTGTGACAGCAAACACCAGTCCTAAAGAACCTGAGCACCATCTAGTGTCTAATGCTGACCAAGCAGACACAGGCAAAGAGCAAGACAGGAGACATGGCTATATTGGGGCTAAGAACATTTGGATTTAATTATTCTTTGCTAGATTAAAGTCTAGACCAGTTGTGACTACCTATGCAATTTTATTTTAGAGCCTAGTATCATTGTGGCAAGATAAACTGTTAGTGACATCAGAACAGGCAATATTTAACAGTGACCAAGACAATCAGATCCCACCAGGACTGCTACAGTTCCAGCAAACAATGTAACAATGCCATTAAAAAAGTCACGTGGATCCTATCCTGGTCATACTTTTAACATGATTAAAAATTGCTGGCAGAAAATGTGCTGCTGCTCAAAGCAAAACCCTCTTCTGATGACCTTACTCATGGGCAAATTTTTTATACCACTGTCATACAATTGAAGTCAACTTGTTGATCTAATCTCTGGTAAAAAAGATAAAATGCTGTTCCATGTCATATCTTCGGCCATTACTGAAATTACTGAGACAGATTTGGACAGACAAAAGCAAAAGTATGCCCCCAAATATGCAGTTTTCCTGGGTGGCACAAGCTATTTTTACCTCCTAAATTCAAGTTAAGCCAATCTGAAACGAATTACTGGTTTGGAACAACAGGTCTACCCTGTGTTTTATGAAATGGCATTCAAAAAAGATCCAATTTCCAGGAAGCACACTTAATACTTATATATCCTGTTACCTCACCAGTGCTTCATTTTTAATGGCTGCAAATATCTCAAGCAAAAGCAGTGAAGTAAACCTACATGCTTTCATCATGTGTCACTTCTCAGCAAACATTTCATAGTTTCTTGCTTGCTCAGTGCCTCTTCCAACAAGAAAGATTTTAAGTAAACAACTGGGAAATGAAGACAAGTCCTTACCTATGAACAAGTGTGTTCTTCAGCCCACGAACTAGATGCCGTGCTATCGTTTTTGCTCGAGGTGTGAGAATTGCCTGAGAAACATGAAAAGTCCCATAACGGCTTCGCTCCTCAAGAGTGGTCTCCAGGAACTGCAACAGTTTGTGCACGTTGGTTGTATTGGCCCATGGTGCTGGCATTTTATTCCCTGGCCACAGGAATGGGAATTCCTTATACAAAGGGTAGTGGTAGAATATGAGAACCTAAACAGAACAAGCAACAAGGAGAAAAAAAGAAACAAAAATTCAAAAATAAAGAACTTATCTTTAAACAGGATGTTGCATTGATTTATGTTCAAGCAATACTGCTGCAGCTAGCATAGCAGGTAAAAAAGGAGCAAGCAAAAAGCTACTGCTCCTGAGCCACAAGTGTCAGTGAATTTGTTGCACAATTCACAATATTATTGACAATAAAGGAGAATATTTCAGTCAGGATTGCTTTAAGGATTGTCAGTTTAAAATGAAAAGGTTGCCAGGAATATACTGAAATGTTATACAAAGCATTCATCTCAGAAGCATTTCAAAGTGCTGTCAGAGGACATTACCATCTGTACTTAAGGATTTTAGCTGCCTTGCCATCTTCTGAGTAGTTCCTATTAAATGGCCAAAGTGTGCTGGGCTGACTGGCATGACAGCATTCCACTTGCACTTACTGCACGAGATGCCAAAGTCAGTCTTGCTCTCAGCAAAACCTTCTCTAAGTCAGAGGTCTGGTTTTTCTCATGCCTTGTAAGGTAGCTTTCTACCAGAAGGCAGCACATGAAGATGCAACACTTTAACACCCAGACTTAGAAATGATTCGTTTCAGACCCTAGCACTGACAGCATCAGTTCACAAGAATTCCTCAGTCTCACCTGTTTTACAGTTCAAGAATGATGTGCAGTCACTGAAACCCTGTTCAGTTTGTACACACATGAGAGCCACTACCATGACAAGAGGCATTTAATCCTGCCACTATAGATCTGGGTGACTGCAAAGCACCCAAGAAATTCTGTAGATACCTTAGTTTTGTTAAAGCTTACTTCCTTCACACTGGCTAAAAACCCAGCATCACCACAAGTCAGCACAACAGGCTCTTCCAGAAAAGAAAACCATTGGTAAGGAGCACCAGGCTCAGATGACAGTGTCATTTAAGGAACACACATGGGAGCAGGACACAGTCTAGCCATACTGTGGCTGGAGGGGCTACACAGCTACAAAAAAATGGAGAGAAACATGCACAGTACAAAAATGAGTCCTCTACTGGGCTTCCAACTGGCTGTCAACAGTATCCTTTGGCCCATACCTCTCGGAGGAAACCACACCCAGCCTCTCTACTTAAATCTTAACCTTTAGGGTTTGAAAAACATTACACATTCTTTCCCTACCTGGTGTTTCTTCTCCCACATGTACTGTAATGTCACATATTCTACACATTCAACGGAACAAAGTTTGGAACCAAAGGCTGAGCGGATCCTGTTGATCAAGAAGAAGTGATGGCTGTCATCCATGGCATAGAAGTGGTTAAAATCCAAGAAGATAACTTCCTTGGGGTGCTGTTCAAGAAAGGTGTTAATCTCCTTCAGCCCATCCCAGACTTTGATGCCAAACAAGCCATGTATGAAGTAAATCTCTTGTCCTATTTCCCCAGGCTTGGAAGATACTCGAAGATCAAAGTAGCGGATCCCGCCTTCCAACTGCTCTTTAAAAGTCAGATTTTGAGTCACTGACCATTTCTTCATGATCTTTTTAACCAAAGAAATTCTGGCCAAACGTTTGATGGCTGTGGCTTGGTCTGGTCCCACAGGAGACTTCTCATCAACCCAGTAGCTGAAAGAATCATGTGACCCTAGACACAAAAGCCAAGAATATTTTATTTTAGAAAACTCCATCTCCCAAAACACATAAACCCATGTCCCCTGTAAATGGGAAAAAGTCCTACATACATAGCAGAGTTGCAGAAGCTACACTCACTGTGGATTTTCCAGGCTACCCTTTTCACCTTAATTTTCCTGAACTATGTCCCAAGAGCTATGCTTAACATTGCCAAACTGCTTTCTTGTGTGAGGTCCCAAGTTCAGTTCATTCAAAACCATGATCATCAAGTAAATAGTAGTGTTAAAGGAAGCTTCCTTCCATCCTTCCTTCACTTACAAACTAGCAATTTACCTCCAGTGCATTCCCAGAGCCTGGCATATCACCAATATGAGAATCCAATTCATCAAAAGAATCTGAGGCTTTATTTTCATTCTGCCTGGTAAATCTGGTCAAGACCTAATACATCAAAGTTCTTGGAGCAGGTATCATTATTCCTGTGATGGACAGGAGGACCTGTACATGCACATGCCTTAGCAGCCCATCTCACTTCAGTCCCAAGACTGTAAATAAATTATGTTGAACAACTGGCTGAACTTAGAGGTGGATCACCCGAGTACACTACCAGTTACTTTGTGGTTAGATACCAAGCTCACACTGAACAAGTTTATAAATGTGTGCCTTTTGCCTGGCAGGGCTTTTGAGTCATATTTATTCAGCTGAGGCAAGTCAGTAACAAAACAAAGGAGTCAGGACAGCCTCCCTCAGTTCACACAGTACCAGGGCAGCAGAAAGCAAAGACAGGCAGAAGCTGATGTACCACAGAGCGAGGCTGACCAGTGACTTCTAATCATTTACACCAGGCACTGGCATTCTGCCCAAGAAGCTGTAACCACTCCAGGAATGACCTCCCTGCAGAGCCCCAGCCAGGAACAATCACTACAAGGCTCTAACATCCCTGCTTCCCTTTGTCCCTTGGGACAGCAGATGAGAGTTTCCCCACTGAACCAGATCCCACCCGCTTCCTGCGCATCTGCTTTGCTGGAGTACAGGGAAAGCACCTTCGTGCCCAGTCACTACAAGCAGCTCCCTCTCCAGCTGCCTGAGGGGTAGTGTGACCCTGCACCACACTGCCAGCACCTGCATCCTTGTTCCCTGCATGCCCCAAGGTCCCTGTCCCTGTCCAAGACTATACTTTTCTAGAATTTCCTCCTCTATTTCAGCCTGCAGCTACCTTAAAATGCTAATCAGTCATTTCCAATTTTAAGACATTTGAGGCACCCCCAGCCTCCTTTAGCCAAACCTTTACTCATATAGCAGTGCTTACTGAAGACTGATGAGCTTGCTGTAATGCCAGGTCAGAGCTATAAACAGGATTATGATCCCAATTGGATTATCTGGTCAGGATTTTTTAATCCCCATGAAGGAACAGACTGTGCACAAACCAAACATCAATTCACCACCTTGAATGCATCCTTCCTCCATGAATTGCAACTGCTTCAGAAACGCTGAACAAACCACCTTGGTGTTTAGTTTTCAAGCTTTACAAGTGAACACAAAAGCCAATTCTGATCAACTCTTCAGGAATTCTTTCTAAAAACATGTTTCTAGAACACCAAACGAAAAGCCATGTAAGAGGCAAGTGAGAATAACAGGAAAGACTGCTTTTGAAAGAGGTCAGCTTAAGAAGCCCTTTAGTACCTGTCACAGCAAACTGTATCAGAATGTTGCTGTCAGTTTTGGAGTAACACCTCCATATTTTTCCCCCCACCTCCAAATGTGTAAGCCCAAACAAAATACATGATCAAACATCTGGTGAAGACATTTCAGAGGAGGCCATTTAAGGCCTGCAAGCTGCACAGGAATTTGAGTTTCATGCAGAATGAGCCTTTCAAGCTTCTACAGTACTTGAGGGGAGACTTCATTCTCAAGGGGATCATCATCTGCCTCTGCATGAGTCACAAAGAAGTTGGGGGGCAGGTTGTTTTCGTGCAGGTGCTGGTTTGTTTGGGTTTAAGTATTCAATTCTCTCCATTTTAATTTATTCCTCTATTTAGGGCACTGCAGAAGATAGTTTAACATGCTAGAGTAAGGCTGCAAGAGCCTTATTTTCAGAAGAGCTTTTATTTTCCTTAACTAAGTCTGCAGTAGCCTCTAGAGAGCTGTCTACAGAAGTCACTTGCACCATTAAGCTCCCTTAGTGGCACTGATAAAATTGTCATTCCTTCCTAAGATTTATCTGGCATCAAGTATATTGTTGTCCAATCCGAGGTGTCTAAGCAAATCTGAGCCAGGAAAAAGCTTGTTTTCCCAACTCTGATCACAAAGCTGACAGCTACAAAAGCCTTCCCTTTGCAGGCTGCCACATACAAGACACATTGAACGACTCAAAGATATAATTCCCCTTGCACTATCACAAACCAAATTCTATTTATAGTTCTAGAAAACAACAAGAAAAAATCCACAAGCATATTGCAACTTTTTCACCACATACTTTAAGAACAGCATTCCTTAAAAAAGCAGCTGCTGTTTGAGAAACTGAACTATGTATGTGACATGCTTCTAGAGTTAGAGATCTTTAAAACTCCTGCCCTGTGGCTCTGCTTAAAATCCTAGGAAACTGAGCTTCTCATTTAGAATCAAGTCAACATATATAGCTAGATATAAGCAAGCAGAATGTGAACTGGAGATAAAAAAATCCAAGCTCTCCTTTTCACAACTGGTAGAATAACACCTCCTAAGAAGGACAAGGGAGCATCACTGCTATTGAGGCTGAAGAAAATTAAGCTGTTAGATTTTCAGTGGCCATTTACAGAAGGCCAGCCACCAACTGTGAGAAATATCTAGGCAAAAGCTAGACCCACAACATTTCTACTCTATTAAGGGAAAAAAAAAACAAAAAAGGCAACCAGAAAACTTGAAGCAACACCACTGGGTAACATGTTGGGCTGAGGGGTAAGAGCTAGCTGAGGATCCACATCATCTACCCAGCTCTTCTTTAATTTAAGATCACTCTCTTGTGTCACCAGCTCAGTCACTGGCCTTTAATATAGCTTAGCTGTGATGCTAAGCTACATGCTAAGCTGATCACATCATGATGTCAAAATAATCCCTGCTTTCCTTTACTCTACCCCTAAAATGCATTCAAGTTCTATCCATTCTGTAGGTATGTCAGGAGCCAGGCTGGTTACTGTTAAGATAGGATTTCTTTTTTAAAAAGCATAGCCTAAACCAACCCAACTCTGCACAAAAAGGCAAAGGTCAGAGCCTACACCAGAAGCATGGAGCAGACCAACCTCATTTTCTTGGCAGCTCAGTGTTAGAGCTGCTAATCACATTCTCAATTTGAGTTTAACAAAAGGATGTGAGAAGATTCTCAGATGCTGCACAGTAGCAGCAACAGGGCTGGCAGGTCCTGAACAGAGCAATCATCACAAAGGTCTCACAGCAACATACACAGAGAAGGTTTTTTTTCAACATATAAAAAATCCTTTACACACTTGTGTTCACCACTGACATGGTAGGCTTCTCTCCAAATTACACTGACCACTTCCTCAGGGAAGTTAAAAAATTCAAGAAGTCTTGTCAGCAAAACATCTCAGATACTTGACATCTTAAAAATAAGACAGACCCTGTACTGGCACAATAAATACATTCCTCACACGTGTTGGTTGTGAACAAAGCAACTAGAAAACCCATGTGAACAAAGCAACTAGAAAACCCATGTGTTATCTTCCACCTTACAGACTGAGAAATCAAAAGGCACAGAAAAGTCAAGAAACTTAGTCTTTATTGTCCCTTAGATGACCAGAGGCCAGAACTCCAGACTCAGCTGCCTCAGGGGCATGTTCATGCACATGCAGTAAACTCCTTGAGCTACTGCACATGAGAACAGACTAGCACTCAGATTGCAAACCTCACTGAGCTGCTCCAGTGATGTGGCATCAGTCTGGTGTTCAGCTCTTCCCAAAACCAAGCTAGGCAGAGGAAATAAAAACAATCAGATGATTTGCCAGTTGCTTCCTACAGGCCAAAAATGCATAGCAGAAAGTCACAAGCATTAAATTTAACTATGAAAGAGTCTTCCCATTCAAAGAAAAAAAAATAGAGGGCTGCTCATCAGATGGCAGCTCTTACAGATTGAGAGACAACAGCTGCTCTCTTTTGGTTTAATTTCTTTAATCTGACAAAGATTGGCATCTCCAAGGAAAGCAGGCCCATCCATCTGATGCCCAGCTATCTAACCAAAGGCTATGGTAATGTTGAAATTAGAGTATCTTCCAGAGTGTTACAAGGATGGACAGCCCTCCTAATTTTATTCCAGCGAGTGCAACTGTGGATTAATTTTTATTAACAAATTTAAACCCCTTTTTATTCTTAGACTAATTTCTCAAGCTAATTGTATGTTAATTAGGTTGCTTCTCAATGCAATTTGTATGTTAAGTAGATTGTATTTCACTGTTTGGGATGACTTTTTTCATTGATGCTTTTATGCTGATAGTTAGAAAGTGGCTTTTTGTCACATCTGCAGCAAAGTCTAACTTCCTAGTGTGTCTCTGCCATGCTACTTTAGTCACAGATAGTCATATTAACCCATGCTGTAGCTCAAACAAACGACACCAATTAACAGAACGTTATTAAGCCTTGATTGTCAATAATTACTAGCTATATCAGTGTTATCTTGTGTTTCCACATCAGTACTTTCTCCATGCAAGGCTGCAGTGTAGGGATAGGAATAGGCATTGTGTCACCACTGCCAGGATGCTTTTACAAGCTTGTAAATTCACCTTCAAGTGTGCTTACATGGCGTGCAAGGTTCAGAGATCTTCCAGTACAGCACATACTTGTGTCCTGGCAATTTTTCAGATGCAGGCATGTCTACAGTTGTAGCACTAGTCTCCTAGTCAGAAGTAGCAGTTAGATACTCTCTGCACAGCTCTGTCAAACAAGAAACCAGAATGGAAGTAGCAAAGCAGGAGAGGTCACTACCAGTAAATTCAACTAGATCAGACTGATTTTTTTTTTGTCTTCACATTAATAAAATATGAACAGGATAAAAACCTCTTCTGTTAAGTTAAGCATTTGTAAGAAGCAAGGACAACATATTGTACTAACCCACTGAAAGCATTAAAGGGTCATTTCTGGATGAAGAACCACCCCTGCTGAAGTGATGCCAAACTCCTTAGAGCAGGCTTTGCCCACTACACCAAGTGCATTCCCCATATATTACAAAAGGCTGAAGATGACACAGCATAGCAAGCATCACATAGCCAAGGCATCTAGACCCACAGTAAACAACTTCCTAAAAACCCAGGACAAGTGCTATCAAGTTAAGGCTGTCCCACAAATGCTCCTCTAAACCAAGTGTTCTCTGTGTGCCAGAACTGAGGGAAAAGTGGGATAAAGTGTCTCTCAAAGCCCATAAGTCTTCAGGATTCAGGACATTAACAATCCAGATTTTCTAATCAAAAGATTAACATCTTAAAAGCTCTTCCCTAATGAAAAGCATATTGAATAGTTTGTATGAACTTCCTCAGCAAAAGGAAGAAAGGCAAGAATAATAAACATCCTATTGATAATGAATTATCTAAACCCAAGATGATATATATTTTAATAGAATCCTAAAAGAATCCTCTAGGTATTCTTAATGCCATCTCATTAGAGAGGACAAAGCCTAGTAGTACAAACCAAATCCTCTTAGGAACACTTCCTCCCCCTACTAAATCACTGCCCTGATTGTCACCCACTGCCCTGTTCAGGCAAGGTGTGGAGACAGGGAAGAAAAGGGGCACCCAGAGAGAGGGACTGCTCAAAGCTGTCTCAGACACAGTGTCATAGAGTGGTTTGCTTTCTTTCCAGACAGAAGAACTCCATATGGCACTGGTTAGAGTTACTGCCATTAAGGGTTCTTTTTGTGATTTAGCAATCATTTCCCATTTATCAGCAACCTCAGCCACCTGCACTGGGCACGCAGGAAGTGGCAGGAAGTGACAGTACTTCCATACCATTTCCAAGGCTGAAGAGCTGGCAGTGGTCCTTTGAAAGAAGAAACCCTCAAATCTGAGGCTAGCTTTTCAGTCAAACTCCTGCACAGACCCAGTACAATTACTTCACCATCTGCCAGACCAGTCCTCACACAAGGGCATCCAAAGAGAATGCCTGTTACTTGGGAATGGCAACACATCCATTAGATCTTCTCACCAGGATAGCAGTACAGAGAGTTTTCTAGCCCCTCTCTAGCAGGAGTTGAGATTTGCTGCTATAATGAAGTGGACAATGAAGGTAATACAATAACTGAAACAGTTAATCCTGAAAAATCTGCATTCACAAACCACATCCAGTGTCATCATACTTATGCAGATGTTTTCTTTTAATGGTTATTACCTCATTGACTGGTAAATGCCAATGAAGTTGTGATTGAAAGTATGGCTTGGTGAGCCTCCTTTTGAGCTATAACCCAACAGATGGCTAGTTTAGATGATTCCATGATACTTTTAATTGAGGAGGAGTAGTAAAAGGAGTAGTGTTTGGAAGGAGTATGCAGTCTTCAAGCTCACCACCATTTGGACCCCAGGGGCCACAACCATAGCGTGGACCAGCCCATGAACAAAGAAACAAGAAAACTGCAGCAAGTTCAGCAGCTCCCCTCAGGATCCTTCAAGCAAGGAGAAAAAAGCCTCAAATCTAATAAGAACCTAGTGGCCAGCTCTTAACTGGGTAGGGCTGCTGCTGGTTTTGAGAAGCACTTGAGTTCTGCTTGGCCAACAGGCAAGCAGCTCATAGGCCTTTTGGTGAAGGGTTGCACTGTCAGGACAGCAGAGCTAGTTGGGAGCTGGTGGGTGGAGGGATGAGCAGGAGATGCCCAGGGCCCCACCAGCTTCAGGTGCTCCTTGTGTGCCTGACACCAGCACAGCAAGCACCCAGCAGTCACACTGCAGCACCACAGTCACCCACAGCATTTTGTAATCCCAGCAAACAATTCCTACTCTGCATCCCCCCACCAGGCTTAACTAAGGGCTTGGCCAGCAGGGCTTATCCTCATTAAGATACCTGCAATCTGTATTCATAAAGCTTTCTTTTCTAGAGCTGATCATTCTGCATGACTCTGATCATTTAGCTCAAAACCATTAGGCTTCTGCCTCAGGTTTCTGGAGTCACCTCAAAGGGCAGAAACTGTGGCACATCACTGAAAGTTTTAGGCACAGTCATACTGACACTGCCATGAACAAACTACAGCCAGTTACTCAATTAAACGTTGGTTAGGATGTTAGTTAAAAGAATGTGTGTCACAGGAGGGAAATTGAGCAGCTTGACTAGTGTTGTATTCAGGAGCAGGAGACAGTAAAACATTTTACTTTCCCAATTTTCTATTTTTTCATCTGTCTTCTCCAGTGACTCAAATCAAATTGAACTTAGTTCAGATCCAAATTAATCATTCCCTACCTAAACTTAAGTTTTACTAACAGCAGGTGTTTCACCAAAGCTACATGAAAGAAAATCCAATCACCCATGTTTTCCAAATACAGCCATTCAACTTGTTCTTCCCTGTCTATGCCTGCAGCACCATAACACATCAGGTTAACCTTCATGTTTGCCCCATCTTATGACAAGCTTTTGAAAGCAGCTTCTCTGGCAGGAATCACCTCAAGAACAAAATAAAAATCCCTCTAAACCATCCTCACCAACACAAAAAGCTTTCCATCAGGGTAGCTCACTGAGCATGCTCATTGGTCTGTTAGGAGGAGAGGAGGGAAGGCAAGGGACAGAAGAGGCATTTCACTAGTTTGCTTATAAAATGACAGGGCACCCATAACTATTCCAGGTGCTCTGGAAAGAAGCAGTGGATCCCTACTGAAGTCATTTAAAACCTTCTAGAAGACAAGGAAAAAACTCAGCACTGGGAGAAACCCCCCAATTAGTCACCCTGACCAGAACAAGGGACCAATCTAGGGATGCAAACTGATCAAAAAATCAGGAGCATCCATACCTATTACATCACAACTCTTAATTAGCCAAAGATGGAATAACTGAGAGGATTAATTAAATGCATTATTACCAAGACCCAAAGGAAAAAAATGCCTTCTCTTCTGCTCATCACATTTATCCAGCACCTTGGAGGCTGGATTAATAAAACATTCAATAAGCAAACAGCAACAGTTGGCAGTGAACATCTGCTAGAGTGCTTTGCTGTCTCAAAACAAGTACAAGCTTATTGTGATCTCAAAGCGGATCTTGATACAGAAGAAGTTACACTTGTCCTAATACAAGTATTGATGCAACAGCTTGATGAAACCAGAAAGCAATTCTGTATCTCCAGCAAATTCTCTCAGACTCTAGCACCTAGTAAATTGTGATACTGACAAAATTTACTTAGCCGAGTAGTTAAATGAAGCAGTACCAACTGGACATGCCACCCTGCCATGAGTTAACAGCACACAAGTACAAGCAAACAGCAGGTTAAGCTTCTCCAACCAATTCTTTACATAGCTGCTTTACTTGGAAAGCAGAGCAGTGAGAGCACTGCAACTTTTTCCTGTGCTTTGTTTCTCAAGGGGGAAATAAGAAAACCTAAGAGATAACCAAGGAAAGTAATGTCACAGATATACAGGACTTAACACAGTTCAGAACAAATCCGTTTGAGATTAAACTAATACATACTAAACATTACTCTGCCAAGGGTCACACTGACAATCAAAAGGTTTAAGAGCATTTTTAAACCCACATTCAAAAAGGATTATATATATATTTAAGAGAAAGCACTCTGGGGTTTCACACAAGGTCACCTCCTGTTGACAGTAGTTAATCTGGTTAACTATATTGTATGCATCTAAATTGATGACCTTTAATTACTTGATATTTAGCAACTCCTCCCTGCAAGATTCCTTCTCTCATCATCCTGCACAGGAAGCCCCATCTCTCTTCCTTGGACAAGACTGTATTGCTGTAGCATTTTGTCTAGAATCTTACAACATAAAAGCCCAAACTCTGGAAGTGATCACAACCAAGCACTGGAGGATGACCCTGAATTTTGCAAAGCCTCTCCATCTTGAGCACAGAGTTAACACAACACAAACACCAAAGTTGTATACTTTAGGAAATAGCTACATTAAATATCACTCACTACCAGTTGGTTCAAAGAATTGAGTGGAGAATGACTTTCTTGCCCTCAGTCAGCATGTTTCACACCACATTGAATAGTTCAGAGGATCACAGAGTAATGCAGATTAAGAAGGACCCTCTAAAGGTCACAGCTACATTTAAAGGCAGTAAAAACAAGGAGCTCCAGAAACTGAACTGCTTGCAACAGATAAAGGAGCAGAACTCAATGCAGACATCCTTAGCTCCACCTTAAGACTTTCTGACCTACAGTATCATGAAGTAACCAGTTTCTTTTCTATGTATACTGTCAATGCACTCACTTTAAATAACCCCATTAGATCAACATTTTGTCTTTGTTTTCCAAGTAGAAACTTTCATTCTTCAAATGCTGCATTTCTCCACAGCACAAGGTAGAAAAAAAACCCCAAATCACTCAACAACAGTTCCATGGTTTTGAATGCTGACTTTAACATTAAAAAGTGTTTTAATGTTTCAACTCCTAGAGTACCTCTGCTCCTACATACAAAGAGTGACTACAAGGAGGGAAGAAAAAATCATTAAAAAATTCCACAACCCAGAAGCAGCTGAGTCCATCACTCCAGAGGAAAAAATAAATGCATCTGGAGGTGGACAAAAGCAGGCCACACTCATCATATGCACATGCAGGTATTAAACACAGACAAAAATGCTTCTTATTTGATCTGCAGCCTACCTTTCAACTCTCTTTTGAAGACAACATTGGCCTTCATTGTTATTCAGCATCCCTGAACAGCTGCAACCCTTTTTCACTATACCTTCCTGCCAGCAACACCACCCTGGCTCCCAAAAAGGTTTCTTTGTCAAGAACTGCACCAAAATTCCACTTCAGCAAAATAATCATTGGACTAAAATATAAATTAGAAAAGATTCCCCAAATGTCTACCCAACAAGTCTTTGCAACCTACTCACAGGTCACACGAGGTACATGCAGAAAAAGGGTGAGAAAAATAGATCAACTTTGACCATAAATAACCATATGCTGCAAGCCTGTTCAAAAAAACTCAAACCAAACACACATCCCCTACTCATTTTGAAAGCAGCATGGGTTACTGAAATGGCAACTCATTTCCTTGGGTTTCTCTGCTACAGTGCTGGTTGCATGAAGGTTTGAAGTGCTGGACAGTGACAATGAACCTAACACAACCCAGACCATAAAATTCTGCCAAGTTCTACAGACCTTAAAGTGCTACAGCAATTAAAAAAATGGTTTCTTTTCACTAAAACAGAGAAGGATTGGTCAGAAGTTTCACCATCTGCAGCCACTTGAACTTTCTATGAACACTGAGCTTCCTTTTGCACCCCTTTACCTGTTCAAATTAACAGGGTTACATAACATGTTTTTGCTACTGTCAGGGTAGGAAAGGGTGCTACTTTTGATGAAAAGCTAAAAGCTGGCATTACAGCTGTTCTACTTCAGGCAACATAGCAGTGAGTGCTGTGGTGCCTCACAGGAGGGGCACAGTCCCTTCTTTACATACTTCAAATGCCCTTTGGTTATTCTCTTCCAGCAGCCTGGTTTGTAGGGAAATGTCTCCACATGTCCTCCACATAACCCATATCCAAAGAGTTTGGCAAACTAAGGCACTACCATGAAAATCAATGACCAGAGGCTAACATACAGCATCAGAATGAGCTGCTACAGTAGCTGCCCCCACAATCTTTCCTACTGATAGCCACAAGCAATACTAGGGGTTTTCTTTTTGCCATTTACAGGTGAAAAGACAATATGTTCTTAAGTAGAGTCATCTGCTGTCTTCCACATTAGTCAGTTTATCCATCTATAAACCCTTGACAATTTCTTACACTAGATGCTCTCTCTGTACAAGACCTAGGAGTTCATTATTTTAAATTTATCTGTAAAATAGGAAAGTTTTGTAAACAATTTCTGCATTTTAGTGTCTTCAGTGTAACATCATACATTGGGATGGTATTTCAGAGCCAGGCTGTACCTTCCCTGCCCTCCCAACAAGCTATACCAAGGTTCAGCTATAAAAGACATTTATTTCCATCTGATGAACCTCCAGTCGTTCGGGTCGGCACAAACAAACCTTTCCCCCTACTTTAAACAACCCGGGAAACCTTCAGGAACACCTCCCAAGGTCACTGCTACCATTTTTTAAGCCACCGAAAACAAGCAGGTGAAGAGGCTAGAGTCACAGCGGTATTTATGGAACAACCATGCCTCCTCCCGGGGCGGAGGGGCTTCGCGTCAGTCCCTATCCACAGCCAGGAGCGGACACCCACCCGCGATCCGTCCACACGGTTGCTACGCTTCAAGCAAACACCCGCTTCCCGGCTCCTAAGCACCGGCCAGCTTCTCACGGCCGAGGGCAGGGCAGCAGCATCGGACACGGCAGGA
>VWZY01012669.1:256643-268768 GCA_013399075.1 Chloroceryle aenea | reverse complement strand
TTTTTTTTTTTTTAAATGAAGGTTGTATTTTGAAACTACTGTTATTCACACTGCTAAAGACTGGAAATAAAATTCCAGAATTGTCTGAATCCATTTGTCAATATGCCTACATTTTTGGCCTACAATGCAGTGTAGATAAAAAATATGCTTTATCAAAATAAGGAAGGGAGGAATGAAAGGAGAAAGAAAAAAGAAAGGAAAGGAAAAAGAAAGAGAGAGAGAAAGAAAAAAGACTATTAGAAAACAGGTATGAAGATGTTCCTGCAAGGCAGAATTGAACTGCTTCATTAGGCTCAACTGTGGCTGTGAACAACTAATTGAAATAACAGAGACACTTGGAAATCTCCAGTAAAACTGCTGATTTATAAACCCAAGAAAAAAAAAATCCACTGTTTAAGTGATATAAATGAGTAAGCAGACAAAGCCAGTAAAATCTCTTTCTAGTGAGATGCAGGTTCTGACTGAGATGGACTACTCAACAATATCTATATATATTAAAAAGCTCTACCAAAACCAGTCCGATGTTAGGGCATTGTAAAAATTCACTAAGAGCTCTGGCTATTAACTCAATTCGGTTCTTCTTTTCTCCTTGTTTATTAGATGTTTAATTTGATGGGAATAAGCTTGGTAGATCTGACATTTTAAAAAATGATATATAAAAAAGGATATGTACTTAGAGATCCCATAGCACTGTGCTCTGTATAGTATGCTGATGAGCACTAAGTATAATTTACATAACAGCTTGTGTTAGAGCCTCCAAAGATTGAACTGCTGATGGTAATCCCTGTTGTATGAGCCCAGTGGCCCTGGGAGAGCACAGGGACACATGCTGGCATGAGTCAGCGGGTGCACGGGTGTCCATGTGCTCTAAAACTGGCCTCTCATTACAGCTGCTGGACTGAGGAACCTTCAAGGCCATGCCTCAGCTGATGGTCAGGCGGACAAGGCTGTAGGGAAGCTGGGAAGTGGTGCAATGCATGGTACCTCCTGCACGGAGCAATGTAACTCAGCATGCTTTTAGTAAAAATTGCAACCAGCAAGCTGTGCAAGAGCAGGACCATGAAGCATTAGAATTTGTCACAGGACCTTGGTCTAAACACGTGGTTGTGGGTTATACGTGGGTAAATAAGCACTGGAATGTAAGTTCAGAAAATGGAAAGCTGCTGCTACATTTGTGTTTCAGTCATAAAAATGCAAAAGCGCATTGACAGGTCCTGCCTTTTTCAAAGCCACAAAGACAAACCAAAGAAAGACACTTCTGGCTTTCTGCTGCTGTGCAGAGAATATTTGGGGAATATTTGTGAAAAAATATCCACTCCTAAGTGATTTTATTTATTTATTGGTCTTTAATGAGGCTGTCTTTCAATGTTCCATTAGCCAGCTTTTATTGCCCACATTATCCCGCTATTTCATTGCTGCTCTGTGATTTTATTCAACTTCTTCAGTCATTTATTTAATCTAAAAACTACCCTCAGTACTCACTACATTTGCCTAGCAACTCTCTCAATTTTAATATTATCAAACTAAATAAAGCTAATGAAACCAGGATACTCAAATGGGTTTTTTTGTTCCTCTTTTGCAAATCCTTGATGGCACGGAAGACTCAAGTCTATATCTTCTAACTCAGTGTAACTCAGCAGAAGAACTCTTTTTGTGAAGTATTGAAAACCTGGTACAGGGTACACCACCTAACTTTTGGCCTCTGCTTGGACACAACTTTTCCATGTTTAGTAATAATTTTCATGGTGATGTAATAACTACCAACTAGAAGCTGAGAATAAGCACCACAAAGCTAATGTTCTTGCCACAGGCATCACAAACTGAGGGCCGTGTAGAGCCAAGTACTTGCTGCTGGTCTTTTTGCAAGATACTCCAGATTTGCAACCAAATACTAAGTTGGTGCCACATTTGCACTTTGCAGTACCCATAACTGACTTCAGAACTCCCCTGTTACAGTCCTCTGAAGCAAAGGAGATGCATCAGCTACTCACGCACGGTTGTGATGTTCTCATCGAATGCTGTGGGGCTGGTATAGCTTTTTGTCTCTGCAGTAGAAATCAGCACTCCTGCTGAAAAAACACACAAGCTTGTAAAAATTGCTGTAGAGGACCATTATCACTTGTTTTTCGTTTTTCTCTCAGTGTAGCCTCTTCATGCCCCAGAGATATACACTGAGTGATTCAGGTCCCAAACAGCACTCTGCTGGGGCAGAACAAAGCCTTATATTCAGCATCTTACTCCACTATTACCTCACACACTGCCTATCACATTACTTGGGCATCTCTGGGTAAATACTGCTATAGTAATAACATAAGTTACTGTACATGAAGATTGCAGGATTGAATTACACAGCTTAAGGAGGATGTTCAATGCTCCACGAAAGTTAGTCTCTTGCAATCAGGTTGTTTTGCTTGTCTGGGAAAACAAGGCTGCCACAAATGCCAAGGGACAAATCCACTCTTGCTGGCTGCTGCCTCAGCAATGGATCGTTTTGAGCCAAAGCTTTGGTGTGGCTGTGGAGGGGAAGATGGTGTTTGACAATAACTTGCCCCCTTGCCTCTTCCTTATGCTGCCTGCATGTGCTATTTTGTCTCCAAAATGGGAGCGTGTGCCATGACTGTGTTTATTCCTGCCACCTGGCAGTGAGCACATGCCTTGCTGCCTGTGAGGGCAGCCCCAGTACCCTTGTAACTGCTGCTTAAAACCAGCCAGTCCTATGGGGATCCATTTTGAAGCTCAGCTTCAAAAAGGTAAGAGACTTTAAGGGAAAAAAAGGTGTTCACAGGCTGTGCTGCAAGAAAATTCACTCCAGTGGGACTGGCAGGCATCAGCTCTTTATTTCGAGATCAGGACACAGAAGGCTGACAGCTTCTCTTCCTCTTGATCCAGGCTGCTGCCACATTGTTGAGTGCATGGCAGCTGCTGGTGCTCATACATCTCCCCAGGGAAACAAGGTTAAACACTTCCATGGGATCTACCCTGCTCTCCACTGGCCTCAGTGTCACTAGCCCTAAGAAAAAATCACTGAGTTGAGTCATCTGTAAATATTTTGTTTATTGGTGCTTTGCATTTGTACTCCTGTGCTCTGATGTTTGGGTTGCATTTTTTCTAGCTCTAATGTAATTCTACTTATGCATGATATTTAATTAAAGAGATACAAATAATTAAGTATTGTAAAACTATATATTGCTCACATGCTGAAATGAATGCATATGTTCTGAAAGGAGCACAAAAAAATTATAAAATCCAGACAGCATTTTTTCATATAGTAATTTTTGAGCTGTGGACCTCCTAGTGTATAATTCACTAGGGAAAGGGCTTCAGTGGACATTAACTTGTTTGCTACAAAAAAAATGCAAGATAGTTATTGTGTTTATGTATCTTTCTCCTGTGTTCTTGAAGCAATACAGAAAACACTTTGGCTGATTTCATTACCTTGTGTTGTGGAAGCAGGAGCCAATCTTGCTTGACTTGTGAAATCCAGAGAGGCCAAAGATGTTGACTGGTGCTCTAAAGACAAACAGATTACATGTTATCACATTTAGTCAATAGGGTCTTTAAAAAAGTAATATTAATAAATCATAAAAACAACCTGTATCAAAGAATTTGGTGAATGCAGACTCTGAGGTAGGAATCCCCCTGTCAGAATTGAGGCTAAATACTTAAATCACTTCCCACAGATTCAAGGGGCACTCAGAGATGGCTGATGTTATCAGTGCTGACCTTTTCATGCAGGATAGCTGTGTGCCTTATTTATTTATGGTTTCTATACACAGGGTTCAGTTAAATGTCTGTAGGGTGGTTTATATACTTGATGGTGGTGCTCCCCTGCCTGGCCAGGACCTTGCCAGACATGGTCCTGACAACACATGGCAG
The DNA here is from genome assembly GCA_013399075.1 of Chloroceryle aenea. NCBI lineage: Eukaryota > Metazoa > Chordata > Aves > Coraciiformes > Cerylidae > Chloroceryle > Chloroceryle aenea. Next base: position 264,892 of record VWZY01012669.1, on the reverse strand, counting down.
CCATCTAAGACCAGGAGACTACCTGCTCTTGCAAGTTTTCCTGTCAAGTGCCAAAGATATTTTTATGTAGCCATCCATATGCATGCTCTGGTAAAGTAGTATTATTTATCATACATCATTGATGATGCACTACTGTTGGGTCAAGGAAAAGTGATGGCTTTAACTTTTCTATCACATACACCTTCCTGTCATAATAGGACAAATGTATTCATACCTCTATGCAGGTTTTTATTCCATTTTATTAAAAAGCCTAAGAATAATACGTGTTTTTCAGCATGCCATTTATCATTCTGTCCCAGCATGACAGTTTTAGCAGGATTTGTGTATAACTCTTCTTGAGTAACTTCATAGCTTACAAATTCCCATCCAGCAGTACACAGGTACCATCAGTACCAGAGCACACTGACATTTCCCTGGCGTGCCTCTAGCTCTGTGTACATGATATTTAAGCAATGGTCAAGCAGAGATCCTGTGTATATTGACTGAGTAATAAAGAGGCTTCTTTTCCTTCCCCCTGCCACTTACCTGAGGGAGTCATGACAGCTGATGGTAGTGCTGAATTTGCAAGGTCCATAACAAATCAATGCAAACAGTTTTACTCAGCATGAAAAAAGGTGTTTATTCTGATTTAGAAAAGCGTGTGATTCAAAGGTTCAAGAGTGAGAGTGCATCACACTTAATTTGCAAATAATCCTTAAATGCACGACACAGCCAAGTGGTCCAGCAAAAAAAAAGATAAAACACCTGGGCTAACTGCTGTGAAATCCCCAGGGAAACAAAGATTTGTGGGGAGAAAGGTTTTGTAGCCCCTAGCATCTCAACCCAAAGAGGAGAACTGAGTTACACGGTTTGATCCCATACAAACAGGTGCACCTTAGTGACACTCGTGTTGAAATAACATATGATCCAGTGGTAGCACTGGCATAGCTCCTTCCATGTGGCACTCCAGAGACTGAGACTCTGACAGAAAGTTTCAGAGACACTTTGTCCTGAAAAGTGCTAACCCAGGCCTCAAAGAAGAGGAGAATGAGTTATTCCTTGCAACTAAAGGACTGCCAAATAGCCAACCAAGCACAACAGAGACACCATCCTGCTCAAGCAGCATTTAGATCCTGAGTGAGATGTCTCACTTTTTTTTTTTTTCCTTTGTTCCCAGGAGGTGAGTCAAAATACCCCCTAAGTAGATTAGGAGAAAGGATTAAACCTCCCCCGAAGGACTCTATGAAGGAGGTGATCTATAAAAGCTCACACAACCCATTAGAAAAACATTACTGGGAAGGCAGCCAGAAGATAACTGTCTGGTTATGCATGCTGGGAGGACACTGGGCAGGAAGCAACCCTCTGAGCACAAGCAGGTAACCATCAACTCTCCAGCTGCTTTCCTTAGCAAGCATTTGTACTTCTTTTGACATTTTTGAGTGCTGCTCTTACATTTGCATTTCATCTTAGCCTTGCCTGCACTAGCAGGGATTATACAGTAGCTGGCTGATGTAAAAGGGCTCCTTATCAAAGACGCATCAAGTCTCAAAACCAGGGTAGTGGAGCATCTCAGGGTGTGCCCAGCTGCTGGTACATTTCTGCAGAGTGTGCAAAGTGAAGCAGGGTGGTGACCTGATGCAAGCTGCCAGGGCTGCTTTGAGAGATCACCTTGCAGAGGCCAATGGAGGACAAAGTCTCTGTATCTCAGGGACGCCTGGTGCCCGGGATGGCTTTCTGGTGCCCAGCAGGATATTGGCTGAACCCTCAGGGCCTGCCACAACATGCACTCAAAGAAACAAGCTTACACAGAAAACTACACTTCTTTCCATGTCATTTGTCTACAGTGTTTCTCTGTTGCACTCACACCGGCCACTGTTGAAATGCAGCTGCCTCCTGTGCAGTGCAGAGCAAGCTGCTCCAGGAGACGTGTCTCCAGAGAAGTTCAGCTGAGGTGTGGAGGGAACCATTTATCTGTCTGCAATAAGCTGATGATAAGACAAACTTGTGGGGGCAGAGCACAGATTTACCAAGTTTACACAGATTAAGAAACATCCCATCAGTTCTTTAATTAAGCAAAAGTGTTGAGGATCTTGGCTGTGTACTTAAGCAGAAGGTAGAACCATTAGTAGGGCTGTTATTTTTAATTATCAGTTCAGTGCTGAAAGAGCTATATTGAAATGCCAGCTGAAACATCAGAAATAACATTAAGTGCCTCTCAAGGCTGGAATGTAATTATGCTTGGTCTTAATTATGATAGATTACATCAGCAAAATATCTGTTTATTGTATTTTCTCTGAAGTCATAGCTGCAGAAAGGGGTATCTTACTACCCATACAGGAAAAAGTTTGCAAAACCCTTTCTCTAATAGCTTTAGGAATTTATAGATGTACCTCTAATATAACCCAAGTTATTTAGGTCTCTAATTTATCCTACCTTCTGAAGCCACGGTGGTAAAAGCTTCAGATGAGGCTTCATTAGACCTATTGCCTGTGAAGAAGAACAAAAAATTACAGTAGTTTTTAAAAGTAATTTTTTTTTTTTTGTTATAAAGGCTGAAAACTTAGTTTGGGGCTTATATCACAGTGTGCATTAGTATGGTGCCTTCACAGAATGTACCTGATAATTAATTTAATTCTTTCTTTTCTGTCTAATCTAAATACATTAATATTGTTATACAGAGTGGATCTATGTCAGTGTTAGCATAGCCCCCAGGCAAGTATGTAGACTACTTTAACTGAAGGCTGATTGAATATATTTCTACTAAACTGCAAATTGGGCAAAATGAGTCATTTTGGAGAAATATGACCATTTATTGACTTTCCCTGCCAAGCTATATTTCCAGAGGACTAAGCTTTGGCTTTTGATGCAGTTTTTCTTTGTGGAAAAACATACCAATAACTGTATCCACAGCCACAAGTGAACAGAGCTGCAAATAGTCACCATGGTACGTGACTTACCCAGCTGCTAAGGGGCCAGGAGTTCAGTTGTTTTACCTGTACAGCAAGGAGTATACATAGTGAAAAAAAAAGAAGTATAACTATGCATTTTCACCTGAAGAGTGGCGTGCACAAGAAGAAATCAGCCTGCCCTTCTCACCTGCATTCTCAGAAATGCCATAAACCTCTGCACCACCATGTCTGCTGCTTTCACCAGCTACTAGAGACAGTATTTCTCCCTGCTTTCCTAATCGTGTAGCTAATTCTTAGTGCACAGGTTATAGGAGAGTTTTTCCATTGTCCAAAATGGTTCAACTGTTCTAGGGGCTTTTTGCAGGTTTTGCTGAAGATACACAATGTAGCCCTGACTCTGAGGGCTTGATTTTTGATTGCACACATGCAGACTTTCTGTCAGGAGTGCTCAGTGAGAAATATGTGATTATAATAGCTTACTGCTGTCATGTGGCTAACCCAGTGTATTTTTGGCCATGGGAAGTTCAGCGAGATGCTGCCTAAACAAACAGCAAACATCTTATGTTTGTGCAAGTTTCTTAGCTCATTTAGAGGCTCAAGTGAAGAGTTGAGCTAAAGAACCTGCAAGTAAGTTCAAACTCTGTGACAAACTCATGTCATGAGAGTTTCCATAGTCTTGGCATTTCTTCAGTGTTTTCAATAACAGAGAATACATGTGTTCAGTAATCTTAACATTTTATGTTTCAAATGTGTCTTATCTATGAAAAACCTACCAAAAGAAACAAATATTTCTGATGAAATATTCCATGTTTCATTCCCAAGGAAGGAAAACAGACATACACAAGAGAATGTTTTGTGCATCTGGTGGGTCTCTTGCAACATTAGCGTTGATCTCAGCTGATAAAAACCTTCACTGTCTTGCAAGACTTCTTGTTCAATGTGAATTTCTTGGGGAAAGAAAAGAAAGAAAAGCTGCCAGACCCTCTGATTACAATCCAAACTATACATCAGAACTGTGCAAAATACTAGTACTGAAAAGCAAGTTCATATGGCTGCAGGTTTCTCTGCTGAGATGATAGCAGAGATTTGGCAAGAACAGCGCACTTGTGCCAAGCCATCGTTCCCATCACTGGCGATTGCAGGGGACGATGGTCATGGCTGTTTGCCAGCTGTTCCCTTTGAGGAGGCCTGATACTCTCCCCTTCACCCAGGCAGACATCTACAGGCTCCCCGTGGCAGGAGTGGGTGAGCAACCAACTGTCACTTTTCTTGGGAACCACTTCTACCGCTGCACCATTGTCCTACTGATGGGTTGCATTACCTCCAGGCTGCTCCATCAGGCTCTCTCTGTCCACGTACCACATGAGGCTTGGCTTGGGGAATGCCTTCCCCACGATGCAGCTCACATTAGGCTGTGGGGCAGTAAAAAAAAAATAAAAATCATTAACTTATGTTATTTCTCAGATGTCTGCCAGCTTCCAAAATCCCTTATAGACAGAGCTTATTTACTTCCACCTTTACTGTGTTTCTTTCAACAGAAACTTTTGTGTGCAGACACTGTTGAATGAGAGCACAGTGACACTTCCATCATCCTGAGCCAGGTGGGGGGTGATGTGGCTCCAACACCCTCCATTTCTATTCTGTGGCTGGAGAGATGTAGGGTGAATCCCCACTCTGCCCCCAACCTAACACTTCGGTGACAAAGACGCATGGAGAAACACGGGGATCAGTAATGGACATGGTGTGTGGGGGAAGAATGAGGCACTTCCTGATTGACATGTAAATCTCTCCTTTGATAGGCAGATAAAGAGACGAATTTCATGAAGAAGACTGCCTTGCACAATAATATGCTGAATATACAAAATTAGATATGTTTGTAGAGGGCACCATGTGTAGATGTCACAAGGAATTGCATGCTTCAGATGCAGTAGTATCAGCTGTATGCCAGTTGCTCCAACAATCTGTTTTTGTTCTCAGTTTGATTTCTCATCAAGCAATAGATGGCAAAGACCTCAAAATCAAGGCTGATTGAAGAGCTGAGCACTAGCAAGGTGGGAGGTCTCATGCTGCCAGGATGTTCCCAGTTAAATTTACATAGCAGATTATGGCACTAAGAGAAATTGCCTTGTCCATTTAAACAAAGAAAAAAATAAAAAAGCACCTGCTACTCATGCAGCACAAATCCTTCTTGCTCCTACTTTCACAGAAAGTGGTTCACACATCTAGTTGAAAACAAGCTTGATGCATTTCGGCCAGAAGAAATCAGTCTTTCCATATGAAGACTGAACCTACCCCGCTGAAACTCTTTCCTTGACATGGCAAATAACATCTGAACTCATAGTGTAATTGCTTTCCCATCTTTTCATTCTTCCCTTATCTTTCAGACACTTTTAGTTCATAATATTTTTATAACTGCTTTCTATGAAGAAACAAATGTGACATCCAAAGTAGATTTAAGCCCTGCAAGGTATGGTGGAAAAGGGGAGGAGAGAAACCAGTATTTAGAAGCAAAGAATGGTCTTGGAAAAGTTTCTATTTCTCAGTCCCATGATAGCAGTGATCCTTGCTCTGCTCAACAAAACAGTGGAGACAAAAGTCTGCAACGTCCAGTGCCACACCTGGAAATAAGTCACCAGGAAAATTATATTGGTCTTGCAGAACCAGCTGAGTCATGGTTTGTCTGAAGAAGGTGGATACAGTAAACACAGGGTTCTGCCTGCCCACACGCACTGTTTCCAATGAAAACTTCCTTAACTTGGGATGCTTATAGATCAAAAGCTTCAACGTGGATGGATGCAACAAGAAGCAAAGTGCCATGACTAATAGCCAGAGTGGCTTGCTGGTCAGTCATTTGGTCCACAAATATGTTTTTTGCCAAGTATGGCCAGTGTAAGTACAGCAAACTTTTAGGTTTTGCTGTTACCAAGCACGTGATAAAACAGAGCCCCCAAAACTCATCTGTAACTGCTAATCTCTGAATAGGGGCCCTCAGACTTAGATCCATCTAGTCCATTGGCATCTGATTGCTCCAGGCGAGTTCTACTTGCAGCATGACATATTACACCTAACACGATCATCAACTTTCCATTGAACACCACTCCCACAGCACCCACTCCTCTCTGTCACCGTTGGGGGGGTCTGTGGCAGGCAGGGGCTGCCACTGCCTGGACCCTTGGAGCAGCATCCCAAGGAGTGGTTGACTTTCTTCAGGGTGGGATTTTTAAGCAATATGGAGAGGGGAGGTTGAGGTTACCAGGTAGTAGCTGACCCATGGGGAGCAAAAGAGAGCATCAAAACCCACTAAATCATCATTGGCTCCTCACAGACTCTTTCTTAATTCTATCCTGGAACCCTCCCTAGGGTTAACACAAAACCAGATTTTGCCCACACCACTGAGAAGCACTTAGGTAGCTCCAGTTTGTGCTCACTGGAGCAGCTCACTGCTGCGGGGATGGGAATAGCTCAGAAGAAAGGGCATGAACTGATGACATTAGCTCACTGACTTGCTCATTGCTTGGTTAGTTTGGAGGTCCTGCTTAGGATTCAGCTTAGCTTCCCTGTCTGTGCTGCAGTGGTGATCACAGACATAACTCTTTGTTCCAAAATTGCTCACCTTCTGCAAGGTGCCAGCTGAGCTCTCCTGCAGGCTAACCGAGATCTCGGGATAGGCTGGAAAGCAAACATAAACATATTAGTGAAATGGTTACCAAAGGTCACAGTAACAGCTTCCAATAAGACTTAACGACCTTGTTTCATAAAAAGAGTAGAAAGTAAATCCTACATCCACCTCTGATGATGTGCTTCTCCTCCCCCAGCTCCCTGCAACCTGACTTTCCCAAGTGAAAACAATCAGTAGTTGTGCTGGGTCTTGGTGGCTGCATCTGGCTCAAAATGGATTCAGGGGAGACAGATAAAACCACAACAAACAAGGTCTAATTTGAGCTATGCACTCACCTAAACACAGTGCTGGTCAACGTCCAAGCCAACCTTGGAGAAAACTCCCATCTGCAGTTGGTATGCAAATATGACTATGAGTCAATCATCTTCATAAATAATGCACAGCCAAGAGCCCATTGAGCTCTCCCACATGGCAGTTGGCTGCATGCCAGGATCTCCCCTTGAGTAAGGAAGCCTCTCAAGATTACTACTTAAGGTTGATAGAATCCTTATTGCATCAAATACTTGGTAAGTGAATTGAGACTAAGTGGGCTGAAACATTGAAATCTTAGATAAGTGCTATAAAAGACTGATTGTGCGTATATAATCCTTTAGACAAACCATTGATCAAGTCTGAGACTAAGTCTGGATCCAGATGCACCTAAATTCGCCCGTGAGAGGGAGTTTAAAATACAAAAGGGGTCCTTTCTGAACCTCATGCCTCAATAGGAGAGTCACTCTGACAGTTTTCTCTAACCCTGTCCTCTATGCAGTAAATACTCAAGCATACCTTGCCATCAAATCTTGGTAGCCACTGTCACAATTACCATTACTTTTTGTTAACACACTGTCTTATAGCAATAAAATATATTGTTGCATCTCTCTTGTTTGTGAAGTACATGACTATCTGTGACACCACCCCCACACTTAGCAAGATAAAAGCTTGCACAGCTCAAGTTTGAGGTCAAGGAAGTGGTTTACAAACATCTATCAGCAGATGTTACCACAAGATCCACGATGTATTTCACTGCCTATCTAAACTACTCTCAGGCAGCCATTCTGGAGAAACCAACTGAAACCATCCTGCAGTCCCAGCTCCAGCAGCTCCATCCTGGGCCTGCTGAAACAAACCACACCCCCATGCAGCTGTTGGTTCCTCTGGGTGCTTGCCACAGTCTCCTGAAAAAGTTTTAGCCACCCTAAAAATGTTGATTGATTTTGGGTACTAGTTATGCACATGCTGTTGCCTGGACAGATGTGTGGCACTGCTCCCTGCCCTGTGGAGAAGCCCAGAGCTCACCTTCACACCAGAAGAGTGGGGTCTCTTAAGATCACAGCCTCAAGAAATGGACACAGTATTTCCTTTTGTTTCCACAGCATTTTGATTCTAGGCATGGCTGACTGCATAGATAAAAGCTGCCAGGTACCATAAGCCTCTCTAAATTGGCATCTCTAAATTAGCCATTGGGATCACTGGTTTGCAGGAATATTAACTGATTTGTTAAGCAAGGACTGTTGAAACTGTGCTGATATATAGCAAATCTCAGAAGCCTTGGATAAATTGTGCTTCTGTCCCTTTCTGAGCCTTAAAACTGGACAGGAAATAAGTGCATCCCCTGGATTACTTTGGAGATCCATAATTCTTTCTCTTTCTACCCTAAACCTCACTTTAATCTCTGCCATTAATAAAATTTTCTTTTTTTT
>VWZY01012669.1:182243-256629 GCA_013399075.1 Chloroceryle aenea | reverse complement strand
TTTTTTTTTTTTTTCCCCTAGCCCTGTTAATTTATACAGGGTCACCTCAGTTCATTACATTCCCCTCTGAGGTGAACTGCTCGGGTTTTGTTGTTTTATGCAGTGAATCCACCAAAGACTCTCCCACCTTCTCTTTTTTTTTTTTTCATTTCCATTTTTCTGTCTAGTGTTACTGATTGATTATGCTTGGGAGCAACCAATATTTAATGATTTAATGATCATGGCCTTATGGTTTTCTGCATGTAGGGTACTTTTTGGGTGTAATTTATTTCTTTTTTTTTTTTTTCTTCTTCTGGGTTGTTGTTTTGTTGTGGGCTTCTTTTGGTCAATTCTTCCTATCAGAAAATTAACGTCTTCAGATTTCATCCTTGTTTCTGCCTTGCCAAAACTGTACAGATGGTAGTGGGGCTGGCAGAAGACCATACTTCTTCAGATGTAAGAAAAAGTCTGGTAAGTTGGATTTTCTAATCTTATCTCAAAGTTGTCTGGGAGACTAAATGGCATCTAGTCTAGTGCTGGCTCTTCCTTTTGTTTTATTTTTTATGAGAACAGGTATGCTTTTCCACATCTGGATTCTGTCCTCTGCTTTCTCAGAAAACATGTGTTCTAGGTAACTGTTCTGGCAGGCAGCTTTCAAGCACAGCTCTGAATGATATAATAGATCTTTTCCATTTAACATCTCAGCTCCTGTTAACAGCTTGATGTTCATTTGCTTGCTAGGATATTTACCAATCTTTGGGTCTAGCAGAAATTCAATATGCTGAGGTTTTACTCTTACAAAAAGGCAAAATCAATATTTGGCAAAGTTAGAAGTGAAAAGGCCATACATTTTCTCAGAAAACTTGTATCTAAAACAACTCTGTTCTGAGAAAAATAAATATTTTTAAAATTTCAGTCCAAAAGTACCCCCTTAAAAAAGCTCTCTTGATTGAATGTATGCTTTCACTCAACATATCGAGAGTCTCAACTTCATGTAGCTCTGAAGCATTTGTCAGAGAGATCCTGGACAAGGAGCTTTCCTCAGGTGACAGTACCTCCCCCCCCTCCTCCTCCTTCACATTACATCACCATGGTGCACCAGCTGCCTGTCTTCCCTGCCCTCCCTCCATGCCAGCCAGCCGGTGGGATTCAGTTGAAGGAGTATTTGGGTGATGGGGGGATGATAGCTTGATGAGTTGAGAAAATCCTGCCAGGTTTCATCTGGCCTTGGTTCTCCAGCTATGTCCTTTCTAATGGATAGAGTGACAGATATAGCCAATATGATGTTCTATGGACACTGCATGCACTTACTATGATGCTTTAGATCCTGCCCTGGCCATTTCATGCTGGATCTACCTGCTAGGACATAAATGTTCATTCCCTGCTTAGCTTTGTCACAAGGAACAAGAGGGGTGTATCATCTGAAATGTCTGTTTGTCTGTCCCCAGAGGTCAACTGGAAATTGCTGGATTATTCTGGCCACTGTCTCTGCCTATTCTCTGCCACCTCCTGCCCTGACAGTGCAAAGGCATGTGGGCTGGTGCAGGGCTGGTTCCGCATCATCTGCCCTCAGTTTCCCCTCCTGCTGCAGCACAAGAGAGGTAACGGGAGAAGAGCTGGTATGATGCAATTGTAAGCAATGTGACTTCAGCAAATGATAACAGAAGAAAGTGAGACAACATGCAAAATATCGGATTTGAAAGGGCTAAGAGCACAAAAATGGACTTCCTCTGAGATCTAGACTCTACGGACCTGAGGTGTTAGAGAACGTCCTCAGCACTCACCACAAAGCAGCTTTCCGAAGCCTTCCACCCAACCCTGCCCTCAGGACATTTGTAAGAGAGGCTGATGGCACAGCACTCTAGTCCAAAGCCAAACAGCACTTACCAGGAGCATCACTGGCTGTTCACCACCAAGGGCCACAGTTGCTTTCTCATTTGCCTCTCCCCTGTTGTACTAATATGCTGATAGGGATGCATGCCCAGACAACCACACAAAACACAGTTATTCAGAGAATAAACCAAAAAAGCAACCTCTTCAGCTAACAGATTCACAAACCAAGGTGAGAGTATCAGCAGGGATGGAGGGGAGGGAGAGCTCAGGCATGCTAGAATACTTGAATAGTTACCCAGGTAACACTAGCTATTTGGCAAATGTTGGTTTTTAAAGGTAAGACCCATGACTGAGTCATGCAAATGCAGGAAGAAATTTCAGATCATTAGCTTCTATTTTTACTTCCCTTGTGTCAGTGACCAACAGCTCCCAGACACAGGGGTTTGCCTTTTTTATTTTTTTTTTCCCCTGCTCCCTATGGAATCTTTCTTTGCATTTAGAGCATGAGCCTCTCATGGCTGGGCCCTCCTTGAGCCACAGGCTTCCTCAGGCACACATTTGCAGTCAAGGGAGTTTTGACAGACCCACTGTTTAATACCCATTCATTTCAGGAGCACTGGAAAGAGGTTTTCAGATCAACTGCTCTATACAGAGAAAATATAGCCCAGTTTTCAGTGGGCAACATTTTTTTTGATATGGTTGTACTGCAGCAACTGTAGCATAGCTCTTAAGCCACTAGAAAGGGAACAGAGCAAGTAACTAAAGATGGGGAAAGCTTCCAGCATGGAATGCCAGCCCACATGTTTGCAGTGCATGGGTCCAGCCATCCCTGACCAGTCTGAGACCCCCACACAAGACCTCGTTTTCAGCACCAGAGCCTTTGGCAGCAGGTGAACATCAGGTGCCTTCAAGGATATGACTTTACAACTATGGTAGTTCTGAACCACTTTAACTGCTTACTGAATCTTTGTCCATGATTTCCTAACCACAGGCAGCATAGTCATCTATAACTGAGACATGGAGATCTTCATGACCAAGGTGCTTACCTGCAAAATGCTAACCTAAGCTTACAGAACAGAGAGAGGCATTGGCAGTATGCATGCCAGTGGTACTGACATAGGCATGATGGTTCTACTATTTTTGATGCCAGCAACTGAACAAATGGCCCCAAGCTCTAAGAACTATGGTGTTATTTACTAACATTTTAACTTATTGCAGCTGAAAAAAAAATCAATGAAAATATGTATGTATAACCCCCCTATGGTATTTCAAAAGCTATTGCTTTCAGAACCAGACACAAGTGTTACATTTCCAAGTGCAGTTAAGTGGGAAGTTGGCATCAGCCCCTTACCGAATACCCTCACGATGGTGCTGCTCTTGTGGACTCTCTCTGGGTGGTACACCACATGGCAGGAAAACACCCTGCCATCATCTGTGAGTTTGATGGGGAAAATCTGCAGAGTGTTATTCAAACCCAAGCGAACTCTTTGCCCATACAGTGCTCTTCCATTCCCATATACTGCAGGAGAGGAGGGCTCCTTGATCACAAGTTCCTCTTTTCTGCCATTTTCCTCCTGTGAAAAGAGCAACTCACACAATGTGTGAAGACCAGGCACACTCACCAAATATTTTTGTAGATCAGCTCTATTTTCACTATGAAAATCTTACCTCACACCCCTAGCATTGCATAGTAGTAACTGGACATGTGCAACATCTGTTTTTTTTTGCAAATACATGCTCTCCCACATCTTCAAAACCAATAACGGTCATCAACTTATCAATAAACTATGGAGTAAATAACTGTGTCTTGTGAGTCCTGATCTCTGAGGCCTGCAGAGAGGGCAACAGAGTTGCATTTCTCACTGCAGCAATCTTTAAGTGATGCTGAACATCCCACACATATTAAATACAACTGAAATTCCAGGAAAATCCTTGTAGATTTTGAATAGTGAGAACCTGATAACAGTAGTTAAAAGTCATCTCCTATTAATGCCTGCGTGTCAACCACCCTTAAATACAGGTGCAGCTGCCACATCCTGGACATCTGTGTCTTTGTACATGTTTGCAAGCTGTACTCTGGATGACATGTGGCGACCCACATATGACATTGTGTCTACCTTTTGGTTTGGGTTTTTTTTTTCCCTTCCTCTGCTTCTTTGTTGAGTGAATTAGCAATACTAAAAAGTAGTAAGGACAAGGATGTTCCCTACAAAAATTTTAAGAATTTTGATTCCCCCTGTAAAGGGGAGATCTACATAGATAATGAGCAGGGATAAAAGACTAAAAAACCTAAAATACTTGGAAATTACCCCTGAGAAAACCCTCAACAGTTACATGTCCTTAGTGACAATACAAATTAACAGTCAAAGCTCAAGGACACTGCAGCTGATACTTATGTCTACATACTGAAATTAAAAGGTTACATTAAAACATGTGTACACACATTTATCCAGAAGGTGAGATGCAGCACAGAAATATAACGAGCTTTATATCTCACAGCAAATTGCTTAGAAATAGTTTTCACAAGGTTAGCTAGTTCACTGGGTTTACATGTCTTCGGTGCACATCTGTGAGATGCAGGTTAACAAAAACATTACAGTCAGGACTTTTTTTATTTCAAAGTAGTCTGGTATCTCACTGCTCTGTGCAGGAACCACATGTTTTTCAGAGATGCTAAGGCTTCACCACAGCAAAAATCCCTGAGAAATCCAATGAAAGGAGTATTTTTGTTCTCTTACATTTGCTAAATTCTTTACCACTCTATATGTACTTGGACCTGCTCTACGTGTACTCCTGAAAAAATAAGAGCAATTAAGATGGAATTTTGCCTCTTTGTTTCTTTAACAGCTGCTCTTTGTGCTGTCTGCATTGCAAAACCACGTTGATACTCTTTCCTTTTATTATCATAGTCCAACACAACTGATCACTTTTTCTTAGATTCTGCAGGACATGATAAAGTCTAACTTTTCTATTTCAATCCGCAAAAATAACCTGCAGTTACTTTGGAAATTTATAACTGAGATGAAAATTACTTACCACTAGCCATTTCAAAGGAAAATTGGACAAATTTTCTGAGGTTGTGTCCTCAAGGCATGGAATTTCTAAAGTCTGGTTTAACTGCACTTCCTTCACATAGTGCTGCTCCTCTTTTGATTGCAACAGCAAAAATAACGAAATAAAAAAAAAAAAAAACACACACACACAAAAAAAATCCAACAACAAAAAAAAAAGGACCAGAAAGGAAAGTCAGAAACATGATGGTCATTGTGTTTTAAAAACCAATTCTGACTAGTAATCTGTTCAAGGAATAGGTACTTTTTTCATTAGAAGAGAACTGCAATTTTCAACCATTACCCACAGAACTCATAGACACACTTATTAAGTGAAAGCCCTGCATCTGATTCTAGATGCAGTTTCATGACTCTAATTCACAGCTTTATCTAAATTTTTGGACAATTCATAAAAACCTTTGCTTAACTGCAGGATCAAGATGTCTCCTTTTAGACCTGAGAATAATTTAAAGCTTCAATTTTTCTCTTACAATTTTTTTTCTGCTGCAATAAAACCTTCACTTCAATTTTGTGCACTTGTTTTTCCTTTTCTCTGAAGACATCCACAGACCTTCTTTTCACTGAGCAAGGTGTTCAGCATGTCAAGCAGGTTAAGATTAACCTGTTTTTCAGTGTAAGTGCTACTTTTGTTATTCTTCAACCTGCCTTTCTCCACCAGAAGCAGAGAGACTGTCACTCTTTCCTTTCTCATCCATTTAAAAAAGCATTTCAGCATCTTGTATCCTAGCCACTCCAGTACAGGGCTCTAGTCCACCTGTGGAAGGGCAGAGAGAGGCACTGAAGAGAGGACAGCTGTGATCTCTGTGTGCATGTCTGCATTTAAAGAGGAAGACCAGCAGTGATGGCCAGGAGGTTCTCTGAGTGCCTTGGTGAGCTCTGATCTCCCTGACCCACTGCCCTGTGGTGGGTGGTAGCTTTGTGCACCCTGCTGTGCCAGCCAGCCTCCCTGCCACAGCCTGCCTGTGCTACACAGACCTGCCTTCCTCCATCCTTCCAGGTAGGGATGACCCCAGCCCATGGGGAAACCCCTGAACTCTGCTTCCCTGGTAGCTCTGTCTCTGCGTGTTGAGATAGGATAGATAATTTATTTAATTTTTATCTTAGGGGAGGGAGAATATCTAGCAGTCCCAGACTGTTAGGTTATTTGGCAGTGGGGACTTTCTGGTGTCTGTAACTTCTTTTCTATCCAGCACCCACGCATGAGATGACAGTGAGAGCATGTGGCCTGTGCCACAGGGATGTGAAGAAAGGCAGTGTCTGTAGAGGTGCCCAGCAGACCCAGCAGCTTATCTCCACTGTCCACCAGGGCAATGCAGCTGAGGAGCCAGCTATCATGGTGGAACAAAGAGCACAAAAGCCCTAAAGGGACTGAATAGTGCAGGAAGGATAAAGAAAGGGCAAAGGAATCAAATCAAATCTGCACAGGAAACTTTGCTGGAACAAGCTATCACACAAAAGTGCCACGCAGTGAACAAGAAGTACGAAGATGAGTAGTCATCCCAGGAGCTCAGTCTGCAAACAGCCTCTGCCTCTTCTCACAGTCACATGTCACAGCTGCATATTTTCTCCCGATCTTTGATTCCCAACTCCATTAACAGCCTATCTGGCCCAGGTCCTCTGTGTTTTTCAGTCCTACGTAGGCCTGCTGCTCTGCAGGCTTTCTGCAGTAGCTACAAGTTGTATCCATATGGATTGATTTCACTTTGATGTAGTTGTGAGCTGTACTTCACTGATGACTACCATCCTTCCTCATCCCACTTGTAGGATGGATTAAGGTCTTTTGCCTTCTTTTGAGTGGAAGTGGTTCATTGCAAAAGATCTGGTTACCTTAAAGCACAAACCTGCATGTTGCAAACTGAATGTTTTAGTTCTCTCTAGCAAGTATCAGTAGCACAGCTTGCTACAACCCGCAGTTGCTTAAAAAAGCCACACTGGTGCTGATATGAACAGGAGCTGCTCACGTTTAACATACAGACAGCAGTAATGTCACTCAACATGCCAGCATCAACCAGGGGCACCAGCAAGAAAAAAAGGAGCCTGATTAGCACTATGGCTGTATTAAGGAAGAGACAGATTAAAATCACATGAAGAACAGAAGCGTGGGAGGGTTTCACGCAGTTACCAGCACTGTTTATACTTCACTGCTCTCCACTTGACCCAGCCCCTCTGCCTTGTGAAGTGCAGTAGTATTCCCAAAGGAAAACCTATTGCAGAACACCCCTGTACAGCAAAGTGGCAGCCTTGTCCTTGACACAGTTATCCACTGTGTACTGCTTAAACAAACCCACCCTCTGTGGACTGCGCAGAGATGCTGCCTCTGATTTTGCCTTTCTAAGTTCATCAGAGCAGGAAGGTGCTGCTGGGTTGCCCCTGAAGTGTGTCTCAGGGATAACAGCACCAAAATGCCCCTGCTGTGCAGGGGCAATCAGGAAGCAAAGTGACACCTTGGGTGAAATGTCCCTGTGTATGAGGCTTGCACAGGACCTCCTCCTCCTGAGGCAGGACCAATGGAATCCAGCATGGGGACCAATATCCCACTTGTCTGGCCTCATGGTGTGGGCCAAAGATGTGGTGGGAGCTCTGCTGCTCTCACTACCCCTAACATTGCCTGCACCACCAGTGGAAACTGCCCATCTCATCACCTTTTTTTTTGCCTGCCTATTTATCTTCGTATTCCTTCAAACAGAGTTTTCTAATCACAAGGTAGAGTGCCTGGTAAATATCAAACTGTAGACGGCAGCATTCAGTGACACCATTGCAAAACCCAAACCAGTCACCATCACTGACCAAGAAATGTTCATCTTTCTTGATATTCCTCACACTCCTGTTATGAAAAAGCAACATCTCATTCATAATCACTTACCTTCTTTCTTGACAATAAGTTGAATTTTTGCAGCTTTTGTTCCATAGGGGTAAGTAGCAAAAGTGCACTCGTACTGCCCACTAAGGGAAACGGTAACGTTTTTCAGATGCAGAGTCCAGTGACTGCACTCAGATGTGGCATTTGGATCAGGGGAACACAAAGCCTCTGTAACATCCCAGCTGCAGCAGTTCCTCAGGCTGAAGGACACCGAAAAGTTATAAGAAGTCTCAGGAAATGTGAAGTAGTGGGTGCCATAACTGGGGTGATGAACAGCTATTTTGGTAAGCTGGACGTCATCAGTCTTGGACCACTGTGTCTGTATGATAAAGGTGGTGTGTGCTTTGGGGAAGATGCACACCAGGTTTACGTCAGTACCTGGCAAAGCATGGACCACTTCTGTTTGTGTAACGACGTCTTCAGACTGGCCTGAAAAACAAACAGGACCATTTTCAGTAACGCTGAAACAAAAATTTTTCCTAAGCCATCTTTGACATGCTTTGGTGCCATAGCCACAGACAGCTGTGAGGGCCCTACAGTGTAACACCAGGCTTTCTAGTGGGGAGCTTTACAGCAGATCTCCATCAGTACAGACTGTGGAGAAAGAAAGAACTGGGAGAACAAACATGCACTTGTCTGGAAGAGGGTGGGGAGCTCCCATTGCGCTCGTGGGAGAGGAATGGGAGCTCTGAGAGCCCCTGTGAAAATGGAAATCTTTCAAGGGATATAAATAAAGCAGAAATTGGCCCAGTTATTCCCCATCTCTTTTTGCAAGAACAGATGAGTTATCCCTGCTGGCTAATTCTGGCCTGCACTGCTGCCATTGCCTTCACTGTTTCAACAGAAAAAGCTGTTCTTTTACCTCCATGTTATTAAACAGCTTCTGTTTGGTCTAAATGAATGTCCATTTTGGTGTCTCAGTGAACTGACCCTGTCTGTATGGCTTCTTCCTCAGTTAATTCCATAAGGCATGTTGGAAGTCCTTAGTGTGATATATATATGGATTGGTGAAATGAAGAGGCTTTCAACAGGAGCCTGTACTGCTCGGTTTTGCTGCTGCTGTAGTTAAATTTGATTTCTCTCCCTTTCTACCTCCTATGAAGAAAAGGCTTATGGTCCCCAAACCCCCATATGTAGGGCACTGAAGGAGATGAAAAATTTATGGATAAGGGAATCATAGTGAGGCAAGTAATCAATCACACCCACAGAGCCATACACAAAAAAGCCCCTTTTTCAAAGCGGCATGCAGGTCCCCCCCAAAAATGAGTTTGTGCAGACTGTCATAGGTATGGACTTCTCCAGTGGAGGTAAAATCTCCATTGGATTTTATCCTCCCTGTGTATCCAAACATCACTGCAAATTTGCTTTGGGAGCTTGCCCTGCAGTTGCACCAGCCATACCACTGACCCTCCACCGCGGCAGGTGCACACGGCTCACCTTCTTTACTTGAAAAAAGCAGGTACCAATTTCTTTGCTTTGATGTCTGCTCTGCTGTGTGGTACAGGGCTTTGGGGTGCCTGAGCCAGGGGAAGCCCTGCCAGGGGCCAGGCAGCCTTGACAGTGCCTGCAGGGGGGCTGGTGTGCTCCACCCACTGCCAGCTCAGCCAGAGGCAAGACTGGAACCTAGTTCATCCACAGCTCCAGTTTGACAAGGATAAGAACAAGGGCAGACTCCTACAGCCCCACAGAGCTGCCTGAGATTTGGTACCTAGCCACTGAAGTGTCGCATGAGCCTGTAGAGACTAGGTGCATGGAGAACAAAGCTACTGAATGGCCATGGTCAACATTCATCTCTGGTTTTTGTTGCTGTGAATGCTCTGTTCATCTTCTAATTGACTTCCAAGGGATGATGTAAGAGGGTAAATAAAAATAAACCTGAGTGACAAATGCTGTGAGAAAAATTACTGAAAACTACTTCTGTCAATCCAAGGAGCTTATTATAGCAAATGCTCACTGATTTTTCTGCAAGTTTTGCATCATAGAAGTTAAGTAAAAAGCAATTAGCTATCATGCAATCAGACAAGCAGGCAAAGGCCACCTAGCAAGTTATCTGTCATATTCATACTGATGCTGCATTAGATCAAAGGACCATGTAAAAAATGCCTACTAAGAATGAATTAAATACTTTATATGAAGATGAAAAAGGTACATATGTAGAAACAACATTTTAATTTGAGTTGTTTACTAGTAGCCTAGCAGTTTAGGCTGTTTTGACTGAAATCCTTTCACGCTAAAGTGTCCTAAACATTTTGTTAGCATCTCAATATAAATAGTCTCATTTTATGCCAAGTTTATCTTTCAGATCAAATGCTGTCCATTAGCCCATACTTGTGCTCCATTTGAAAATTAATACAGTAACTTTCAGACATTTAGAAATCTGATCTCCACAAAGAGTGTGGTGGTGTCCACTTTCACCTTTGAGTGATTTCAGTGAGAATTTCATCCTCAGGGTTGAAAAAATAGTATTGCTTTCAATCGTCTGTATGTGTTGAGGCTTCTAGGTTGGGGTTTTTTTTGCCATGTGAGAATTTCTATTTTCCATGAATACATACATGATATATTTTCTTTTCTTTGAAAATCTAATTTACCTCAGAGATGTAGAAAACAGAAACACCCTATGCCAGATTTTGAGATGCATCTTACCATGCTGGTCAAACTCATAAATTGTGTTTGTAAAAACTCCTTTTTTAATTGAAAAAAGGCATATCCTACAAAATTATTTTTCCTAGATGGTAATAAGTGCTCCTGCATTCAGCATGGTCCATCCATTGAGTGGGGAGTGACCCTCAGACATTTTAATTGGTTTACCTCAGGTCATTTTTAGTTTAAACTCCCTCTGGTGAGGATGAAATTCTCCTTACTCTTCTGAAGTATTACTCCCAATGACAAACTTGTTTCTCAATCTTTTAATGCAGCCCATAGGGCTGGGTGAGGAAGGAGGAAAGAATCTATTTAAGGGGTTGCAGCTGTTCAATTTATTCTTGCCTTTGTTTTATCTCTTCCTTTCTCTCCATAAACAGGTATGTGTGTGTGAGAGAGAGACAGATTATTTTTTATTAGCTTTTGAAAGCAGTTTTTCTTTTTGGATGGAGATGAGCACACATTGCCCTAAATACAAGTATGCTGCTCAGCTCAGTGATTATTCTGGTGAAAACAGGTAAAGTAGTTTGAATAATCTAACCTACTAGTCAGAACAAGCCATTTACTCCTTACTAGCAGCACATCATAACTAGGGCTATTAGAAAGCTGTCAGGAAACAGAAAATTGTTACTAGTAGCTACAGCTTGCCCTTGCAAAGATCACCTTTCCTCTCACCACCCTCCGTCATAAACTGAGGCAAGGCTGAGACTCTTACCTGCAGTGCTGTGCATGAAGAGCAAACAGAAGAGGGAGAAAAGCCACCTTTCTTCCATCTTCACTTGACAAAATTTTTGGTAAATATGTAGCTCTCTTGGCCTGCTTCCTGGCTGTGTCTCAGAAAAGGAAGTTGAAATTGTCCTCTCTGTGCAGACAGGCAGATGTACAACACAGTCACAATCATCATCTTCGTGTGACTTCAAAGAAATGCTTCATTAAACACGAAAGCCTCAGTTTCCTGCCAGAGCGATAACATTAGTACATCTTGTGTAACCTATATATTGAAAACAATACCTACACTAAGCCCATATTGAAGATCTTTTTTTTTCCTTCGTCATTTCAGATAAACTCAGAGTAAGCAGTTTACTGGTTTACCCTCTATCAAAAACTTGTCAGATGTCTAAGATTGTATATATGGTACACAGTGTACAAAAAAAGCTGACTTTTTTTTCCTCTGCTTCATTTTCTTCACATTTTAGTTCAAAATAGCTCAGATATGCTATTGCAGACTTTCTACACTCAGTGCCTTTTAAAAAAAAAAACAAAATAACAAAACCAATCCCACTCAATTAAAAGAATGAATTGAAAGTTTTCCAGATTAACTTTTTTTTTTCCCCCTGAGAAGACTATTAATTATTTTATGCAGGATGAGGAATTACAGCATCACACGTGACAATATCACTTGATGTGCTTAACCCCCATATCTCACTTCATTCAGCTGGTAGCTTTGGCAATGGCAGCACCCTCAGGCAGAAGCGTGTGGTTCCTGACAGTCCCATGACCTGTCATCACTGCAGGTCACCTGTAAATCTTTCCAAATTGTCCTTGAAGAACGTTATATTTCCATAAACTAGGCATACACCTGTCAGCAAAGGATCTTATTGCAGGCAAATCTTACACAAATTGGACCTGCTGTTGGCACATGTTCAGAAAGAAACAGATTGGTGTTCTTGCCTATCACCCTTGTTTCCCCAAAACCAAAAGAGCAGGGCAGGACACCTCCTGTACTTCATGGATGTAGGTTTGCTGCTGGGTCTTCCCTATGCGGGATGGGTGTTTGGAAGCACAGCTCAGCAGAAGGTTGGCTGTCCCTGATAGCTCCCTCCCTGGGGGCCTGAGCACTACCCACCCTTCGGACTTTGGGAGGGAGCCAGTTATGGCCCACCTGCCAGGGCAGAGAAAGCAAGTGGTCTGGATGGCACAGTCCCTTAAAAAGGCACCTCTCTCCACCCGTAGTGCCCTCCCTCAGGTGGGTGGTCCATCCTTGGGTGATCTGAGTCCTAATATGTCCTTTCTGAAACAATTTCTAGGGGGACAGGTGCCTTTATCAGCCCCTTTCTTTTATGGCACCGCCGCTCTGCTGCCCAGGCAAGGCAGAAAACTGACAGCCACCACCTGCAGTATTGTTCCCAATTGTTTTCCATTTCCTTACCAATTGTCTACATAGCTCCAACACACAAGGCAGAAGAGCTCAAGTTAAGAAAAATCAAGACCCCATGGATCATTTCTCTATTTTATGCACTACCAGATGCAAATGACATCTATACCTCTTCCTTAATTTGTGCATGTGTAACCTTTTGGTGGCACATTTAAGCACGCTAAGGTCTCCATCTGAAACAGCTAATAGTGCTGGCCAGGTTATGGTCGGGCCTTCAGACATGTCTTGGAGGATAAATGCTGCTGCATGGTTCCCTTTTTGTTTACAGTGTTTGACTACCTGAGGAAACACACTAATAGCAGTCGTGGTAAATGCAGTGGATGCCTGGGTTACTACTAAGGCAATTGTCTCTGGGGATTAAATCTCTGCTTGTCATTCAGAGGCTTGACTGAGAAAGATCTGTCTCAGAGGATCAAGAAGTCTTGAAGTTGAAGATGAACAGAATATTCAAGCTGTTGTAATTGACAGCCACAGAAGGGACCAGCTTGAGTTACTAGATTGCTATATCTTGCCCTTAAAATTTGTTCTTCCCTCTTAAAATAACATTCTAAAACTATACTGCTGCCATATTGCATTGTGTTGGCTGGATGCAGACACACAATGTTATTGCTATGCTTAGTGAGACAACCTCCTGGCTTGAAGAATTTTTATTCACTGCAGAGCTGTATTTTGCCCCAATTCCTACCTTAAGCCCAATGTCTGACGTAGTCATTGACCCTGCTGCTCACATTGATGTGTGTGAACAGCTAAGCCCTGCCTCTCCACATGACATCAGAATACACTTCTGAGACACACTACTTACCTCAGTCTACTTATAGGAAATTGTCTCTTTCCTGGAGCCAGGGATGAGGTCCTGCTCACAGCAGTGTGAATTTTTATGCGAGGTTCATTCCCCACCACCCCTTTCTTGAAAAATTACTCACGTGCAGCTTGGTAGGTGCCACAGTGGGATGTTACACACCAGGTTATGGATGATGGGGATGAGACAATGTCCTGAAACGTTCCTGGGTCAGTGGACCTCGCTCATAGCTGGAGGGAGGACATATCTGTAATCAGCCTTTCCTTGGTGGGGCAGCTGCAGGGATGTTTGTCTCAGAGTCAGTATGCACAAGTTTTGCCTTCATGTTACATGTTCTTTTCCAGAGAGACCCAGAAAACACTGCAAGGCTGGGAGGTTTTAAAGGAAAAGAAGCTATGCCTAAGCAAAAAGCACACATTGTCAGGGATTATGGGAACCACAGCATTTTCTTTGGGGTTGGATGGACAAGTAGTTGGTCTAGCTGGTCCTCCTCTGTGTCCGAGGTGATGGCAGCAGTGGCAGGAACTGCTGGGCTCTGAGTATCACCCAGGATTGGGCTCCAACAATGCTCTGCAGAGTACTGCAGTGCTGGGCTCGCCTGCTGCTCAAGGACCCCTCTGCTGCCTCACAAAACACTAATTTTTTTCCCTGAGTAAGAGTGGCAGTGGGGGCTTCCCTAATTGTTTTCTGCAGATCCATTCACCATTTTGAACACTGCAAATTACTCTTTCTGTGGCAATCACCCCTATTAAGGCATCACGCTCACAAAACTGTCGACCACAATACAATTCTTTCGCCTCAATTACAGTAAGCTGCACTTAAGGAAGAAGCAAAGCTGCAGTCAGTCCNAAAAAAAAAAAAAGAAAGACTTGAACAAATTCAATTATTCACAAAGAGAGTCTTTTTGGAAATGCTAGAGTGCGATCTCTTCCTGCCAGAGGTGAGGATGATTACCCTTGCAGACTGGTGTCCTCTAAACATTGCTTAAAGAAAGCGCTGTTCCCCAGTGGAAAAAGAGATGGAGACTTTGAAGCAGGAATTTCATTAAAGAGTAAACTAACCGTTCAGGTTTGCTTGATGCTTAGCACAGAAACACCCACCTTGTCATTGTGTTTTGGTTTTGAACTTCTATGAAAATTGTACTAATGACTGTATCTGGCAGGCAGCCGTGGCCGTGGCACCTCATGCAGGGGTAGATGATTGGGTGGCACAGGCTGGGGCGGGCTGTGTAGCAGGGGACAGGGCACTGAGGTGGCACTGGGATCCCTACTGTGCTTTTTCAGTGATCTGCTTCCTCCATCTCCCCTCTCCTCTCAGCTCTTATGCCCCTCTGCTGCTTGCAGCACTGCCTCTTTGTGAGAGAGGAGAGAGAAGGGGGTTTCTCACTCTGCTTTGTCCTCCCTCATGGCTACATGCATACATCTACACACTGTGTTTGACATAACACAGCCCTGGTTTCAGCTGGGGTGTTTAAGCAGCATGGCAAGGTGCACACCCTGCCCTCTCAACAAAAAAATTTCCAGTTGAAAGATGTTTTAAGATCTGAACAGACTTTTCATTCTTACCCCTTCACTGACAGCTCAGAGTACAGAAGAAAAGCACAACCAACCAATCCCTGGCTAACCTCCCTGCTCCAGCCCAGTCTGCCCTGGCACCAGAGCTGCTCCATCACCTCACCCAGCTGCACTGCTGATCCTGGTGATGACAATAGCAGAACTCAAACCAGCCCTTTCTACAACAGTTTCCTTTGCCCTTGCATCCTACAGATGTTTTTGGGCCAAATGCAACTGGATGATGGCTCTTTAATTATGTCTTTTGGTCACCCCACGAGAAAATATTGTTTTCTTCTTTTTGTAAGTAGGGAACTTTCTTCTGAGTGGCCTTGCCTGAAACTACAAATCAAAATGAATGGATAGGTAAAAATTACAGCACTTGAAGACTCTCTTCTTGCTATCCGTGGGAGAAAAATCTCTTGGAGACCACTCTGTGTTTACAAAACCTTTCAGATAAGGCAACAGGGTGCCTTTTGGGAAAGCAGGAGGAGTGGTCTAGTGCTGAGTTCTCCCATGTGCCCATTCCTGACTCCCTATGTTCCAAGAAAGAGACTGTAAATGCTGGCAGTAGTCTTTCTAATTAAGTGGCTTAACTTAGAGTTCATGTTTTAGAGAAAGAGAGTATACTTTTAGGAATAAATGGAAGGGAATCTGCTCACTCACCTTCTCTGCCATTCCAACCACAGGTCCTCACAGTCATCTGCTCCCATTTAATGCCATATGTGATCAATGATGGTCCATCAGGGTAAGCTGTCGAATGTTGCATTGTGAAAAGTGCAAGTTACTGAAAACACAGAATAAAAAGTGCAACCAATGAACAAATCAAAACAGATACAAAACACTTTGACCCAATAACTTCACCTCCTCATATTAGACTAGAAGGGCTGAGGTTTCCACTGAAGCCTCACAAAAGGGCTGTGTCATGTCCCAGTCACTTTGGCAGGAGCTTCAGAGACAATGCTTGGAGCAGCTTTCATGAATCACACCAGCAAGAGAGAACAGGAGTTTGCTTGAGAAAGGGCTTTTCATAAACACAGGTTAATCACAGATTCATAGAATGCTTTGGGTTGGAAAGGACCTTTAAAGGTCATTTAGTCCAACCCTCCTGCGATGGGCAGTGACATCTTTAACTAGGTCAGGTTGCTCAGAGACTGGTCCAAGCTGACCTTCAATGTTTCCAGGCATGGGGCATCTACCACTTCTCATGGCAAGCTGCTCCAGTGTTTCACCACCTGCACTGTAAAAAAATTCCTTCCTTATATCTAGTCTAAATCTACCCTCTATCAGTTTGAAACCATTACCTCTCATCCTATCATTACACTGACTGATAGAGTCCCTCCTCATCTTTCCTGTAGGCCCCCTTTAAGTACCAGAAGGCCATTATAAGTTCTCTCTCTGTTGCTCTCCTCCAGACCCACTCCAACAAGTTCATGTCTTACTTGGGCTGAGCTCAGCTTTCTTGAAGTCTGCATGAAACTTGAAGTTATCAAGACAAGAAACAGACCACTCAATCAGAAATGAAAAGCTTAGTTTCATATGCAAAGTGCTGTAAATCTAGATGGGCGATGGGATGTACAGCTCATTTTACTTTGCAGACTATATCTAATGGATTTTGTTCCCCGATTAATTTAAATTCCTCTATATTATATTGTATGCAAATACCTTCTCACAGACACACAGCTGCCTGGCCAGAGCTCAACACAACGGACTGGTTAAAATTCACCACTGAAGAAATACATCAAATAGAAAAGATTCAAAGTGTGGAAGTTTATTTCAGATACAGTAGCAGTGACAATCTGAGGGCAATAGCTGCCTTTTTATTATTAAAAAAATCAAACCATTTACAGCAATAAAAGGACAAGCTACAGTGCAATTGAGAAGCATAACTTGGATTATTTTTTTTTGACAATACTTTGAAAGCATCAGACATTTAATGAGGTTTTTTTTGCACATAGTATCTTTGTAGCTCTATAAATAGCTTCCATTCTATCAGCATGTCAGAAGTGAGCATGGCAAAGTGAGATATTTCTTCCATCACATCCATCATCTATTCAGTTGTCCACTACACCCTAATTCCATGCCTCTTTAGAAAAGGAGGTGAAGTACAAACAAGAAAAAAAAAAAAAAAGACAAGGTTATTTTTCATGTTAAGGCTGACTCTGAAGAGAAGAAACTCTACCTCATTGGAGCCTGTTTATACTCACAAAGTGTTTTGCCTTGGAGCCTTGTAAAGAGGACGCCTCAAACAGGTCCTAGAAGGTGAAGGACACCTCCAGAAGGCAACATGGACCTTATACGAGGGCAGCATAGGGAGAGTGCATTCCTAAATGTGGGTATCTCCATGGAGTTAACAGCCTGCAGGTAGATGAGATAAACACAGCACAGGAGTGACTAGAAGGTAAAATGGAGAATAAGAAACTTCTGAGATATTTCTGCATAATGGTATTTTCCAGACCATGAGAAGAATAATGTTAACCTACTTCAGATGTGGTTCACTCTGAGCTCAAAGGCAGAATATGAACCTGCCCTAAGGAGCCTGCAAGGACTTACTAGCGTGGCAACGTGCACTGAACACCAATCTCCTTTCAGAGCACTCTTTGCTAAGTAACAGAAGAAAAGGTTGGGGAATGAAGATATTTTTTCAACAGATAACACCTCTTTCAGCATTCGATATAAATTTTCAACCACCACTAAAATTAAGAAAGATTTCTAGCTTTTGATTGGGTTATAAGGGTCACTGTCTATGTAAAATAGACGTTCAGTTTCCAGCAGAGTTTGTCACCTCCTGAAGCAATACCAGGAAGGGCCTGAACTGCTGCTCCTTGTTTCAGTGAATATCATATCCCAGCCAGTGGGGATCTGAAAGAGTCACTGATCACGCTTGCTGTCCAAAGTGGAAGAGTGACAATCACATCATGAAAATCATTCCCAAGTGTCACCTGGACTACACTTTTGGTTGTGAATCAAGAGTAGGTTGGTAGTTACCTCCTCCAGCCCTCTTCCCAGTTTGACTCCTTGTCCTAGATACTATTTCCATCCCAGTCACTGATGTATGACCTACCTGTTCCTGGGACCCTGCTGGTGACCAATCGACACACAGGTACCACTCGACTGAACACTGCTCTTCCTCCTGCCTGAATGAGGGTGTGCTTTCACTTCTCAACAGCTGATTAAACTCAGCAATGCTGCTAATGGCATTGAAATCATTTGAGACCTCTATGAGAGCAGTTAACTCCTATTATGCATGGTTGTCTCCATTTTAGAAATTAATATGCATCAGCTTAGAGGGTTTAAGGGCCTGGTGAGAGCACTGCCCAAGTCGGTGGCTGGCACCTGGGCATTTCCAGATTGTATGTCCCAAAATGGGCACAGCTGTGTATACAAGGGAAGCTGCTTGTGTTCCCCAAGTCTTGTTTCCCAAAAGGCTGAAGCCAACTTCTGCCCCTCGGAAAATTAACGATTCAGTAAATTAATTTAAGTCTGTTACTGTAATTGGATTTTTTTTTTTTTATAGAAGTATCTTACAAGACTTTCCTTAAAATCACTAAACTGGAGAATTACACCGTGACTGAGCACAAATCAAATACTTCTAATGTTACTTGACATTTTAATTGCAAATAAGGAAAAAGCTCTCATTACAGGACTGAACCAAGTTGGCTTCTTGTGAATCAGACTCTCCAGAGGACACTTCCCTCCCCTACCCCTTGCTCAGCTGCACAGCAGCTGAAGCAGCAAACATGATGCAAACTAAGGTAGCTGTAGCCATCACCAGTTATCCTTTCCCCCTTCAAAATTGCACTGACTCACACAGTGTATTTCTCTAACAGATGCTACCATGCAGTGAAGAGCTTGCCAAGGAGAAAAAAAAATCTCGCCACAGAGTTGCATGAAAAATCAAGTTTAGAAGTGCCATAGATCTGTTTGCAGAAGGTTGGATAAAAATAATTTCAGGCTCATTTCAGTAATTTACCTGTATACGCCAGAGACATATTTGGCCTACAGTGCTTCTGGAAAGTCTTGGCCGTGGTCTTTCAGGCTGCAAAAGAAAGTACCAGGGCTGGGGATCAGTACAGCTGACCAGCTGCTCAGAGTACAGGTACAATTTAAGAAGTTTGATTTAATATCATGTTCTACCAGCAATGCTCATGGCTAAATGGGATATAAAACTGATCTATCCTTATTAGATTTGGGCTGTAATCTCCTATCACCCTCAGATATTGAACTTCACTGGCAGGCTGCTGCCTGCTTTGCACTGGCTCTGGTTCCCAGGAAGCTGAAGGGGGCCAAGGTAGATAATGAAAGAAATGAAAGTTCAAAGAAAATTCATATACAGTTCACTGATTTGAACAGTAGAAACATTTAACAACCCGTATATGAAACAAAAAGGTAAAGAAGCAGTCTGTGAATGTAGTGCGCTTACCCAGAAGAAATGTTTTATTATACCAATGTGGATGCTGCCTGTGTCTGAAAACACTGGGTGAAATAAATGTATTCCTTTGAATCCTAGAGAGGATTGCACACTTTTCCCGAAGAGAAGCTTTATGGGATCAGCACCTACATCATACACTAGCTGCCCACGAGAAAGAACTAGGGTTTTTTTAAGGAAGTAATCTGCTGTTTCAAAATGGATGAAATACTGAAAAGGGCAAATATCTTAGTTACCTTATGCTTAGAATTATTATCTATAAAAACATTAACCAAATAATAGCTTAGGTGTAGTTAGTCTGGCTTGGGTACAAAATGGAGAAGTAGGTCTCCTGACAGGCTCTCCAGCATGTTTTCCTACAATTTTCTACTTTTCAGTTGCAGTGGCAGTTTCCAGAAGTTATTCTCTATGAGTGACCTTTCCTTTGCTCACCAGAATTGTGTTTTGTCACACTCTGATCAGCTCCTCATCCAGCAGCTCGAGTAATTGGGTAGTTCCTCCAGAGAGGAAGTCTCCAGACCTCGGAGACGGTTACCTCTGTTAGACCTTGCCCATCATCTCTCAAAAGACAGGGCTGACCTCCTGTTTTGTTTTGTTATTTATACTCCTCACACCAGTTTTCAGAAAAAAAAATAATTCACCATCCATCATCTATACAAAAAGACACAAGTTCCCTGCTAATGACAACAGGTTTTTCATAGGACCTAAATCATATCTAAAAGCTCAACATTCACTGGTTTACATTCTCTAGGAAGCTGGATTTAACAATCCACATTTAAACACTTCGAAGAAGCCTGCATTTTTTTTCCTGGTTCCTCACACCGTTTACTTTCTCTTTGGGAAACTGCCAAAGTCTGTCTCAGGAGCTTGTTATTTTACTCCAAGAGACCAAAATCAATCAATCAATCCATGGCTTGGCAGCACTGGAACAGAAGATTAGGACTCTCAAAGTAGATTACAAACACAATCCCCTCAATTAACTTCTCTGTGTTGGGCTAGAGGTGGTTAGATACTCGTTAAGTCAATTATTAACACAGATGGTCAATGTGCATGTTTTTTATGACAAATCTTATTAATTTCTTGTGCAAAGCAGTAAACCCAGACAAAAACTAAGAAGCAGAGCTGCTGCCCTGCCTCCTCGGCCACCGGGAGCAAGCTGCATGGAATATATTTGGTCCTCATGACTTGCAACCAGCCATCCCCTTTGGCCAGCAAAGCCAAGACTTTTCTCATCCCACTTGATTTTCAGGCTTTTGAGACCCTGCACCCTGCCAGTCCTGGCTGAGGTATATTGTAGAGACATCACTAATGGAGCAGGCTCTGAATTATGCAGCTGATGGTGTCTTTTTTTGTTTGGTTTGTGGTTTGTTGTGGGTTTTTTTTTGTTTGTTTGGGGGGGTTTTGTGTGTGTTTTTGTTTGTTTTGGTTTGGTTTTAAGTTACTAGTTTACATACCGAGGCTAGCACTCTCACTTTGGAGCAGAGAGAAAGGCTGGGTAGGGCACATCTAGCACCACTTTTTACAGAGAAAGTCTCCTGCAGCTCTCAGGAGAGAAAGGTCAACAGTCCCTTTTAACCCAAACATGATGAAGTACGGTTGAAGGAAACACTTTGTGCCTGTATAGTTTAATCCATAACTATGTAAGTCAAGTTAATTTTAAGTGCCCCGTTTCCTGGGCTTCAAAAAGCTTGCTAGCACACATGCATTTTTTTGCAACTTCAAAGCAGGTACAAAAATTTGCACTAAAATTGCTCTGACAACTGAGATCTGATGCAGTTTTACTTCCAATGCACTCATCATCCTCAGAATACCCTTCCATAATAGCCTGTTGCATTTACTGAACATCATCTGCATTCTTCCAGAATTTAGCCTTAAAATGGTATCAGCTAGAGTTGGTTTTACTACAGAAAACAGCTGTTCAGAGTATGGAAGCGAAGTATGTAAGTTACACTGTTTGGGTCTCAGACCCCACACATGAAGGCCAGTTTCCCCTCATGACCCACGTCATACTTATGGCGCGGCTTCTTCACGTGAGTTAGGGGTTCAGCCTCTCTGTTTTGAAGGCATTCAAGGCTCTGACAATGGGGAAAATAACCCAGACCCTTAACACTGAGCATAGATTGAATTCCTGTACAGGACTTCAAAGGAAAAAAAAGCTGAACTCTGTCCCAGAAAGACTGAAATGAGTTTACAAACATCCTGTTCTATGACACAGTGCTATATCCATGCTCCTTGCTTGGCAGCAACTTACTAAATCTCCTTCCTGCCTGAACAATATTTAAGAGCATCTAAATTAGCAGCATTACTGACAGGCAGTACCATGCACTGTCCCGTTGAGTAATTAAAATGGTATCAGGCAAGTTTCTGCTTTAACCTTTTGTCAGGTTCCTGTAGTGCCCATAGTGCATCACATCATCCAAGATCCTGGCAGTACTGCTGACCTCCAGCAAATGAGCCCCAGATTGTTCCCATGTGAAAGGCCAGCAGATGGACTGGCTCTGGTGGCTGATATACTTGGCATAGCCTGATGAGTGACTTGCTCTCAGCAAGGAAGACAGCACATCAGCAAGACCCACTAGTGAAGTATGTGACTGGATAGGAGTGGTGACAGCTTAAGGCCGGAACTGATTCTTGCATTCATCCATCTGGATAAATATTTGTTGCAATTATGTGTGCTTATCAGTGGGCATACATGATTAAAACATTTCTAATTTGCAGCACTTCCAAATGCATTCAAATCAGGCTCGCTTCTCCAGGGGAAAAATGGCATTTATAAATCCTCAGTCTTTTTCTACATTCAGATATTACTGCAGATGAAAAATCAGAGTATTTGTACTTGAGCAGCATGTTAGGTGCACATTGCTATTTGATGAAGAATCAGATGTATAACTGCAACTTCAAGTCAAGCTCATCTTCCCAATGATTATGTAATTGGAATGGGCTGACAATGGAAAAAGACAATAACCACTTCTTGTGAAAAGGTAATCTATCTTATCTCTTTCATCTTTTCTGTCTCTGGCTCTGTGGTAGCACCTTTTTGGGCTGTTCAACATTCCAGCTAACAGGATTCAGCATCTGATGTGTATGATCAGGGTTCTTACCTTGTACTATTGACAACTACCAGTGGTAATGTTTTCTTTCTTATACCTCCTTCTTCTGCTCTCTTTATAGAGGCTAAGGTAGAACTAGCCAGGCTAGAAAAGCAGGAAGCCTAATTACTGGAGCTGCGCAACTGGAATGATGGCATTTGTTAAGACTACAACCAAGAAAAGAAGCTGCCTAATAAACAAGCAAACAGGGTGCCTGTAGTTTGTCAGAGGAATAATCAAAGCTTGGGTAAAACATTTGGGGGACTTTAAGACAAGACTGCAGACTTGGAGAAGTCCAATTACAGCACCTCAATTTATACTGAATAAATTTGAGACAGGACTGATAGTGAGCAGATCTGGAATGAAAGCTGAGCACTTGGCAGAAGGCAATGATTGACAAGAAAATGCACAGCTCCCTCTGTAAAGAACTTACTTAATTTATACAAAAGTAGAGCCCAGCTCCAGCCTTCAGAAAAGGATTTCTACAGTGCTGGACCCCACCAGATGCAGTGTTGCATTCACAACTCTTCAGCCAGTTCAGAAAGTTGGAGTTGACAAATGCAATACTTGAATAAGGTCTATGCTTAAAGATAGATGAGTACATTAGGATTCCTGGGTGGGGAATAGGAGGAGGCAGAAGGGGCAAGGACAGCCTGCTGAGCACTCA
The DNA here is from genome assembly GCA_013399075.1 of Chloroceryle aenea. Classification (NCBI taxonomy): domain Eukaryota; kingdom Metazoa; phylum Chordata; class Aves; order Coraciiformes; family Cerylidae; genus Chloroceryle; species Chloroceryle aenea. The sequence continues at coordinate 233,557 of VWZY01012669.1, read as the reverse complement.
TTAAGAGAAGCCTGTGATTTAAAGCAGCCAGCCTTAGCAGAGCTCATCAAACTGCCACCATGCTGGTAGTGACTGGTGGGAGAGGTGGCTCCTGGGGAGAGAGCAGCAGCCATGGTGGCATGTCAGTGCTTGGACAGTCTAGCACAGCTCTGACAAACACAGTTTGAAGCATTTATAACTAAAGAAGCAGTACAGTCATGAAGACTTTGCCCATGTTAATTTATATCATGCATTTCAAAAAACATGTAGACTGTGCCAGGCATTTTTTTCCTAACATAAAAAACAATATGGGAAAATGGAATTATAAGAAAAATAATTCTTCCACATATATACATTTTATCACATGAGCTCTAGTGGTACAGAAAAACAGAGTACAGCTCTCAAGCTGCTCAGGCTGAAACCAGAATACCTCACCTCCATTCCCCACACACTGTTATACTTACAGAGCTACTTCTGAGACATCAGCACCAGATGCATCAAACCCCTGAATACCTAAAACAAAGACAGGGGGAAAACCATTACCCCAATCACTGTGCCCTGCAAAGGCACACAGTCAACCTCCATCCTAGCACCCAACATCCCCACAGTTGCTTCCCAGCTTTATCAGGTTTGTGACTACCTTTGAACTTCCTCCTCCGCCCCTTCAGCTGCTGCCTGTAACATTATGAGAAGGGTTGAGAACTGNACATTTGGAGTACTGTGTTCAGTTCTGGTCTCCCCAGTTCAAGAGGGACAGGGAAATACTAGAGAGAGTCCAATGGAAAGCTATGAAGATGATGAAGGGACAGGAACACCTCTCTTATGAGGACAGGCTGGCAACCCACCTGCAGCCTTGTGCTTCTGTGAGACACGTGCCTGTCTGGAAACAGAGATTCAGCAGCAGAGCTCTGCTCCTCACCACCCACCTTGCTGTGCATGTAGTCAGTAAGGTGTGTCTAAGGGGGAAGAAATGGTCAAACCAAGTGCCCACTCCCATCCCTACTAAAAACTATCAGCATCCTCTTGCTGGTTCTGCTTGGCAGCTGCAGGGACTACAGATTTAAAAACAAAACAATAAAAAATCCCAGATGGCATCTGAAGCTGGGGTGCTTCCCTGAGCCAGCCAGCAGTACTGCAGGGGGGGTGGTCATCCAGGGGGGTATAACCAGTGGGGACAGAGAAGGAGCAGGGGCACACGAGTCCCCATGGGCACCAGGTGAGGCATGGCTGCTGAAGCAGTCTGCTCGCACTGCAAGGTGACAAAACCAAAACCACACATAAATAACCTCTTTGAAAACATGCCAGCAATTTCTTTTCACACACACTAAAAACCAAAACATGCCTTACAGGAAAGTCATTCCCCAAACTTCCCTTAATTCTGGCCTGCCTGCCTAGCACAGACTGTCTCAAAGTTTAGGTTTCCTGGTTGCTGTGGTTTTTCAACCCCGGGGTTTTAGCACTATCAAGCTTTGTCTGTGGTTTTGTCCAGAAAAGGTATCTGTGACCTGTGGCAGAAGTTGTTTTCTCCTTTCTAGTTTATCTGGTTATTGACAAGCTCCATCTCTCAGCTCATCAGTTAATTATTTTTTTCCTGCTTGTCATTTAGCAGTCACCCTGCTGGTTCAATAAGCCTAGTGACAGCACATTTTCAAGTGGTTTTAAAATTCAAATTGATTCAAATTATCCTGAGGTAATTTACCCATAAGCTGCCAAGGCAAAGGCATCAGACTGTCCAGGCATCACTGAAGCTAAGAAATAAAGCTACCTTGAGAAAACAGGAGCAAGCTTCTTGGTGCTCACATCTTGATTTGCTTTTAGTCCAACAATTCACCTTAATGCAGACAAAGAGCAGAATATCACCCAGTCACTGCCTCCTAATGCATTTCTCAGTGTATTTTATTCTAATATCAGAATATAACAGTTTCCATAATAGGCAAAGCACAAGGGTTTCCATGGGACATTGGTATATTTTGTCTTTTATATTTGCTCTGTGCTTTGCTTTGGTGGTACAATACACTTAGATCCCATTATCATAAATTCAATTGTTTGCAAATTCTCTCTCAATTTTCCATCCTCTGGCAATAAAGCTACATTTAGAAAGGGATGTCTTTAGCAATTGCTTGCCATCCTTTTATTGATGGATTCTCTGAACATCTCACTGCACTTTTGTTCTATTATCCATTTAATGGTTTTTCATTTCCTCCGATATAGGCAGCCCAAGGAATGTTTTACCACAATAGATGCCACTTCCACTCTACACTTAGGGTGGACTGAAGGGGTGTAGGGGAAAGAGTGGGTTTTTTTTCCAATTGTTCAATTATTTTTTCATTTTAAGTTTTAAAATGAACTCTACATTTATATACTAGGTCTTTGGTGCTTTGAAGAATCTTCTTATTTCTCCTTAGAATATAGAGATTATTCATTGAAACTTACATTTAAAATTATGCTAACGTAAGTGTTGACTGTTTAAAACATCTGATTTGTATCACAAAGAACTCAAACTGAATAATTTATTTTGATAATTATTTCAATCAGATTTTGTTTACTAGATTTACCCAAATACATTGCTATTGCTGGTAAAATTAGGCAATAGATACCTAATGAATGATCACTATTTACTGATTCAATGTCTCCCATTTCATCTGAGTGACCAAACAGAATGTGCCTCAAATAAGAAGGTGAAACTATTTCTTAAAAACATGTTGGTCTATAAAAGTGAGATCTGCAAAGACAGGGAATGTCTTCCACAAAACCAGTTGATACAACTGTAAAACAAAACAAGAGCCAGGCACACTGTTGGGTACATGAGTCTTCTGGTATGGGGTGTAAGAGGATACAAACAGTTTTCATTGTGATACACAAGGCTTCTAAAACCAAAATTATAGTGGACAAACTTCAATTTCATTATTTTTAGCTTATATATTTTATGAAGCCAAATTCTTCTGTTGTTCAATAAACAGAGTCTAGTATAACACTTCCTAGAGAAGTGACATCAACTTAGCCTATGGTTTCAATGAAATCCCACATTCTGAAGGAACCATTTCCATTCATAAAGCCATTTAATGTCCAGCTAGGCAAGCATCAAAAAGGTCAGCCTTTTCATGACAGCAAAGACATCTTAGCACTGTTTTGATGGTCCTGCATGGAGATGACATTGCAGCATTTAGAGAAACTGCATCTATTTTCCATTTTCCAGCAGAATGTGTGTTTATTCAGGAAGCTCCATTCACCCATGTTATTCCATGAACTACTCCATAATTATCAGCAATATATGAGTAATTCAAGGTATTTTTTTTTAGGATAAACCTGTCTTATTAAATGCAGTTTGAGGAAGCTATTTTCCATCCTAATGAGGTGCTGTGTACAGACATTGACTCTCAGGATCCCAAATGGCTGAGATTTCCATTTAGGTCCATGGGAAGCTCAGGCACATGAGAGTGGTGCCGTTGGCCTCTGAGTGAGTTATGCAACGGAGCCTGCTCTTGGCAGGTTTTCACCACACAGGGTATAGAGAAAAGTGAGATATTGGCCAAAATTTTTAGCACACAAAATACTGTCTGTTTAAAGATCAAGTGAAAATGAGTATGAATTAAATCTGGTATATTGAAGAAGTACAATGAAATACCTAATATAAAAAAAAAACAACCAACCAACAAAAAACCCAAACGACCCAAAAAACAACCACCCAAAAACCAACAAACCAAAAACCAACAAACCAACAACAACAAAAAACCCCCACCAAACAAATGCAAACCAATTAAATATCATCTTAAGGTGAAATAGTCACCATTTCTATTCAATAATGACTGAATTTTGGATTAAAAAAATATCCAAATGGTTGAAATTAGAAGCAGCCATCAAAATAAATTTCCTACTGCAGATATTTACCTGTCTTGTTTGAAGGCTTTTTGTCATTGAAACATGAAGCTAAGGCACACACTAGATATCTTCAATAGTTTTCATAAAAATAGCTGAAGGCTGAATAATTCTCCATAGCATTGTGGCTGAAGAAAAAAAAAAAAAGTAGTAAAAACCCACCAACCTCAAGAAACACACGACAAGGAAAAGTAAAACAGACGAATCAGAAAAAGAAAACAAAATCCCATCTTTCTCCTACTGTTTTTTTGAACTCGCAACAAAACATCCTTCCATTTCATGAGTTTCCCTGTGTCTGTGTGACAGCATCCTTGAGGTCTCAGGGGCTGTTCATTGTGTTTATCAGTGGGACCAGCTGGGCACATCTGGGCCAGTGGCCCTGATGCCTCTTGCTCAGAGTAGTGACAGATTATCTGAAAGTACTGCTAAAAAGGCAAACATAATCTTACTAGCAAATGGCAGGTTAATAGTACAACTTGACTGGGCTGAAGTCAACTGCTTGTCCTCTGGGATTTATTAACAACTTTAAAATGTCTGTTATTAAGCTGGGTTTTCTTAGAAGACACGGACAATTTTGCTGTTTAGAAGATTTCATTTACAGGAGAGTCCTGCAGGACACAAACTGCTTCATCCCACCTTATCCTCAAAATGCACGAACTGACTGAAACCCAAGAAACTAAACGATCTTTCAGAGGGTGAGATTGTACTCCAGGGGGATCAGAAGTTTCTGTTTGTCCACAGAGGAATCATTTTAGTCTCTTTTCACTGTTCTCCAACTGGGAAAATCATCACCTTGTCATGAATTTACAGATCATTTCATTCATGCAACAAAAGAAAAAGACCCACAAAACAGAAAGCGTGCTCTCTTTGTTTGAACTCAATCATTTATTCTGCTCAATACCATTGCAGGCTGAAATTAAATATTTTCCTCTTCTCCACCTAAACAAAATGTGATCCAACATATTATGCACTTCTAATCTATTTTGGCCAGCTACATTTTTATGCTGATAAGGGAAAATTAATTTAACCATATATGCGCAGGAATATCATCACATTGTGCATGGAAGATAAAATCTCACAAGGCATTTGGCTCGTGAATGTAGCTTCCAGAAGGATGTTCATTTCCAATTGCATTTTTCCCCAACAGATTCTTAATTTGCCTTGTTCTATATGGTTTCCAGTTATCATTTTGTACGGCAATAAAAATCAGTGAAGCAGCAAAAACTCACAGGCCTATGCCTAGATTTGATTTATATAATGGATGGCACAATATCGTTGGTCTGCATAATTGAAATTCTTTCAGCTCCCACTGTTTACAATGTGGTTGTAAAGTGCATTATGTATTTATTGATAAACAATCATTTTATTTGCAATAGTGCTGGAAAAATAAATGTGTTTCCTTTGTTTTCCTGTTCCATGTATGCTTTATATGTATGAAGCTTGCAGAGCTCTCTAGAGCCTGTTTATTCCCATCACCTTCTGCATTAAAGTAGCCTGTTACTCCTTATAAAGTACAATGGGATGAAAAAAAGGCTATGGCAAAGAGTTAAAAATTTTAAGACTTGAAGTTGCACTCATCTATATGTAAAAAATCTGAATAATGACTAAATTCAGCAGCTGACCCTAACTTGTCTTAGATACCCTGAGTTCTGCCACAGCAAGAAAGCTGCAGTACCAACTATTTTCCTGAAGTTAAATATTCCTCTAATCAGGAGGAAAATAAATAAATAAATAAATAATTTTCTGAAACATATCCTGTAAAGAATGTTTTAAAGAAAACAGAGGACTCACTCAAAAAATCATAACTGTCTCACACAAATTTTATCAGGTGTCTTAATGCTACTGTCAGGAAAAATTGCCCTTTTTTTTAGAAAAGTTGTGTGCTATATTTATATCTCTGAAAGCATAATTTTATAATACTGTGTTCCTCTCACCTTTTCCTCATGGTGCAGTTAAGCAAAATGATATTTTCCATGAAGGCTGTATCAGTTCTGGTGAGGGTCACTAGACTAACAGCTTTGAAGTTAAGGAAGTTTCATTCACCCTACAAAGAAGCAGGAGAAAAGCAGTAACATGCTTTTATTCTAACCCTGAATGAAGCACTTCTGGAGACTGGTCAGAATAAACACAGTCTTGAGGGTCTGCTCCAGTTCATGACACATCTCTGGGAGTGCTTACAGAGATCAACAGAATTACCTAAACAATGAGAATTCAGTAACGTGTCCCTTTCTATGAGGGATGAGCCTGTCTCAAAAAACCTTTCACACTGGCCAAATCTAAGTCACCAAAAGGTTAGTACTTTAATTTACCTCTGGATTGTACTGAGTACATTTTGAGTCCTGTTTCAAAAGACGTGGCATTTTACTGCATCAGAACCTGGATTTACCACATAAAGGTTTCAGTAGGTTTTACTCCATGGTGGAAAACCCAACCAATTTCCTGTATTTTGTTCCATGGCTTCAGCTGGAGGTGTTTTAGAACATCTCAGGTCAGGATTTAGACTTGGCAATCACCTGCACTGTGCCCTCACATCGGGATCTGCAACCACAGCTCCCAACCTATTCTGCTTCTCAATAAATGGCAAAAATGGAAATGACCATCTTTGGTATCTAGGAACAGTGTTGAAACATGCTGAAGGGGTAAGGTGGAGAAAGTCATGTTGTTTACTGGCAATATGAGTTTCTTGCAAGGAGGAGAGGCAGTGATGAGGGGAGAGGAGACTTCCCTCTCTATAGCAACTAAATTCGCTTTTCAAAAGCATTGACTGAAGCATTGAACACAAACACGTGCCTTACATAATAACTCTGTTATCCTGGTTTTTATATCTGGAAATGTTCCTTCACCTGTGAATGTGAGGTGGGTGCCTTTATGAGTTATTGCAGTCTGGTATCTCTTGACATCTTCTGACCAAACGTCCTCCCCTTCTAGCATTCTAGAGGATTGATTTATGGTGTTCAAAAACCTTTCCTGACATATATAGAGCCATTGGTATTGGCACACAGTGCTATTTCAAATGGACCTTACTATTTTTGTTCTTTTAAATGTAGCTGGCTATTGGATTTATGGTCCCCTATGGATTAGCTTCAGCTGCTACGCTCACAAGTACACATGGACTATGCTACTTGCTTATTTACCTTTGATTTTGTGCCATCGAATAGAAGATTGATGAGGTACCCATGGGATGGATTGGTATAGCACAGTACCACACCACTATTTTTAGGTACCAGCTCCCTCTTGTGGGGTTTCCTGTTGGTTTTTTTGTGGTGGTTGGTTTCAGTAAACTGGCCCCAGCAGGGAGCTGGATTTCTCTCCATGCCAGCAGGGATGTTCTGAGAACAAGGAAAGCCCCAGGGCATCTGAGAGTTGGGTGCCAAAAGCAGAAAGTCCCAGGGAAGAAAACCTCAAGAATAAGCTGTTCTGAAAGCAGCCCTAGTGAGGAGCCACCTCACACCCCTTGGTCACAGTGTTTATGACAGAGGGAGCTACAGGGTGAGCAAGAGGAGGAAACCAAAAATATGTCAGTGAGCAGTTTTCAGGGGCATAAGTGTGCCCTTGTGGTTCATCTCATAGTGGCATGATGTTGCCAGCTCAAGTGAGAAGCTGTAGGCTTGCTCCACCATGACTGGAGTCATGCTCCTGTTGACTTTGGTCCATGAGGTGACCGACCTGAGGCTGGGCCAGCCCGTTATTTTGTTAGCTAATGAATTTTGGAAAACAATGATTCCCTATTCACCCATCTCCCTCACAAATGGGGGTGGGAGGGGGAAAACTAATTTTGCTTCACATAAAGAAATCTCTACATTTAGGATGGTTTTACAAATTAGAAGAAGCTGGATATTGGAGGACTATATGGTCATGCCCTTTTTCACACGTTGAAAAGTAACATTTCCTTGTACAAATATTTTCCTTTGTCAGATTAAACTAAAAGCTGAATTACTCAATTACTTTCGTCATCTTTAAATTACTTGGATTATTCAAACATTCATTTGAAACTTCTCATGGATATTTTCCTAAATTTTAAAACCTAAAGAAAAAAACCAAAACCTTTATCTTCTTATACTTCCCAAGTCCTGAAGTCTCTTTCCCTTTCCTATACTTTATTTAATTTTCCCTTTTGAATCCTTACATCTTTTATGTGACAGCTTCACTGACAAATGTGTACATTAACGACTATCTGTGATTTTTGGCTCAAGGGAAAGAACAGAAGACAACATACTTAGTGCACTGTAAAAATGATCACAGAAAATTATAGGACAACCAGTAGGGGATACACAACCTGGGAGGAACATAACTGAATCTTTAAAGAGATACCTGGGACTGGGGATTTTTTTCCTAGCACTTGCTCTTCTCCATTCCTATAAAATACAAATAATTTTTTATAGTTAGGATTCAAATTTATAGCATGTAGATTCATTAGTGCTTCCTGTTCCTTCCCCTTCATAACTAACAAACTTTATTGCTTATAATACAAAACAATCTACAAAAGGCCTACCAAATTGTAAAAAAGTATCGGGAGAAACGTAAAATTTTCCCTCCTTACCTCCAGAGAATTAAAAACACCTCACAACATTCATTGACCCTGCATGAGAATAACATAAAAACTCTTCTGGAAATTCAAGGACATTGCAACTTGACGTAATTTAGCATGCAGTTCTCAAGACACTCTAGCATGTACTAAGAACTAAAAAAATCCTGCATTCAGTAATGTGCCTGAGTAAATAAGCGTCTTGAACTTGACAAAAGACATGCTGCAGAGAGACATTATTGTCATTTCATGGTAAAAGATTTTACACCCTTTTAGAAATGTTTCTTTAGGGGGAAAAAAAAAAGTTACACACAAGAATTAATAAAACCCAGTGGGCAGGCTTCTCTCTCACAAGTCAGTGGTTTGCTTATAATTTACAGGACTCTACGTAAAGCAAGAATCTGGCTTTTGCAGGACATTTATTTAGAAACGAAAATGGAAGAGATGAACATAATAAAACCCTTTAGTAGCATTATAACCAAGAGCATGAGACTTCTTCCCCTTCCTTGCAACAATGCTGACTGAATGTGCTATCCTGACAGGAGAAAGTCACGATCTAGTTGTACATGATCAAAGATGATGACAATCACAGGCAACTAGGTTTTTACATGATTCATTGCTTTGGAGACTAACAGTGCAGTAGTTGACTGGGATAGCCTGTTGATGCCCAGCAAAACACTGCCAATACTTTTAAAAGAATATTCTGCAACCTTTTCCTTGCCACAAGCAACTTGTACTCCGAAGCTGGTGATCTCAACAAAACTGTTTGTGGCCTGTCAAAACAAAACTTTCAATGACTAGTTTGAACAGCATGGCAGAGTGACTGCTTACTTCAAACTAAGTTTCACGTACACTTGCCAGAAATATTTTTCTGTCTTTCAGGTTATCAAAGACATCCTTGAACTGGTTAGGAGACTAGCTGGGAATACACTATGATGGTGAAGCTTCACAGCTTGCATTCAGTCCTTTTTGTGCACTCACATCACTAAATGTGTGTGAAGAGCCACGAAGAGAGTTGTGTCCAGATATGGGATGAGACTAGGAAGCAACAAGTTGCTTCATACAGCAAGGCAAGCAGCACATACAATGGAAAGAAATTTGTGTAGTACCTAATTGCATGATAAACTAGTGACTAAAGACAATTAGGGAGAAAATTAAAATTTTCAAAGCTACAGTTGTGATTCTACAAAGGGACATTTTGATTCTCTCATCCCAACACTGTGCACCTGGGCACAGGAGACAACCCAGCAAGTACCATGTCACAGCCTCTTCTAACTGACCCACAGCATCTCTTGGCTTCTGAATTGCAAAAAGGAGAGACATCCACAATAAGAACTGTAATTAATAATTCAGCAAGCTCCAGTCATGAAACCCACAACAAGCACTGCGAGGAAGACGAAGTATTTTTGCTGCCCGTCATTATGTATGTTCATGCCATGGGGATTTTTCAATTATTGAACAGCGTAGAGTTGCCTTTGTAGAAAATGTCAATTTGAATTGTATAGCTTCTGCACATTCATTTAAATTTGCCAAAGGCTGTTTAACATTAGCTTAGCTTTTTACTCCTCTGCCACATGAAGCTAGAGATCAAAAATACTGAATGATTGCTATCATTTTATGAAGCATCTTAAGTTGGATCCTTTAACTGTCAAGATATTTCCAATAGTTTCTTTCAATATTTTCTTATCAGAAAAAGCTCTGTTGATTTTGTTGTTATTCACCAACCTAACCATTGTAAACAGCTTCTAATATTACAGAAGCAAAAGTGTCCTAACCAACAAGAAGTGAAATGTGAAGTAAATAGTGTTAAATTTATAAACTAATATCCTGGAAAATGTTGATGCTTTTAATTACTTTCTATTGAAACTCAGCCCGCAACTTAAGAAGGAGCTGCCTTTTCAAGATGCAGGAAGTATTAGAGCAGTGCTTTGAGCAGGTAAAAGTATTTTGCATGTAGATATACTGAGCTCCAGTTTGGTGATATAAATGGCTTATTTTAGCTAGTGATGGCAGACATGAAGGAGGTCCTAGTGTGTGAGCTCAGAGGAAAGCATTTATCATTTCCTGAGGCACCAGCAAGAATGGAAACACACCTTGTAAATTACTGTTACGTGTATTGTGTGTCAAGAGCTATTATGTTTAATTTATCCGTGAGATATGAGGAAGAAGCTCAAGCTTGCTCTGTAATTATAATTGTGGTTTAATCCAGTCTGTGCCTGCTTGTACACCCAGTACATTTATGTCCTTAATTCCTTGGGTTCTAGGATTTTAGCAGATCCTTAGTTAAGCTCTTCACAGAAGAATAGACAAGATAGAAGATGGGTGTGAGGCATAGTGTTTACTGAACTCCTTGTCACTGTCCAGCAAAACATAGACCTAGCCTTTTCAGGAGCCATTCAGGAGGGGAATTTAGAAACTGCTAGATTCCCCCAGGTGGATCCCTGCTATGGGTAGAACAATTTCTATTCTTCACTGTGCTAATAAGCATCCTAGATGGGGATCTGGCTGTTTCAGGGACTCCTTAGGCAGTTCCTGCTGCAGAACTGACCAAGTTCTGCATAGGTGGGACACTCTGAAATAGCTCTGGCAGATACAGAAATGGTCACCAGCTCTTGAACAATTATGTGCTTTGTATGTAGTTTAAGATAACCAATAACAATGGATACAGTGCTGACACAAAGGTTCTTGCAATGGAGCGTCCTGTTGCCATCCAGACTGCAAACCACCATTCTATTCAAGAGATTTGAATCCCCCCACAACCATTGCCCTTACACAAAGATTCCAATAACACAGGAAACTTTCCATTTTGATTATGTTTTTTTAAAGCATTCTGTTTCTGCAACAACCGAATACAGTAACATTGTATGTGCTACACTCAGCTGGATGGTTTCTCCACTGGTTCAGATAAAGACTGCACATGTTACAAGTCGTATGCTAAACAGAGTGTTCTATTAGTCAAGTTGGACTGATCATGAAAGCAGCATCACAGTTTTATAACAAAACAGAACAGACAAATGTGAAGTGACAGGTTTGTTGAACCAGAACTTCAGAGTAGGGTGCTCTTATTTCATTATTTCAACATCTGTGTATGATAAATTATACTAAATAGCAAGCCACCATCAACAAGGTAATGACAAAGATCACAAATAGAAAATTTCCTGGAATGTCAATCTTTCAAATGTTATTTTAAACTTATAAATAACATCTCCATAGCTTAAAACAAATCACTCTGACATCGAATCAGCTGCTAAATGTTAGGCACCAGATCTTCATAATCAGTTTTTTACCTGGAAGCCCACGGAATAGCTCCTTTCAAAGACAGTCCTCATTTTCCTAATTGTTTAATAACTGTCACAAAACAAGAAGTTCCCTAACAAGCTGAATACCGTTACCTTTCTTAACCCTAAAATAAACTTCAGGCTTTCTGAGGTCATTTTGTTCCCATGGAGACACAAAAAATGAGGCCTGAGAAACAACTTATTGATTGTGATGAAGTTTAAATGAGAAAGATAAAATGTAAAACATAAATGCAGCAGTTATTCAGCAACTACAGTTAATTAGTGCAATAATTTTTGTCTAAAAAATGATTTCTCAAATGCAAAACTATTTGTATGTGTGCCCATCCACACGCTCTTTTAACTTTTTTGATTTACTTGATGTTCTCTGAGTACTCCCTGCTGTTAAATAATTGGGAAAAGCCAATGAAGGAAAATTCAGAAGAAATGAACAGATTTTATTACATCTAAGGATTTCCAAAAGCTTACGAAGATTCTACTAATTAGCACACTGCAGCAAAAGATACAGTGCAGCTGCCCATTAAACACCATATACCTTTTCTCTTTCTAAATGTGTTAATTTTTCACTGTAATTTTTCCTCAGTCTTGCACCCTGTATCTGTGGCACAAGCATTGAAATGTTTATATCTAACCTAAAATATTGTCTGATAACCATCCAGCACTGGATGTCTGTGATAGGCATTATGGTCATCCAAATCTAATGCTGTCACACACCAGATGCATTCCCGAGACATGGATGTGAGCAAGCATACCTACCAACACACTCCACTGACCCAGCTTTGTCTTCTTATGAGTTGCAGCCAGAATCTCTGACTTTTACCTCCCCCATCGTGACTCCATCCAGGAACACCTTAAATGAGAGTTATTGCATTAATCAATGGGCCATTACAGGCATCATCTTTACCAAGTTCATGGTAGCAAACCTGTACATACAGCCCGTAAGTAGAGGGAACACACTCATCACCTCAGGATTTCCTGATGGAGGCAGAGTGCAATCTCAGTTCAGCAGCCTAGGAAAGCCAGCCCAAAAATCCAGTAAACTACAACTTTAGGACAGCTTGGTGTTATTACTGGGTTCCTTGCACACACACCCCCTTCACCCTTGATGTATTTATACCCCGCTCTGGGGTAAGATCTCAGCTTTGCTGTGGCAGCTCTCATGCTCACACTGATCCTTTCCCCGAGTGCCTCCTGGCCATTCTTGCCAGCAATAGTAATCTACAGCAGGCTGGAAAGCAGTTATTCGATTATATGATGCAATGATCACTCATTTGCCTTATTTTTCCTTATAGAAATGCATCTGATACACCATATCTGACACTGTAATACAGGGAAAAATTACCACTGGAATTTTCCACCTCTGGTAGTTAATTTAACTCATGGTATGATCCTCTGTAGATGCCTTTTACAGCTATCTGCTTGTCAGTGTATTTTTCAAAGGTATAAAAGGTCCAAAGTAAAGGGATTAGAGAGGGACTCATGATGAATACAAGGTCGTGAGCAATCACTGTGTCCTACTCCTGACCTTTCTGATAACACACCACTTCATAACTCAGAGATATTTATGACATCCCCATTACCTAAGCCCATTTTCCCACTTCTAATTTGCATAAGTCAGATTAACTGTGATACATCTCTCCTCTCCATAGACATTATGACAGTCCCTTGAAAAAATGTTAAATAAGGTAAATAACAAATAACAAGCTCAAGTCATTAATAAATTCAGCTGCAAATCATGATCTTGTCTTCCATGCTTCAGAAAACAGTTTGTCCTGCCACAAGAAAGCCACAGCAGCTGGTGTTACTGAAAAGAAATAAATAAATCTGGTTTTCTATGTAGATATGAAATGAAACACAGAGATGGTTTTCAGACTCCAAATACCCCAACCCTGTTCTCAGCTCCCACAGGCTTTGTAAACCTGGGAACTGGCTTCACTTCTCCATCCTTCAGCTCCCCACACACAAGTCTCAGTTCCTCTTTTCCTTCAGGTCAGGATGTCTCCAGCTTACCTTCCAAGTCTGATAGAGCTGGTTATTCCAGACAGTGATGTACCAGCTATTTGCCATGTTTAAGCTGTGCCAAGCAAAAGTGCCAGTTTTCAAGCCAGCCTGGTTTCAAGTCAACAGTGTGTTTGTGGGATCTGACAGAGAGCCACAGGATAATTCAGGCTGGAGGAGACCCCAAGGTTCTCTGGTTCAGTCTCCTGCTTGAAGTGAGGTCAGTCACAGAGGTCCCAGAGCCTGAACCAAAGGGAGGGAGAGGCTGCAGCACTGCTGCTTCACCACGTCACTGAGGGTGTTTCAGGCCAGGTGTGGAAGAGACGAGAGGAGCCATGGAGCAAGTTTGATGTCTACAGCTGGAGACCAAGACTGGTCTGGAAACTATTGATTTGATTTAGTGGAACAGGAAACTGTTAACAATGGGAGCATCATTTAAAATACAAATAAAGCGCTTTGTGAGACTAAGAGGTGAGGGAGAGAAAATACATGGACCTACTGCACATATAATAAGTTTTAACAGAGAAGGATGCATTGGTCAACCCCAGCCTTCACCCAATCACCTTTACAGCTCTGAAACAGCATTTCACCTGCACATGGGAATGTCACCTGAAGCTGGGAAAGAAGAGGTACATTGCTAACAGGAAATACTGGGGGACTTCAGGCTGCTAACTTGAAGAGATTTTCAGGAAGTGGCCTGATGTAGCTTTGATTGGTTTTCAGCACAGATACTCATTTGGAAATGTGTGAAAAGGCAGTAACACTTCTGTTATTGGTTATCTTCCATAACTGTTTTTTCATAAAAATATTGGGTGACTCTACCACCCAACTTCACTTACCTTTTTCTGGCTGCCACCTGAACCTTCACTGGTGCAGAGAATTAAGGACATTACAGCTCACATCAGAGAGCATCTTTCCTACAGAGTCCCATTAAAAATCTCATGCATTTTCCTGGGTGCTTATCACGTCCTCATGATATATTCCTCATTATTGTAACCTGAAATTTCATTTCCATGCCAATAACTCAGATCTGTCTTAGTGATGGAATGCCCATAAACTGTTCTAAGTTTACCCAATGCCTGGAGGACAAATAAAGGCTGAATCAGCTCAGGCTTTCATTCTCAAATATGTCCTGGAGAGGCTTAAAATGGGTGTTGTCTGCTCTCAGCTTCAGTCCATGATCATTGGCTGCATATTCTGACTCTTAAAAAGCATCACTTGAAGCCTGAGCAAAGATCATGTCTGCAGAGAAAAAGCTCTGAGCTGATTTTCAATTAGCTGTATAATGATGCAGACCAATGAGAAAGATGAGGCTATCTTTCAGAATACTGTATTTTTTTTCAATTTTTTCAAAGTCTGTTGGCAGCTTCCACAAACTCAAGCCTCACACTTTTCCTTTGGACACAGTCAGGGCAACGCTCATCTAATACACCAGCTCTGTATAAAATGACCTCTCTTCTTTCAGCAGCATGTTCAGAGTATGGCTGCCAAAGAGCATTGGCTTGAAAGCTAGTTCAGGGGGTATCATAGATACAAGAATGCTAAAGGAGGAAAGATTAATTTCAAGGTTATAGTGCTAAAGTGAAAAACCTTTTTAAGGACAGACCTCTGATACTATTTGCAGTTTTGTATCTGGGTGTAATTTGCTTATGTTATTAATGGTCTAGCAAGTCACTCCTCCTGAGTCTTGACACCCATGTGTCTTAGCCACTAAAACTTGTTAGATTTATGTTCTGTACTGAAAAAGATCCCTTGAGACTGTGCCTCTGAGTAAATTCTGGTTTATTTTTGATTCCTGAATTATCTCTAATTTTCTATTTATCACATTTCCCCTTTTGGAACAGTTGTGCTTGCAATGATCTGTTGGGATAGGTAAGGGCAAATCATCCTTGTAACAAGCAAGTATCATGCACTGAGGAAAGCAGTCAGTTTGGAAAGACTGTGTGATCAGGTTCATCAAAAGTGTTAGTAGATAGGGAAGGGAATCTAAAATAACTCAAACCCACACAGCAATTACATATATGTCTTGGATTTTGACCTTATTTCTTTCCTTTGCATTGATATAGATAACTAAAGACAAATCTCCACACCTTGGTCAGGTATGTCTGTGAAGAAAAAGAACTTAAGCTTGCCCCAGAATAACAGTAAAGACAGGATAAGCACAGGCTTCTGAATAGAGCTGAAGATGATGCCAAACTCTAGGGAAGTGCTACTTCCTACTAGAAAGTCTGGGTCCAGCGTTGATGTGCACGTATGTGGTGTAATGATGCCACTAGAAAAATAGATTCTTTACTAACAAAATAAATAATTAGATTAAATGTTGTTGTGGACAGGTCTCCACCTATTTCTACGGCCAGAACTCAAGTGCCATTTAATGAAATTTACATTGCAGAGAACTCTGTGCCAACACCAGGCAAAAACAAGTTGGATTTTTTTAAGGCTCTATTTTTTTTTAGCTGAACTAATTATTAAGTTTATAAGGGTTTTATTTCTTCATCAAACATATTGAGAATTGGAGAGCTCTTCCCATTGTGCTTGTTTTGCATTATGCATCCATTTTAAGCCAGGTCAGGAGTGTAAAGATCTTACAATACTTCTAAATAAAGTCATGAGCATTTCAGAATGAGACAGAAAAAAATCTGATTATTAGCAATACTGGCTTTAATTCACAGAATAAAAAATGGAATAATATGTTTTTTACAAAGATGAGGATAATTACAGCAGAAAAATAAGCAAGCAGATCAGCAGCTTCTCATTTCACGTGTGAAAGCTGCCAACTGTCTTAGGTATATACAGGTTAGATTTTATTAAGACCCGTGATTTACATCATCGAGGTCAACAATCCTTGCTGCCTTTGCTTGAAGTGCTTGAATCACATGGAAGGCTTCTGTCTTGCAGGCAGAGAAAAGATACTGAACAGATGCAATTTCTAAAATACATCAGAGACCGATTCTTAAAACCTCCATCTTTGGTTTCTCCGCAATCAAAACTCATCACACACATCTGAGCTGTTATTCTATTTATAGAAAATCTTGAGATTGAAATAGACAAAACTCTTTTTCTACAAGTCCTCATATGAGCTTGTCGTGTTTTCCAGTATCATTACTTTTTAGTGAATTGCCACACTTAAGCAAGTTGTTCTGACATGCTTTCAGGAGAGTTTGCATCAGCCACAAGGACAGGTTTGTAAGAAGTGTGATATTAATCTTCCTCAGTCTCAGCATGCTCAAAGAAGAAAATAACAGAAAGAAGCCATGTGAGTTATCAGCCTTACAACTCTTCAGATGGGTTCTTGTAAGGAGAATGGAGAGTAAAGACGTTTCAGAGTCATACTGCCCATACAATGCCTCTCAGCACTGGGGAGGAGTGAGAAAGGGAGAGCAACAAGATCTGAAGACATAGAGCTCAGCCATTTCAGAAACAAGGATGCAAGTTTCAGCTTTCAAAAAAACTAGTGTCAAGCTGTGCCAGAGACTTTGTGTCCCTGCAGAGAAGTAATACAAAGCTCTAATATCTCTCTGCCTTTCAAGATCAGGAAAAATCATCAGACCCTGAATAGATCTTAATGGATCAACTCGCAAATAAGTGTCTGTTTTCCACTTAGCAGAGTAGCTGAAGGAAGTAACACAAGTTAGGGTGTGGGGGACACATAAGACAAAAAAACAAAACAAAACAAAAGCAAAAAACACCCAAACCAAACAAACAAAAATCAACAAAACAAGAAACAAACAAACAAACAAAACAAAACAACAAGAACAACACCACCGCAAACCTAAACAAACCAAACCCAACAAACAAACAAAAAACCCTACCCTAACAATTGTCAAAGTCTAAACCCAGGTTCATTGAGTCAGGCCTGAATTCATAACTTCTATGTAGATTCCCTAGATACATCCAATGTAATGAACCTACTAGGGTGATTTTTTTCACTCTTATTTCCAGGCTAAGATGCATCATTTACTATTATCCATAACTGTGATGCATTCTGAGAACGTTGCTCCAGGCCCAGATGGGTTATTTTGTCTTTACACACCTCCATAACTCCACTTAGAGAAACCCCTCAAACCCATCACTTTTAAGGCAAAATTTGTGTTTTCCTCTTCATCATGCATCGTGTTTAGGTCACTAGGCAACAGCTGCTGCAGGCAGGTAGAATACAGTATTTAGCCTTACAGTATCACGTCTATCCAAGCTAAATTGTTGCATTCCTATCACCTTCATATCACAAAGATGTAGTTGTTTATGGGACTGTAACGATGATTAGTTTAGTCTAAGATAAAACTCAGAGAGTTGATTGTATTGCAAATTCTTTGACACCATCTCCAAAGCTGCTCTACTAGCTTTGTAAAAACGTATCTTCTGGGTATGTACTTTGGTTATCAGTGAAAGCAAAAGCCTTACACCTTTCTACACTAGGGTTAAACAATACTAGATTAAAGGGGTTTGTTTGCTTTCTAAAAGAAGGCTATTATGTATATAAACACTTACTTATATATGTATTTATATATATAAAAACTCTTATATTATATATACACCCTTCAATTCAGCTTTCCCTGTACAACTGATGTTTACCTGCAAACCAGACCCTTACAACTTAATTCAAACCCCAGCTGTTTAAACAGAATTTTGTTTAAAAAGAGAGCACCATCTGATCTATTTAGAATACTTCTTATAGCATCTGTTGTAGCTCAAGGCCAAAAAGAGACAGAAAAGCAGAGGATCCGAAAGGAAGCAAATGCAAGAGGTGTGTGCTAATTCTCCAACTTTAAGGATTGGAATCCACCAGGAAGAACATATTCCACGCATGGCTCTGCTGCGACTCTGCGGCTTTGTCAGTAAGTCTTGCCATGGGCAGTGAGATGGGCATGGAAATGAACCAGCATCCCTGCCCTCATCCCTGCTGCAGAATAACAGTGTGGAAAGTGAGATTACCCAAGACACTGGGATCCGTGCAGTTTCTATTTCAGATAGCCTTGCTATTCCCAAGAGGCCACAGTGGGATCATGAAAGTATCTGTACAAGATACTTTACTTGAAAGGAAACCTTACTTGCATATTCTGTCATGAGAATACTTTTGGTTGGTTGGTTTGGTTTGAGATTTGGTGTTGATTTGTTTGGGTTTTTTTGTAGTTCAAGATTTCTTACACATCTTGCATGATAAAGCTGGCTATAGAAGCATGAATTTAATGAGAGTAGAACTATGACATTTTAATGGTGGCTATTACCAGCAATAGGAGCATAACTTGAAATGAAGGTGATGCTAAATTGAAGCCCGTAACATCTTTGTTGCACAATTTACAGATCATTAGTAGTCCACTGTCAGCAGTCCATGAGTGGAGTTGTTTGTGCTGAGATTTGGTGACAGAGGAAAAAACAGTAGCTTTAAAACTGTTTCTTTTATCTAGGGAGAGAGCTACTGTCAAAAGTTGTTTCTGACAAAAGATATTTCTGTCAAAACAGAGACTATACAGTTACATAGACCTTTGGATAAGATTTTATTATTACTTCTTTTTGATGAATCTTCATTTCATGCTCATGTTCTTGAAACTGAAATCCTTCCAATTTTCTTAGAAAAATAAAATTAACAGTACTTAAACAAATCAGAGATTTAAATTTGAAAAAGAAAGCTGTATTGTTGGGAAATCTCCAGTGGGCTCCCCAAGCTTCTCTTTCCCTGAGGCTCACAGTACCCTGCCAGATAGATATGTGGCATGAATACACAAAGTGGGTTTTATCTGCTGCGCACAGAGAAAACTGCACGGCCATCACAATGTGCTGTGCTGCTCTGTCGCTGTATTCATAACATCAAAAGAGAAAAGCAAGATGCTGAATAAAGGTAACAGCTGAGCCACTTCCACAATATGGACCTCCTGGTATGTCACCATTGCTATCTCTAGAATAGAAATAAATTCAGACTACAAAACTACAGAGTTAATCCATTCATATTTCTGAAGATTTTTTCAGTGATCTGAAGAAAGGCCCTATATGGAAACAAACCTCTCTTTCATTAGATGCATTACTGTCAGCAAGACCAGTTCTTCTGGGTGCCAGTCTTCCACCAGCTTCGATTCATCCATGAGAATAAACTCATGGCTGCCCACCTGCCTGCTCCCCAGCCTCTTCTGGAAACTCAAGCCTGACATCCAAAATCAATTATCAGCTCCTCTACTTCTGCCTCACATTCATGCCCCCCATTTGCCACCAGTTTCTTCTTAGATGTCACAGCAAAGATCACTGCTGGGATTGCCCATATAAAGGATCCATTGCCAGAGAAAGGAAATCAGACAAATACATGACAAGGACCAGAATGACTAAAAAAAATCACTCCCACCTGAATGCTGACATCTACTCAGTGGCTCCATGTAGTTTTCACTATGCAGGACTGGGAGTTACCCCTCGATCCAGAGCATTTCTATTCACACCCAAGCAACATGGGTTATGTGAGCCACAAGGGAGGGCAAGATGTGAACAAAGCAACTCCTCACAGATTTTCCTGAAGCACTTTCATGTTTAACATGAGTCAGCCTCTGGTGAATGCAGGCTGACAGCTTGGTGGGGCAAAAATGCTTCAGGTGAAGCAAGCAAGGATGTGTTGGGCTGCATATGGCTGAAGGTTCTGCCATTCCACCAGAAGAAAACATATGTCACTCACTGGTCATAATGCTGTGGACCACCTCCCCAGCTCCAAGAGCTTACCTGGTTAGACCATATGCAATTCATAGTTTATTCACTGCTTTGTGCCACGGATGATATTTAAAAGAGCAAGCCATCCTCTTCTTCTGTCAGCTTACAGTGGATTTCATCTCCCACTATCTCATAAAGTGACAACTTGATTATAATATAATTACTTTTTTTAGAGAACCTAGCACATAATTTTGTTTCCAGATGGGTTTATCTTCCTTATATTTAAGCTCATTACAAACAAGAAGGCTGCAGAGGAAAAATACAAATTAAGCCACTTTTTTGGGGTGTGGGTTTGTTTGTTTGTTTTTTAGTTTTGGGGGGGGTTTGTTGTTGTCTGTTTGTTTTTTGTTTTGTTTTGCTTTTTTTTTTTTGGGGTGGTGGTGTTTGTTTTGGGCTTTTTTTGTGTTTAAAAGTTTAACAGTTTGAAAGGCCTGCATAGTGGGGGGAAAAGATAACAATCCCACAAGGTAAAAAAGATTAATTTCAAACATGAGAGCACAAATGAGCTTGAGAGCCCTTTAAGGCATTTACATGAAAATTGAAAAAATAAATGTTTAATTTTCATTGCTTGGAATTTGATAAAAGCTGAATAGCTTCAATAGCCAAGAATCAAGAGGTAGGATCAGAGAGAAGCAGCAGACAACCACAACAGGGATAGAGACAGTTCACAAATTGGTGCAATGAAAACCTTTTCTATTTAGTCAAATCTTCAAGCCTCCTGTGGCTGGGTAACTTGCCAAGGATCTCGTTTGCAAGTCAAGTATTATTTGTTGATGCTAAGAAGCACAAGCTGATACATTTTGCCAAAACATGTGACAAGAAAATCCATGTAAATCAACAGTGCTTTGCAGCAAAAACTGCAGTTCCTCTCTGAAAATTGTTTTAGTAAAATGGCACCCTGGAGTTTCCTGTTTATTGCATCCTAGTGACTTCCAAATCAAACACTATCAGCTCAAATGCAAGTGATAATGATTTTTTTTTAACTGCTACTTCTATAAAATAGAAATAAAATCATATAGCCAAGATGTGCTTTCTGGTTCACACGTCAGCAGAGTAGATCCTACGACCAGTACTTAGCCAATATTCCTATTTACAACTCACAGTCCAGATTCTTTCCTGTCATCCAGTTCGCAGTTTATTGATGTTAGGGGAAGTAAGAGATCTAAACAACAACAACAACAACAAAGTAATTCCAAAGCAAACATGTTAACTTACCCCAAATTTGAAATCAGATCCTCACTGGGGTCCCTTTCTTTAGCAAAGTTTTTACATCTGCTTGCTTTTGCTAATGCAACTCTTCTGTTCAAACTGGAGGTGCAGGGCAGTGTACTGTGTTGACTACACATGTTTGCTTTTTCTGAAGTGGGAAATTATCTAAATAAGAAATAATAGAAGCAAATATCTTATAGCATGGCTGTAAAATAGAAGCAAGAGATACTGTGACCTTATCTGCTTCTCACTGCCATTTTGCCACGTGTGACACTGTAGATGTGGCTGAATAATGGTAATTTTGAAACCTATGACTTGGACAGCTTGTATGACTTATTGGCACCACCAGCCAGGCTGCAACCTGGGAACAAAGCACCTCCTCCTGCAAACTCCCACGTGTCACTCCTTGCAACATGTCAGGCATCTCCTTTTTTGACCAGAGTTTGCTTCAAAATATATTTCCTGAAAATACTCAGATTTTTGCTTTAGAAATATATATACATATGTCCCTGTTATCAAACAGTTCTGGGCTCATTTTCCAAGTTTTAGGCCACTGATAAGCAGCCTAATCTGCTGCAGTGAGAGTATCACTTGCTTTCCACATGGTATCTGTCCTAGAGCTCTCCTGGGACACTTTAAACAAGCATGTAAGATTTTGATAATCCAGGCACGTATTCTACCTTATCCTATTGCCTTGCCACAGACCTCAGTACACCAACTTAATTGTTCATTTGTCTGGGACTGTCAATTCTTCTATTTCCACACTCCCACCTTGGTATGAGCCTTCTGTTAGGAGGTGGGAAAACTCAGAGATTATCACATACCAAAACAGAATTTATTTCCTTTATCAAACAGGAACTATTGATTGATTAAGCTTGTTCAGGAGAGAACCTACAGCATATTTTTAGCAAGAAATAGCTTAGTTCTGTGTAAATCTGGACCCTAGAAATTCAGAGAAAAGATTTCAATCACCATTGCTTTGCTGAGACCTTTACAAGTGAAAAAATTAACACCATAGCAACAAAACCTAGACATCTAGAGAAAAGAATCTAGGGGAAAACACGGGAAAGAAAAATCAAAGATAGAGATAAAACCATCTTATATTGAAGCTTCGCAGTCCCTGGGGTTTTGTGAAAGCTTCTAAATGGATGAAGCATTTCTAATAATTACAACAAATCAAACCAATACTGTCCACCTCAGGTTTGCCACAAATTTTATGGGTTTTTTTTGATAAAAGGACAATTGAATGTTCTATTTTTTCGTGAAACCAAGTTACTATCTTGGATAAGTGACCAGGATCTGCCTACCAGAAAAGCTTTTTGCATGGGGATTTCAACACTTAAAATAATAAACCCAAATTATCCCCTCCCACCCCCCCATCAATTTAAATAAGCAATTTTTGTAGAAAAGGCACAAAGCATCAGAAAAACAGTATCACTGATGAAACTTTAAAGGTCTTTAAAAGCAAAGCAACTGGAGAAGGTCTGACAGAATTCAAAGACACATAATTCCTGGGGACATTCACGTTTCCCTTTAAGGCACACAGTAAGATTTAAAACAGTGCTCCTGCAGATGCCTCAAGACTCCACTTCCCCTTCGTTTCTCTTTTGCCATATATTTTGGTAATTAATAAACGCTGAGACATCAGACTTCTTCCTGCTCTTCCAGCAGAGGTCACTGAACAGCCCAAGAACACAAAGACCTACAGGAGGCTATGGCTGTAGAGGTCTCAGATCTATAGAACAAAGATTTTACAGAGTCAAGCCATAGACAGGACTAGATAAGGCAGTGATAACGTTGGAACCCTCCTTCTCATTCAACAGCACAGAGCAGCTCTTGACTTCAACTTGTCCGACTCCTTGCTCACCTTCCAGAAAATATGAGTCACACTTGAACAATGTACGTAACTGCACCTTTATTTAGTTTTGTTATGGTCTGAAAAAGAACTGAATTAAGAATCATAAATCATGGCAAAAAGGGCATTTGGAAGAAGCAGTAAACAAAATTTCTATTTCAAAAGCACAAAGGATGCATCTTGCATTAAAGCCACAGCATCAGGCCTTCAGGAAAGAATTCAAAGCAGACTTCAGCCTCTTCATGTTGATGTATGTAATATGAGAAACATAAGTGGCACAGGACTAGTTAATTTTTGGGTTGTATTTTCCTCAAACAAGTAAAGGGTGCAAAAGTCAAGGCTTTATCTGACTAAGAAGCCATCAAGCCAGTGACAGCTTTACAAAACAAAATGCTGAAGTTTCTGTTAAAAAACAACTGCATTCAAAGGAGGAAAAAAATAAAAGGCATGTCAAGAATTTTATTATATGACCCCCATTAAGAAGATGATTTTTTTAATCAATAGACTGTATGCTGTCCTTATAATTCAATTTGAGAAAATTTTAACTAGATTATATCTTGGCAAGAAGACCTTATAGATCACTTGAAACTCAATTTTTATCTGTCCAAATAATGAACTCTAGAAGGTTAAGAGATTGGCACTTGGGTATGTTTTAGTGCAGTCAAAGGTGGCTATTGTACTGAATTGTCAAAATCTTTTCTGGATTATCATATAAACAAGAAAAACACCAAGAATTAATATCTACCAGTTTCCTCTGGCAAGATAAAATAAGGCACAAAGTGCTAAAAGAAGTGCAATCATTTCTATTAATGAAAAAGTTTACCCCCAAACAGCTGAAGGAATGCTAAAAGAAAAAAAAAAATCGTGTAACCTAATCCACAACAGACAGCTATAAAGTTGACATAAATCTGTAAGATGTCATTAAAAAAAATATGAAAGATATTCTTTTTCACAAGTAATTCTTGTTTCTTCATTCTTTTCAGTCATAAATGATTGCAGCCTTCCTTTGGATTTTATTCGTCCCTTTGTATATTAAAACCATGACCCAACTTTTACTCTGTGTTTTTGTTTTCAGCCTTTGTGAAGCCTAGATCATGCAATTCCCAGAGTTTCTGCTGGCTTGCAATTCCATGCACAGAAAGTAGGGTAGTGAAGAGAATTAAAAGGCAACCTGACCTGCTACCCTGCCAGAAGGGCATAGCATTGTCATATTTGACAAACATGTCTCATGCGCTCTCTGGTAAACACCAGCAGCTGAAATGCCACCAGGTTCCCAGGTGGTCTGTTCCCACACCTCACCATCTTTCAGCACTGAGGGTTTTTTTTCCTTACATCTAGCCCAGGGAAACCTATTGCATTTTGTCCTTTCCTTCAAGGATGGGGAGAATTGACCTTCTCACCAATACAGCTCTTTACTGACAGGTCACTGTGTCCCCAATCTCAGTAATCTGTGCTGAACTATACACTTCTTCCAGCCCTTTCCAATTCTCTGCAGTCCCTGGTTGCCTCATGGACACAGGGAAAGCTTCCTTGCAGAGTGCTGCCCCCTCCGAGATGCTGTGCCCACAGCAGGGCCCAGGGGCATACACAGAAGCCAGGCTGCCAGCTACAGGAGGCTCTTTGGGTAAGAAGCAGCTGCTGTAGCAGGACCACCAGCACCTTGGTCCAGTGGGAGACAGGGTGTCCTGGCTGTGTGCTACATGCAAGCTGGGCAGTGCTGCAGCTCACAGCCCTGACACCAGAGGAGCCTGCTGTCTGTTGTGCTGCTCTCCTGCAAGCACAGGCTGAGGGAACTGGGATTGTTCAGCCTGGAGAAGAGAAAGCTCCAGGGAGACCTGACAGCCACCTGCCAGTACCTGAAGGGAGCTGACAAACAGACTGGAGAGGGCCTGGCTACAAAGGCCTGGAGTGAAAGGATGAGGGGCAGTGCTTCTAAATTAGAAAAAAAGTGGATTTAGATTAGATGTGAGGAAAAAGTTCTTTACCATGAGGGTGGTAGAGCACTGGAACAAGCTGCCCAGGGAGGTAGTTGAGGTCCCATCCCTGGAGACATTCAAGGTGAGGCTTGATGAGGCTCTGAGCACCCTGCTTTAGTTGAAGATGTCCCTGCTCTCAGCAGGGGGGTTGGACTGGATGGCCTCTGGAGGTCCTTTCCCACCCAGACATTTCTATGATTCTATTATGATGGTAAAATGCCATCATTCAGCACTCCTGCCCATCAGTGATGACTGAAGGCTGTTGGACACACCAGCTCCTAAGGAGCAGCCTCGAAGGACTTATTGAGGAACCACAGCCCTGTGACTTAAGCTCAAGTCAGCAGGAACTAAGATCCAAGAGCCTTTTACAGAGACAAAATACTACCCATAAACTGTCTGGCTTATCTGGCATTTGAGAAGGGCAAGCTGCTCCAGAGCTGGCATGCTGCATGGGAAATGCCTACAGGAGCTGGGAGAGAAGGATGGCTGTATTCTACAGGGACCCTGAATGGTAACCCCAAAAAGCATTAAAAAGAATAAATGGTAGTATATTGCCTCTGTGTTATGCAAACTACTACAGGCTGCATTTTCTATGAATGGTGGATCAGGCTGCAATAAAGCTTTTTTGCTAGTGCCAACAGATGAAGGCTTGCTTATGTGTCATCTGTGGCAATCAAGCTCATTACTGTTTCTGGAGGGTCTATTTTCCTTACTGCCTAATGTATTTGTATGTTACCTGCTTAGTTGTTCCACATGAGAAATGAGTAACTTTCATTATCCAGAAGAAGTGTAATTAAAAATAACATGAGGACAACCAGACAGAGATAAGTGAATATTAAAGGATCTGACAAGACCAGGTGCTTGAAGATAGCGCTGAAAATGTCTTCAAGTTAAAACAAAACAAATGAAAACAAAAACAAGCAAGCAAACAAAAAATTATCCACCTTGACAGATTATTAAATGTTTCAAGCTTCTGGCAATAAGAGCTATTAATAAAGAAACAGTGTAAACCAGAAGACAACAGCAGCAATAGTAATTATGCAGCAGAATGATTATGAAGCACGCAGATATAATGACACTAATCTATTTTATGAGAGAAAGTCAAAGATTCAGCACTGAAAAAAAGAAATCAATTAGGGAGCAAGAGAGATGGGAAAAAAAAAATCTATTTAAACCGAATTCCTACAATTAAGTGATAGATCAGTCATGAGTAATTGTAGGAATCGGTGAAGCTCACCATGTTTTGATAACACTGGCTACTCTACCAGAGACTGAACAACTGCTCAGTTTTTCAACAGCCAAAGAGACTCTGCAGAGTAATCTGTGAGAAATTGTTGTGCCCCACAATTTGTGCTGCTTGGCTGAAAGAATATCCAGCACAACCAAAATTAAGAAGCTTGCTTTGGAAAAGATTTTTTTTTTCTTTTTTTTCATAGCAACAGAGCTAATTTCAGCTTAGTGACACCTAACAAGCTTCTGAACTCATAACCACTTTGAGATATTTTGTTTTATTTCCTCTTCCTGCTCTTCGTCTACATTTTTCCTCTCCCAGATAAGTTCTTCAGATATCAGCTTCTCAGTGATGTTAGCTAAGAAAAGGTCATTCTTGGGCATCTGCTATGTTCCCCCTCCTCCACAGAGGACAGGAGGTTCAAGGGAAGAATAGGAGGAAGATGTGTGGGAAAACCTGAAATGATTCCATGTCCCTCCTCTCACAAAGCCTCATTTCTTACAATGGGACATGCATGACAGAATGGGATGTTTCACGTGCTACCTTACATTTATGGCTGGGCAGGGTCCCAACCCTCATTACCTCTCTCCTTTGCTGCAGAACTCAGACAGCTTCTGGCTGAGTGGGGGGTTCTCCAGGGAGGTGCTCGTGGGCCCAGCTCCAAGAAGTCTGGAAGGTGAAAAGCCAGCTCTTCTCCAGTCACCTGCTCCCACTGTTAAGAAGCAAGGCTTGCTGTTAGATAAGAAAGATCCCTTCAAGGCCTGTGTGTGTCAGGATGAAGTCTGTGCCCCTCTACCTCCACCTCATTCAGAACATGCTGAAACTCTTCTGAAAGCAGAGGATTGGTCTAAGGATACCAGATGCAAGGACTAAGTAATGATAAATAGCAACGACGCAGATCAGGTCACATGAAAAACCTGTCTATGTGTTGAGATAAAAGATAATTTCTCATTTGCTGCTTTCTTATCTAATTCCTTTTTTAAAATTTAAAATACATTAAAAGAATTTTCACTATCACAATTGTGCAGCTCTATTTTCTGTAGAGCAAGTATTATACTATTTTAACCATCAAATATTAAAACCAGGAATTTTCAGAAGGAGGAAGGAGATAAATTCCAGTAAGGACTTACCTGTGCCAAAGCTACTCCACTTCTCAACATATCCCTGGAAAAAATAAGCCTTACTCATTATCGCCATAGCATCCCTCCTAATTTGCTTACTGTTCAGATTTCAGAGTGGGATGCAATTAATTAATATGGGTTTACATGTGTTGTGTTTTTAGATCTAGAAGTTATTGACAGCCACTTGACATTAATTATTTGTATTATTGATATCTTTGCACTGTTGAAAGCTCTCTAGAGAAGAGCTTGGGAACATGCCAGAGGTGGAGAGGCACAGTTACTGAAGGCACGTAGGAAGATGATGCAGTTACACTTGTGCAGACTGAGAAAGCAGATATTGCAATGCACCAAGCTCAGAGTGCTTCAGTTATTGCTATTGTTTTCATCAGTGAGGCTCAAAATGGAGGACAGCCACCCTCAGCTGCTTTAAATCCTTACTTCAAAATATTTATGTGCAGTGTAACTCTATCTAAGCTTTGGGATGTGACTGTGGCAGAAAAGAGAGAGAGAGAGAGAGAGATTGAGAGAGAGAGAGAGAGAGAGAGTGAGAGAGAGAGAGAGAGAGAGATTGAGAGAGAGAGAGATCCCCCTGCATTCCCATGTGTGGAAAAGCAGTCTAGACCACCACAGCTAGGTGCTCATGGGCAGGTGAGGTGAAAGTTAAGTGAGTCCCTGAGGTTTCCAATCGAGAGGCTTACACACAAATTAGTAAATGAGTCAAGCAACAATCAAAACATTAAACTTCAGAAATGGCACCAGAGAGATGAAGGTCAAGTTGTAGGGATGCTGAATAAAGAACTGAATTTAAGATTGATCTGAGTGTCACTGCTGCAAGCAGAGCACCATGGCCTCAGTGACAAAAATGGGGCAGGCACAGGTCTGATAGCAGATGTGGGGGATCCACACAGCCACCTGGTGATTCTGACTGGACAGCACCAGAAGGCAGGAAAGGATCCCTGATGTAAGCTGGGGGTCAGTGAAAGAGCTGAGAGACCATCTGCCCAAATAATGGAAGTGCTGGGAGGAAAATACCAATAGTGAAGCTTTCTCAGGTTGACTATAGGTGGGATTGCACATCAAGCAAGGGACTACAAAGAGACTCTGAGAGAAAAATCAGCTTGAAAAGATATAAAAAGCTATCAAAATTTGTGACTGTAGAGAGGCATTGGAGTAGAAGAGTGGTAGCAGAGTGGCAGTCAAAACCCAGTTAGAAATTCAGGAAGTCAGAGGTGTTTGTTAATGTTTTGTCAATGTCTGGTGTTGGGATTTACATTGTTGATATTGATTCTGAACATGCATTTCAGTGATTGTTCTTTAATTACTTCTCATTTTTCTAAAAAATAAATTATTAATGCAAAACACTTTGATCCTGATTTTATTTAACCATGAAAACTGTACAGCTTTTTTTTCCTGAGAGATTAGGCAAAGAAATTCCTATTCACCTGTGGGTGTCAAAGCTGAGGAGAGCACTCACCTGCTGCTCACAAGCTGCTGAGAGCTAGTGAAGGGAGGTGGGATGGCCACATGGTTTTCCCTTTGCCTAGCCAGGCAATAGGCCAAAGAGAGGAATCAAACGAGTCAGGATTAAAACATTTCCACTTAGAGAAAAATACTCCCCTTAATTACCTGAGTAATAAATAAGGAATTCAGCTTTTCCCTCTCCTCATGCATTAAATTGTGCTTTAGTTTTCAGGGAGGTGCAAACAGAGGAAACATAATAGCAGTGTGGGATGATGCTTCCCAGCCAACAGCACATCCCCAGAGGTCACTGGCCATCACTGCAGGTACCACTGCTCTCCAGGTCAGAGGAAGACACACCCATGGTTTTGGTACTGATGGCTGCTTCTTGGAGTCTACAACAGAAAAAAAGGAAGAAAATGCATCTCAAAAAGCTATTTAATGCTGAAATATATTTTAAATGATCACCAGAACAGACTTAAAAGCTTCAAGTTTTAAAGCTATCTTTAATCATTTTTCAGTTGTACCCCAAGAAATGCAGCAGAAGAGCCTCTGTCTCCTTCCCCCCCTCAACTATCATTTTGTTAGTGTTTTTCCTTGTCATAGTTGGATCACATCTCCCTCTTCCTCCTCTTACTTTACTTTGAGCACATGATAAAGCTCCCAGCTGCCTGCTTTTATTCTCTGTACCTTGAACTTGACCTCCCAAGCTCCCTCTGAGATTGAAAAGCACATTTGTCTCTGGTGGCCCCCCTGCCTTTTGCAGCGTGCTTCAATTGCTGGAGCAGCCAAGTTAGAGAAAGGGGCAGTAAGTTAGAGAAAGATGTTGTTCCCATAGTAACTGATTTCCCCTACCCACTTATCAGATTAACACATTTCAGATCAAAGGTAGACATGAAAATATCTCAGAAATGATAGTCCAATGTATTACTTGAATATAAACTAAATCCACTACATTATCTCAGAAAAAGAGCTGCTTAATATCAGAGCATAAATCTATAACTGCAATGCTCATTACACTGTCCTACCTGAAAGTTATCAAAAGCATCTTGGATAGTTCATTTTGATAGTTCACAGACAATCGCTTAAACACCGAAACAAATCGGAACTCCCCACCCTCAGATCAGAGCTGCAACAAAGGAGAGAAGTTCACCATCCTTCCCTGTGATCAGTGCTTGTGGTGCACTCAACATTCAGGTAACATTTGGAGCTTTGGTGCATACTCGTGTCTGATTCACACTCCCAGTATCTTTCACAGTTCAGTTTTGCTACGTTTTTAACAATTCAGTGTGAGCTGACTTAATGGGAGCCCAAGCCTGAGGAACAAATTCATGCACCAACACCGTGTGTTCAGACAGTATAAAAAGCCTTTGGGCTGTTCCTGCTCCATCATCATCTAGAAATTCTGCTGTGCATAAGAAAGTGCAAGAGGAACACTGCAAACTGTATGGACCCTTTGCCACCGGAAGTTTACAGTAACACCTGGAAACATACTCAGGAAATGGGGGCAAGTGACAAGAAATATTTCCCAGCTTTTGTCACATTTTCTGTGGAGCTTTAGCTAAGTGGTTTTTCTCACGTGCCACTACCCAGGTGCAAAATGAGCCATTTCTTTAAATTCCATTTCTTGCCATTCATCTCTCCAAACTGATGTTATGGTTCTCAGAGAGCCCTACCACATATATTTATATATGTATACACGCACAATACCTTTGAGAGACACTGCTTGTGGAAACTGCAGTTGCTATAATGGGTCCTGAACATGCCTCTAAATGCTACTGCAATGCAAATGGAACAGTGAGCTTGCTAAAAACCCTACTCCCAGCCTTTGACAAGACTCAAGTAAAGCCTTTTTGCACCTAAGAACATAATTCAGAGACTGATTCTCACTGGCATTTTCATGTCACTGTTTCCTGTCCATTTCTATCTTAGAAACAGGATTTTCCCAGTGACAGACTACAATTTCACCAGTCTGTTAGAATCACAAGGAATTGAACTTTGTTCTTTTCATATTTTTTTTTCTCCAAACCTCTCCTTATCAGAAATCTCATTTGTCAACTGTGCAGCCTTGGTGCACCGGCTCACCCCACCACCTCACCTATCTTTTTCTCAGTACAGCTCCTCACAAAAGTGCAATTTGCAGGTGGCAAAAGATAATTCTCATCTCAGAAAATTGCCCTAGAGTTTTGCCAAAAAATTCTACAGAAGTTGTGGTGTAGATTAACAACTCAGATGAGACAATACTGTTTGTAATATCTGATGGCCAAGTCAGTGCAGCCCTTTGCCTAGTGAGGTGGGTGGAAATGTTACGTGTGTCCCAAATAAGTTCTCTCACATCAGCTATTGTAACACCCTCTTCTAATAGCTTCACAGTATTGGGTCATTTAAATTTTTCCTTCATTTTCATGTTCTTTTGTCTCATTTTCTCTACAAGTGTCCTGCCCTTATCTGTTTTACTCCCACAAAGAAAGGTATCATTGAATTCTTGCAAAATAACACACACTGACTCCACAGTGCTGGGTGGCACATGACTGAGTTTTTGCTTTTGTACTGAAGACTCTCTACTCTTTTCTGTCACCCAGGAAGAAAGACATTTAGTCCTAGTTTTCAAGTAAACGACAGATGAAAGAGACTTTCCCTGCTTTATTATGCTATAACCTTAGGCTAGAGCTTTAAAATATATATTAATTTGGCCATTAAAAAATATGTAGCCTTTTTCCTGTCATTTATGTTTTCTATACTTTGTGCCTCATTAGAAATAGGAGAGGAATACAGTTACCCCAGCATGATGGACGTGCCAACCAGCAACCAATACATTTTGAGGGTTAAAATGCACTCAGTGCCATGGTAATTGAATGCAAGGAACAACCTGTTATTCTCTTAGCTTCTATTATTTTCTATATTTAAGTAGAACAAAAGTAGTCAGAAGAAAATCACGGACACAAAATCAACAAAAAAATAAGCTGAATCATAAAGCTGGCAATGAATTTCATAAATTAACTGCTACTTAATAGCTGTAGCCCACTGTGGTTCAGCCACATCACTAGTCAGAGAATAATCACACCCTCTGAGACTCATCTCCTTGTTTACTTCCATTGTCAGAGGATAACTGGTTAAGCTGCCCTGTTTTTACTAGGAAAAACTAAATCCCCTGCTCTCCAAAGGTAGGCGGGCAGCTTCTGGTCTGTGTGGCCACATGGGGAATGAGGGAATGAAGGGGCATTTCCAGCTCTGAACTAAGGGATGTTCACTTGGGAAACAGTTGCTGCCTTTCTCAGGGCACGGCAGAAGCCGGGGAGGGTGGGGGCAGTGGGGCATACCTTTCATCATCATATACCAAGGTAACATTGACTGGTTTTCCTCTCTCCCAACTCTGGTATGTTGCGTTCCTCACTTCAAGCATCCGACAGCAAAAGAAGACAGACAGCTGTTTTCCCCAGAAGAGAAGTCTGCAAGCACTTACACTTGTGTGCTCTGCTTCTCTTACCTCTTTTCATGAAAGGAGATGGCCAGTAATTAGAAGACAGACAGAGCTATGGGACTAATTTTACTATTATCTCTGTTTGGGCATTTCAGAAGCTTCTGCTCAGTTAAATTCCCACAAACAACAGATGAATGTCCTCTCAGGTCTACCTCTGAAACAGGCTTGGTGTCATTCCTGCTGGTGAATGAGTGGTGCTTTCTGCTTTGCAGGTAGAAATGACCTACTACACAGAATTTCAAGGTCAAACGAGCTCTTCTGGGACCCTGAGATTTTACCACAGGAAGGCTAAACTCCTCTGCTACGGGGGACATTACAGGCTGAGAAGAATAATCTCTGGTGTTTCTGAGGTGATCATTTTTCAACCCTCGCGTGAGAAGTTGGTAGGACAAGCTGGCACACCAGCCCCCTAAGTACTCCATCTTTCTCATGACTGTACTGTTGCAAACAGACAAAACTCCAGACACATCCTCATTTTAAATCTCTCTTGTTCCTTGCCAGCCCCATCTCCTGCAGCATAAACACTGTTCTATCCCATGAGCCAAGTGATTTTTCAGGTGGCAGGTGGGAATGGTGCTGCACTGAGCAGGCTCCACTGTTTAGGCATGGTGTGTGCACATGCATATGCAAAAAGCTTATTTCAGCATCTAACTTGTATCACTGATTTGCACTTATTGGAGCTTTCTTTGAAAGTGTTCTCACAGTCCTGTCATAAGCTACTCATCTGTATCCTACGTTTAACTACATCTAGTTCCTGAGCAATAATCAGCACATGATGGTTTTTTGGGTGCCATTTTTTTTCTTTTTAGGTAAACATTACCCCAGCTGCTCCCAATAGTTAAACCTGTCTGATTAAAACGCGATGCTCTGGTACACGATGTTCATGTTCACCCGCTGGCATCCCTCCACAAAGCCAGTCAATACACCATGCAGAGCACAGATTACAAGAGGCGCCACCCAGCCACCTTGATGCACACAGATGCGTGCTCTCTCTCACTGGCAGCTTTCCCAGTAGCACTGCAGACAGCAGACACAGCACAACAGAGAGCAAAAGTGGCTTATTGGCAGAGATGCGCACTGTCACACAAATTGCAGACAGCTGCCCTAACACATCCTGACAAGGAAGCTCTGATTTGGCTTGACATCTACATGATACACAACTCCCCACCTTGCATACAGGTCCTAGTGGAGTCCATCAGAGATCTGTTTCCCAGGACAGACATGGGTTAACATGCCAGGAGTCAGCTAGCACTGCTGGTCCCTTGTTAATATAAATAGCAGCAACTTGCTTTAAAGAGTAAGGCACAAAGTGACCTTCACTGCTTGGGAGTCAGCGGTCTTAAACCCAGCAACGAGCACAACACAATACCTTACAAGTCTCAGAATGCTTCTTTAAAAGAGCTGCCTCCTTCACAACATCTCAATTCATCCTGTGACTGGCTATTACAGGATTCCACGATGAACTCCCTGTGGCAATTGCTCTGTCTGCTTGATGTCTGGGAGCTGTGTCAACTGCACAGCGAGGGCCCCAAAGGCACACACACAGTACAAAGGAACACTGCACAACAGGGCACACGACAGCACCCCTTGAACGTACGTGTGTCCATTACCCAGCCAAATGCATGCTCTTTCCTGAGGTTGCCAAGTGCTACTTGGCCAAACAGCTCAGCAAACCCTTACTCTTGAAAGAGAGCAGCCAAGCTCAATACGAGGGAGCAACCCTGTATGTAGATAGAGCAGAAAGATGCTGGTGACTTCAGCAAGGGAAGGATTGTAAAAGAGCAGGTGGCACTTGTAGGACTAAGTGCCTGGCTGACATAGCCAGTCAGCATGCTGAGCTGCTCACCAAGCATCCTCACAAAGGAGTGAAGCAATCCTGAAAGAATCCACTGCCAGTGAACCTTCAGACAGATTCAATTTTCTGAATTCAAAAAGCTTTATAAATGAAGTGTTTGAATTTTAGCTACCTGCTTATCAAAAGCAGCCTGTGCAGGGGTGAGAGGTTTCAGGTGGCTTCATATTATTGCCGCATTCAAAGGTGTTCTGGACCTCAGCATTTCTTCCTTCCTGTCTTATGACAACAAGCACGTCCAATATAAATGTTGCCTCTAATCTCTCAGCTGGTTTTCAGCTTTGTCTCCTAGCTCTCATGATGTAATAAAACATATTCACAGGTTGTGACATTTCTTTTCCAGTCAGCCAACTGCTGACCAACCCCTGCTCCTTCACACTTTTTTTTGGATGAGACTAAGCTTCCCAGAATGACAGCTGATCTCAGCCTTCTCCTCAAGCAATAGATTAAGCTGGGGTTTTTTTAAGCTATAAATCACCAGTGTACAATAGGTGACAGTGCCAGATGTTGTAGTATTGAAATAATTCTCCAAACTTCTCTCCCATTTAGCAGACTGTTTCTGAGTTGGTTGGTGAGAAGTGTCACAGTAGGGACATCAACCACTGCTGAAAGCTGCAAAGCTCTACTCTGGCCATATTTCCTTAGAGGATCTTGGTCTCTGTCCACCACAGAAAAACAGAGCATCTCCACCCCGTCACACAGCTGACAGAACAGTTTCCTGCACTGGGATACTTTAAACCTGCTTCTCAACTTCAGGTTGTTAGCTGGTAAAAAATGAAGGCATATTTTGCATTCACCTTCCACTTTGCACCATGAAAAACCTGAAGTCTGATACAGACTACAAGTACCACCAGCATAAGCCATTAGCCGGAGGGCATTTTTATTCCAAGTTACCCAACACACAGCACCCTGGAAAAAGAATCTGGTTTAGGTCTAAATACTTATACAGAAAAGCATTTCAGCCAAGTACATTAATAGAGTAATACAGCCCACCAAGTTCTGCTGTACAAAGTCATTTGGTTTTGCTCTTCTGCTGCCTTTCAAGTGACAGTCACTTCATAAAAGAAATGTCTGAGTGCTCTGTGAACAAATGCACTAAATGTACAATTATGTTTTGTCCCAGCACATTCATGCTGTTCTCAAGACTTCTCATCACAGTGGGACAAAGGATTTTCAGGCATGTGCTAATATGTTACGATTGGCTTCTTGCTAAATAAATGATGCATAGGAAGGCAGCTTTTGAGTCAGATTGCATGTTAACAGGCATTCAACTTCAGAAAAACATTTCCATTACTAAGAACATATTTCAAGGTAAAGGTCAGGCTGAAACAATGTCAATTATTTTGCTGGTCATTTGGACAGATCCAAAATAGATTTTAAAATAAAAGTCAGGGGACCTCTCAGTCTTCACAATCCTGTTATTTATCAACCACTAGAAAGAATAAATACGTGATTCATAAAGCACTGCTTCATCTTTATCCCTGTAGTTTGGCATAATTAAAATTCTGTAAAGAATTGTGAAGAAACCACCCAGGAAATTTGGGAAATGTACTTTGAAAGAAGAAGTTCCCTTATAGAATGTTTTAAAACTCCACTTTCTATTGAGTACATCTAAATGGGATTTTAACCAACTGAAAGAGTACATTTAAATTACCTACTGAAGATTTACTTCCTTAGACTGGTTTCGTGATTCCTCTGTACCGTTTACAGTATACACTTGCAAGTTGCTGCAGGGAAGGTTTCAGAAGAGCACCTAAAATGCTGCAAGAGACTGAATATTTTGTCAAGCAGGTTAGACTTTTGAAGTTGTTTACTATGAATAATGCAGATATACCATGGCAAAGAACCAGGTCATTCTTCTTCCTTCCCCCCACCTTTAAAATGTGCAAACACAAAAAACCAAACATCCCCCTGCCCCCTAACAGAAGACAGAGGAACAAAACCCTGACAGCCTTTGGCCCTGTGGAACTGAAGACGACTCCAGCTATGTTGCATACAGGGAATGTCGAGATTCCAGTGATGTTGCCTTTCCACTGCATGGCTGGGAATCTCCATTTCATACCTCACTTTGCCCCTGACCTTCTGGGTGGCTTGGGATGCACACATCTCACTCAAGTGTGCAAAACAGTGCAGGAGTTGATATCCGTTACTAGAGAAGTAACTTCTGATCAGCAAGTCTGTTTCAGTGTGTGTAAACCAAGAGTTCACATTGCTGCTGGGATGACAAGCCCTGTCAGGTTAAACTCTCTAAAGAGCCTGAGGTACCCACCACAGTAAAGGCTGCTATATAACATAAGACAGAAAAAGCCTTGCTCCTCAGTGAACTGCGTTTTCAGGGCCAACATGCTGTGCTCAGGAAGCCCAGCTGCCATCTACCACTGCTCGAGTGAAGCACTAAGCCTGTACTTCTGCCTGCCCCTGAACTTGCATTCTGCTGGTCACCATCGGGAAAGCTTCAGTCTCAGGCTGAAAGGTTATGGAGTTGTCATTGCTCCAAATCAACTCTTGCCCCATCTGCTTCCCTAGCATCTGTTCCCAGAGCAGTTCCTGACTCCCCCCAGTGAAGGAAATTGATCTGCTGCACACTGTCAGTACTGAAAAGACAGGAAAGGAGGAAGCAAAACTGGCACTGTACCAAGTTTGTAAGTATAGTGCTGGCCCTGTTGAACAAATCTGTTCTGCACAGGGCACAAATCACTGGCAATGATGAAATTTTTGCGTACCTCCAAGATCCCTGTGCAAGTGCCAAGTATGATTTTCACTTCTCTGGTTCCTGGACAGGGTAGCAATGATACATGACTATTTTGGGAGGAATAGTCATCTACTGTCATTTGAGACTAGAATTATATGAGACTTCCTAAAGAGCTTGAGACATTCTGATAAGGTCCAAAACCCTATCTACCCCAACTGATGCTATATCTGCAGGGAAAAGAGCAGAAATATATGGATGTACATGAACAATGATAAAGGGCAGCGTGGGAAATGTAGGAAGCAGCAACTAATATTTTAGGAAAGGAAATTAAGGAAATAGGGAAGAATGTGAAATATCAAATTAAATAACTTGATTGTTGTCAGGAGACAGATCATGTTTTCCAAAGGCAGGTGAACTTAAAAATGCAGACACGGAGCAATATTGTCAAGATTGCACAATGAGAATGAAAAGAGAGCGCAGAATAAAACCAGGTCCCACACTTTCATTTTGCTCACCGGAGCAATTATAATGTCCTGACACTTGCTAGGAAACTCTGGTGAGTGGGATCTTAGAAATGCCTTTGTAAAGTCAGGAGATCAACTGAGATATTCAGAGAAGTAGGCAGAAGCAGAGAGAGCATTTGAACAAAGTCCTCTTTCTTACAAGTCTGCTGAAGATCTGGACCTGTAATTCCCTAAATTGTCATTAAATAATTTAGTCTTTCAATCCTGAACCAGGAGTCCAGGCACAGCATTTAATTAGTATCTCAATTATCATTTAAATATTTGCTCATCAAGTTCAATAAAGATCAAGCAGCCAAATTTTGAGAAGAGTGGCTGTGTCACCAATGATGTCCCAAGGGGTGACTTATTTGAAGGTTAGCAATCCAAGGAGAGTGTTCTAAAAAAGCAGTTAATCAGTATAAATACTTTTGGCTGCAGAGGCTGTCCCTGTGATCAAGTGCCCCATCCATTTGATCTTAATGGACTAGGATGTATTTCGCACCTCACAGCAACAGTCTGCTCCTAATCTGCAGTCACCAGATTCAGAGAGATCATATATTTTCTATCAAGCAAGTCACAATTGTACTGTAGAAAATTAGCAAGTAATTTAGTAAAATAAACTAACTACACCAGCTGCTGAAATGAAGAGGTAGAAAGGTTTGCAGCTACAACTTCAAATAAATGTTTTTAGTGTCTAGAAATCTTAAAACAAAAATGTCTTAGAATTGCCTGATCTCCTTTCAACCATCAGTCATCAGCCTTTTTCATGAAATATTTGTTTCTAATCACTGGAAGGGAAGGAGACAAAACAACAATGAAAAATCCCCAGATTTATCACACCTTTTTAAATAAAGCTGCACCATCTCTGCTTGTATCTGTGGGCTGCCTACAAAGCCTGCTACTTGCAGAAATCTAAGAATTTTCCTTCAGATTAGGCATTTGCAGGGGTTTCACAGTTAGAGAGCACAGTTCACATCTTGGATGTCACAAGCAAGATATATAAGGAATTGTCCCCACAAAGCAGGCACATTATCTGTAAATGAAGCAAGTGCTGAAGAGCAATGCCTAAATATTCCAAAAGGTTAGTTTTCAGTTCCAGGCAACCCTTATCTGCTCTCTATATCCCCCAACAGACACGCGTGTGATAGTCACACTTCGATGAGCAAACATAGGTAAGCTTTCCAGAACATTTTCCCATGTGAAGGTGGGAAGAGAGAACCAAAATCTTCAGTCATTCCCTAAGACTGAATTGTTGGAGGTCAGAGGCAAAGGCAGAAAACAGCACGGGGCCAGCATTCACTAAACCAGAGCAGACCACAGAGTCCCTCCTGATCCCAACACAAGATACATACCATGCTGCAGAAAAATCAATAACCCTACTCAGATGCTCACTGTTAGGGCATCCTAGCAGGAAACCCCTTTGTAGCCCTAGTCTCTCAGTCTGTTGCAGAGTCTCTGAGCAGACACACAGCTGCAGAACTGAAGGCCTTTGAAGCCTCTATTTTTGTCTACAGCATTCCATCTCCAGCCACAGCCAATATAGTGTTTCAGAGGCAGGTCTGCATTGGGGAATTAGCTCCTGAAGATAAGCATTTGAAGCCCTGAGCCTCGGAGACCTGACCTTTACCTAAAGAAAGAGATTCAATAGGGAAAAAGCAACAAAATCAATTTTGCCAAGACCATCATTGCATGCAGATTTGCTATGATAGTTTTAGTCCAAGCCTTTGTGGACAGAGCTCTAAATCAACTGTTTCATTAAACTGTTCAGCTGCTGAACTAGCCAATCTACAGTTCCCACCCACCATTTTAAATTCATTTACCATCACAAGCTTTACATGTTACAGGCAGAGATTCGTTTAGCTGTGTGTAACCAATGACATTTATTGCAAGCTTCTGTCATAGTCTTTTTCCTCAGACTCTGCCAGTTACAAAAGAGGCTTAAAAATCAGCAAACTCAAGACTAAAATGGCTAAGATTATACTCTGTGCTAATGAAATTCAACTAAACCAGCTTGGCATCAACTGTAACAATGCTATGAAATAAGGCTACACAAATTATTGATTTCTCAGCTTGGCTGCTAACTTTAGAAAAGGGGAGGGGGAGTTGTTATTTTCTTTGTTTGTTTGTTTTGGAGTTTGTTTGTGGTGGTGTAACAAAAAGGGTGTGTTTTGTTTTGGCCCTAATTAGAATGATTATTGCTTTGCCTTTAAAACAAAAACAAAACAAAACCTAGCTTAGTCGGCCCTGAAATAAAGTGCTGTTTCCACATTGATTATTTTAACCCTTACAATGCCATTTAAAATGCCACAAGAACTATTCACCAAAGGAAAGGGAAGAGATTGATGCCTGCTGCCTTTCCTCCCCTTCTCCAGTCAGGTTTTAGAGAACTCGGTGGGAAACACTAATTTCTAGGACACTCGGTTAGGGATCAATGACCTCTGAACTGGATGAAAGACTGCAAGGTGATGGGCTACGGCACATCTCCAGC
Source organism: Chloroceryle aenea (assembly GCA_013399075.1). NCBI lineage: Eukaryota > Metazoa > Chordata > Aves > Coraciiformes > Cerylidae > Chloroceryle > Chloroceryle aenea. The sequence goes on along the minus strand of VWZY01012669.1, from coordinate 193,333 downwards.
TCAGGCAATTATGACCAGTCGGTATCAGAGGCAGGGTGGAGGGGGAAGAGAATAAGCTTTCCAAGGTAAAAAGCACACCAAGGCTTTCAACTTCTCACAGAACAGCCTGATCTCCAACTCATTTTTCGTGTTTGTTTGTCCACTGATTTAAGAGTCATAAATCCATGAGTCAGTGCCCAAACATTTCAGGTCGAGGTTACCATTGAATCATAGCCATTATGAAATGCCTTTTCTCACTTTTCGTGCAGCACTTTCCTACTGTTGTTTGTATTGTTGCCTGAGCATTACAAGCAAGCCTTACAATACAGGCACAGTTTTAATTTCTACGCACTGAGAGGTGGGAAAATTTTCTGCCTCCCCCCATCCCCAAGCTTAGTACATTAATATACAGCTCAGTCAGGACTGACAGTTTCCCAGTTTCAGGCAGGGAATATTGCAGAGGCAATGGAAATGTACAACAATGTAGCTGGGAGGGAAGAAACATAGCCAGTAGAAGCTAAGACCTGCTAGACAAATATCTGGCATCACAATCCTTAACATTGTCTTAGATGGCATTTGAAAATGAAATAAAATAATTATGTGAAGAAAAGAAAAAAAGTAAACCGTTTTTTTACCATCTTCCCCGTGCTACCTCTTAACTCTCAGCCTACCCCTTGAAAAATGCCCTTACCTAAGGAGAAATGGCACAAAGAAACTTCTAGAAGCCAAAATCATTCTGCTCCAGTGTGACCTATTTGGTGCAGCCTGGCTTTTGTGCCTTATCAAAGGGACTCTGCATAGCATCTTCTCACCACTTTTGTTTTGTATCTGGGTATTTAAGCCCATTACCCCTGCATAATAATGCAAGGAGTAGGTATGTAAACTATCCAACACTTCTTTAGCAACAGAAAGAGGTTTATCTCTGCTCTATTTGTTCTGAGAGCAGGCAACAGATTTTCCGTGGTAGCAATGAGATATTTATTTCCATTTCATCCCAGCATCAACTGTCAGGCATTTTTATCATCACAGCTGAGGGTACAAGCCTTTAAAATCTGTTTAAGAAGGAAGATAAGAAATAGTGCAACATCCACAACTCTAACTGCCCACAATTCAGCTGCCATGTGTATGTCTGTGTTTAGGAGCTGAATCCAGAATCAGGGAGACTTAACTCCTTTGCAAACCTTTAACACCAGATACTGAGGGTTTATTATCATAAAGCAAACACTAAGCTCCAGAAGGAAAAGGCAAAGTGCAGATATGTCAGCCCACCTGTTCTTTCAAACCCACTTCTGAGGAGAAGACTGACTGAAAATCTCACCCTAAATCAGAAGGAAAATATTTCTCTTGATTAGACACAGATATTAAGGGTGAATGCTAGCCTCGAGTTTAATGCATCCTCACTGTTGTTATTGTTCTGTACTATTGAAATAACTTTGGTCCTCTGTCTTTTACATGTGCATCTATTACCAGTGAAGAATACTGTCATCAGCGCTTCATTACCTCAAGGTTTCTCAGCAAATCAACACCAAACTTGGAGGAGGGTTCTGGGACACTCAGCTCTACCCCAGCACTAACCAGGAGGCAAACTCAATGCTGCCTCAGCCCTGGGGCTAGACAGTGACAGACACCTCTGTCCATCCGTGGGCCACCCCATGGACAACAGTGGAGGCCTTTCCCAGGCTCCCACAAACCTCATTTAACAACAGCCCACAGCTGCAAAAGCCACATATTAGTCTTTGAAAGCAGTATCTTTTAAAGGGTAGAGGGAACAGATGTTAATGTGTTACAGTTCTAATATAAATATCAAGCCCATTACTTCTGTTGCCAGGCATTCAGATTGTGACTTCAGTTTTCCCACAAAGGGAGTGCATAAGCAAAGCACCATTGGGAAAATATTAGCTAAACCACAAAAAAACCCCAAGAACCCAAAACATCAGTTCTAGAAAGCAGAAATGCAGGTCCAAGTTAAGAGATTAATATGTTTTTTAAAATTCAGATGGAGTGGTTGATCAAATTTGCAATTAGGCTTTTAAAGAATGAAAGGCAAGATAGCAATCCTCTGACTTCTGCAGAGATAATTACTTGAAAAAAATAATAGCTACAAGAAGATACACTTTCACATCCATTAAATATGAGCTGATTCATAGAATAAGGGTTGAACCTATTCCCACTTTTCTAGAAATATTTAACACATTGATGAAGTCTAAAAAGCTAAATAAGAATGTTTATATTTTTTACCCCATTCAAAGAGAGAACAACTATTTTCCAAAAGCTCTCAAGAGCAAATGTAACATTTCCCCAGGAACGTAATTTAGATTTTATTTTTTTTTTTAAAACCTGAGAGTAAGCTGCCTGGAATGCTTGGTCTTCAAGGTGATCTACGCACTGTTAAAAGTATTCTCAACATAGATATGGTCACTCCACAGTGCTAGCGAGAATAAAAATCTCCTCTACTCTGAAGAAAAAAAACTGTGTGGTCATATGCAAAGATCAAACCATAGAGGGGGCACACAGAAACAAATACTAAAGAAAACTAAGTAAAAACATGGGGAAAGCAGCAACACATTGGCAAAGAAGAAGCTTTGATAAGTTTAACTAAAACAGCTATTTCCTACATTCCAACTCCTTTGCAGCCCCTAGGCCTTCAAGTTCTGCTGCTTCTATATGGAAAAAGCATGCTTTACAGTTTCTGATAACCTACAGCCTTCACCTTAAAGGGCAAGACATTCCCAGCAAAACAAAGAAAATTCAAAACTACAAGACTGCAGCCTCAAAGAACAACAACAACAACAAAATCAGCAAACCTAGCAATCAAATAAAAGGTTTGGAGTGTAAGCAGAAAAAAAAATTAGGACCAAAAAAAAAATTACTCCCAGCAGTTACATTGGAACTTATAAGAAATTTGTCAAGATTTGTCAACAAATGACAATGAATGCAAATGGAAATACAAGAGATTATACTTGAACAGAAGTAGTAATACCTCATTACTGTAATGGTGTACAAACACTGGAGCATGTTGCCCAAAGAAGTTGTGGAGTCTCCACCCTTGAAGTCACAGTCCTGCACAAGCTCAGCCTGCTCTAGATGATCCTGCTTGAGCAGGGGAGTGGACTAAACAGTCTCCAGAGAACCCTTTCTCTGCACAATTTTGTGTAATGGGCAAAATCACGATCATGTGGCAATACTGTCGTAGGCTGCCTACATTAGTCCAATGACTTTGGATCAAACTATGGACGTCTACAGCTTCTAAAACTCATTTGAACTGTAACCTCATCCCTTGAAAAAGCAGCAGAACAAAGTAACCTTCTTCTCTCAGATTGTTCAGTAAGGTCCTAGACTAACAGCCAAAGCCTTCAATTTCTTCTTAGAGAACAAACCAAACAGCTTTGTAACACTATTCCTTTCCAAGTCTGGGGTAATGAGCTCTTAAGTCGTCAATGTGAGGGCTTATTTCAGTAGCCTTTGTCTACAGTGTGAGACTGATCAGAAGCAGTTTGCTATCACAAAACATGGCTGTGTTAAAAGATTTGTTACTTCTCTCCTTAAAAATTTATCTGGGATTAAAACAGATCGCCAGAGTCAAGCAGTAATTACTGTCTCTTTTTCTGCTGACTTGAGCTAGTTTTACATTACTGACAAACTTGTCAAATTATTCTTTCACAAAAACAATAAATAAATAAACCACGTGAAAGGATTCACGATAAAGATAGAACCTGTAAACTACATTTATCTGAAAGTCAAAGATCAGCCAGTAACAGCACATGTCATATCTAAATTTCCTTCCAAAATATCACTCTATCTAAATATATCCTCAATATCCTACAGAAGTCAACTGATAAGATTGACTTTCTTCAGTGAGAGAAAAAAAAAAAAATGTGGAAAGTAAAATGTACCCCTTCCAATGATTAAATATCAAAACCTGCAAAGACACAGAAGGTGTCTCTTTAGGTGGTGGAAGTGATTACCAAGTTGTGTCCCATCATTTACCAGTAGTCCTGGCTAACCATGGAGGTCCCAGTTGACTGGAGGGCAGCAAATGTGACATGCACCTACAAGAAGGGCCAGAAGGAGGATTCAGGGAACTACAGACCTGTCAGTCTGACCTCAATGGCAGGGAGGGTTATGGAGGAGATCATGTTGAGTGCCATCATGTGGCACATATGGGACAACCAGGTCATCATGCCCAGTCAGCGGGGGCTTATGAAATGCAGGTCCTGTTGACTAACCTGATCTCCTTCTATGACAAGGTGACCCACTTAGTGGATGAGGGAAAATCTGTGGATGTTGTCTGCCTGTGTTTTAGTAAAGCTTTTGACACTGCTTCCCACATCATCCTCCTGGAGAAAATGGCTGTTGCTCATGTTTTGGATGGATGTANCTTAGTGGCCCTGAGCTGGATCCTATCCAGTAGTTCTTTGACCTTCTCAAACCAGGGAGCCCACAACTGGCTACAGTACTCCAGATGTGGAGTACAGTGATCTCCTTGAGGCTAGGGAGGCTCTACAGAGGAATCTGTACAGTATGGATCAGTGAGCCATGGCCAGTGATGTAAGGTTCAACAAGGCCACGTGCTGGGTCCTGCACTTAGGTCACAGCAAGCCCATGCAATGTTATGGGCTTACAGAGGAGTGGCTGGAAAGCTGCCCAGCAGAAAAGGACCTGGAGATGTTGGTCAATAGCCATCTCAGTATGAGCCAGCATTGTGCCCAGGTGTCCAAGAAGGCCAACGGCATCCTGGTCCATATCAGAAATAGTAGGTCAGCAGGACTAGGGAAACAATTATCCTTCTTGTATTCAGCACTGGTGAGGCTGCACCTTGAATAATATATTCAGTTTTGGGCCCCTTACTACAAGAAGGACATTGAGGTGCTGGAGCACGTCCAAAGAAGGGCAACAAAGCTGGTCTAGAGAACAAGTCTTAGGAGATTCAGCTGAAAGAACTGGTGTTGTTTAGCCTGGAAAAAAGGAGGTCGCTCAGGGAAGACCATTTCCTGCCTAAAACTACCTGAAAGAAGATTGTAGTGAGGGGTCAGTCTCTTCTCCAATTAACTATCAATAGGACAAGAGGAAACAGGCTCAAGCTGTGCCAGGGGACCTTTAGATGAGCTACTGTGAAAAAATTCTTCACTGAAATGGCTGACAAGCACTGGAACAGGCTGTCCAGGGAAGTGGTAGAGTCACCATCCCTGAAGGTATTTAAAAGATGTTTAGATGTGGTGCTGAATGACATGGTAGTGACTTAGTAGTACTAACTGATGGTTGGACTTCATGATCTGAAAGTTCTCTTTCAAAATAAATGATTTAATGTCCATGAGATAAAATTTTCTCCCTTTAAAACCTTACTTCTTTATCTGAATAATGGTTTGATGACCGTGATTTCAAAATATATATTAATGCTCTTATTTAAAGTTTATTTCTAAAATTATGAATCACGAGCAGAAAGGCAGCTCAAGAGGCTTTAAGGATGGGAGCTGAAGCAGGTGAGGCAATGACAGCCCATTGTGTATTTGTGTACACTCCCATTGTTAATGGGAGCAGTAGAAATCAAAGCTTTTGATTTCTGCTTCATGGCTTGATTGACTTGGCAATTACACAGGCCATTGCTTTGATCTGCTGCAAACTGTCTCCCATAGCATACAGTCTTTTCTTTAAGGAGTTAAGTTTCTGATCAGATTTATATTTCAGTAAGTACCCCTTTTCTTTAAGGGATGCTTGACATATAGTACCGTGGGTTTGAAGAAAAGAAAGAAAATGCATAGAAGCAAATTACACATCTCCAAAGAGCAACACGGCAGTATTTGTTCAGGTGGAAGAAAAATCATACTGGACACTTACTGCGTTCCAGAACATCAAGGATTGATGAATTACCATATTTTATCAAGGTATTGCATCCTTTTTGACTAAACACTGTTGACCTTTCATTGTTCACAAACTCAACAGCCAAACAAAGGCATTAAAGGCCATCAGTTTGGATTGCAAAGCCAGTGAATCATTTCTGCTACCTTCCCCTGTACATAGGCCAGCCTTCCCATTCCCTTGGACCAATATAGCTCCTTTTAAACTACAGCTTTTGTACAGATCTTGGAGATCACATATTCAAATGACTGTGCTGCACATAAAGAGTCTTTCACAGCCCAGGTATGGAGGAGCTATGTAGAAATATTTGCATTCCACTTGGTAAGGAAAAAAAAAAGTTTGAGATTCACCAATAATAATTTGCTACAAAAATACTCTAACATTCTGCAACTGTCTACAAAGGAATATATGTTTATTAAGCAATCCTACTCCTTCACAGCCAAAATGAGTGCCAAAGGCTGATTTTGTTATCAAGAAATTAAACAATAGAAGCACCCAGAATAGATAACTTTCATCTTCCTTTGTGGTTCAAGTTGAAGCAATTGGACACCAGTGTTTTCTAACAGAACCTATAAACTCTATATACTGCTCTTGCATGCTTACAGCTTGGGACAGGAAGAGTTGAATTGTTTTCTTGTTGAGTGAATAAGGAGCAAACTCTTGTTTTAAGGAACAGAATTTAAATTCTGCTCTCAGGAAGAAAAAAAATTGCATACAATACTTTTCCAATTGCACTGAAAAGTGAGGAAAGATGCTTCTCCATTCTAATTAAGAGACAGAAATTATTTTGAGCAGTTCAATGGCTAGACCGGGGATCGCTGTGTCCAGATTAACCACTGGCTTTATTAGTTTGGACATAGAGTGGAGGACAGAGACAGGGGGCTGAGGGGTAAGGGGATCTTGAGGCAGGGTGCTACCAGCACTGCAACAAGCTGCTGCCAGGACTGTCCTCTAGTCCCCTCTCACACAACACACATACTCGTTCTCATTTTGCTGTAAGAAATAGCAAAATAAGTGCATGTAACAGGACCCTTCAGCCCCTCCTTTCTGTACTCAGCCTCATTTGTTAACCATCACACACAACAAGCAAGAAAGGCAGGAGGAGAAAACAGCCTTGATCCTTATTTAAAACTAAACCACAACATACAAGCGTCCCAAACCGAGAAACAGTATCTGCTTCCTCAAAGATTATGACAGTCCATCCCTGCCTGAGAAGGTTGTAGATTGGCAGGGACACAAGAATGAGTAAGGAACTGCTGAGCACTCGCTGGCCCAGTGACTCTCTGACCTACAGCTCCGGTCTGTGCCGTTCAGTGACATTCGTGCTTTTGTCTGACACAGGAGACGTCTGTCTTTGGCACACACTTGGTACTTTTTTTAATTTAAAGCCAAATCCTGCCCTTGTCTTCTCGAAATCATTTGCAATTTAGGCAGCATGAGGGGAAAAGCAGAGGAAGAGCTAGCCTCAAAAGGAAGAAAGCATACTAGGTAGCTGTGAGTCACACTGACCACCAAATGTCTCATCCACTTTTAACTCCTCCCAACTTAAGGTAGGACACATCCTGCCAGGTCCCAGAGGCACAAACATATATTACTCTCTTTTACCTGCCTTTCCCCTCTACCCTGGGCTCCCTTCCTCCATCCAGTCCCCTGCTCTTCTCACAGGCCCATGGACACAAATATGTCTCAGGCAGCCCCCCAGGCGAGCCCCAAACAGTGCCAAGTGTCTGCCAGTGCCAGGCACGGGCTCCCTGGGCATTACCTTGGGGCCACTGAAGGAATCCACCACTGCCCCTGCTCAGGATTCCCCTGACACTCAGACTGCCCTGCTCTTGCTGCATCCTCCGAGCAGTCATTGATGCTTTCTGTGCCTTCCACCAGCTCACTGCATCAGGATCAGACCATCAGTGGAAGGGGAGACATCTACTGTTAGAATTACTGCTTCAGGAGCCCCATTTCACTATCTGGAGCACCACACCTTAACGGAGTTAACTTATTCATCCAGCTGAAATGGGCAGCCTACTTATGGAAAAATACTTTTTGCTGAGTTTTCACATGAGCTGCAAGTGATGTGGCTCTTAGCACATGGCTTTGTTCTGCTTCCAAAATATTCCCAACAGTCTGTCATTTCATACTAATCTGCCTTCATCTTCCTCATCCTTCCTATTATTTCTTTTGCATCTGACACCTTGTCTTCTTCCTCTGTAATGAAGTACAACCAAATTGCATAACCCTATTACATAAATTTGAACTGCAAATACACCAATATGCCTGTCATGACATCTTGCTTCTGGTATTCCTCTTCTTTCCCACCTCCCCATCCTCCCCCAACCCCCTGATATTCTCTAAATTTTTATGTCTTCATACAAGAGCTGTCTTACTAACATTTTTGCCCTGAAGTCATGCCAAAGGACAAGCACCTTGCTAGGTTAATGACAATGACTAGAATTACAAATGCAAGAATTGTTTTGTAACTAAATTAAACAGCTAAAATAAGAGCAAGTACAAGTGATGAATGCCTAAGAGCTGTCAAATTTCTCCAATTAGTACCCTATTCAGAGCAAAAGGAAAAACCTCCGAACAAGCATTCGATTCTAGATTATTATATTTTTTTAATTACTATTTTTCATTGCAGAGTTGGAGAGAGGAAATATCATACAAGAATGACTGAGCCCCAGGGTCTATGTGCATTCACTGACCACAGTATGAAACTTCAAAGAACTTATTGCAGATTTGGTGACCACATTAGAAAACAACAGTTAGTTTTAATTTCCATTTGGTCAAATTGTGGGAAAAAATAAAAACTATAAAAAACACTAAGCATCTGAAATCAAACCTGATTTATTTTTCCCATCTTCTGTTCCCTTCACCATGTTTCAAGCAAGAACAAAAAGCTTTAGGCCAAGACTTCAGCATGTATGCCCAACCATGAAAGACAAATATTTCTTTCATCAGCAATGTACTGATGAGTAGGCAAAATTATTATTATATTTCCACTGCTAAAATGGACTTAAAGCAGCATATTTATCAGAACCACATATAACACCTAAAGTGTCCAGGAAGCAGGATCAAAACAAGAAGCAGATAGGACACTCTATCCTACAATAATACTTTTTGTTCAAAGTCACATTTTTTTATTCCTCCATAGAGGACTTTTTAAGAACATCTTTCAGAGGTTAGTCTTTGCTGCAGGTGCAGCAAGACAAGCAAACTGAGGAACAAGAATGCACGATGGGCAACACTGTTCCTACTCAACAACCTTTAGTCCCCTGCTTCACAGTTAATGCTGTGAAGCTGCACCAGACAGGATGGAAATTTCCCCCCTGGGATTAGAGACATTTGTCCTTAGGATGTTTGTGCCAGAAGAGAGGAAGCTGTGCCAAGTGAGGACACCATGAGCATTGATTGTAGCTGCAGTGTTTGTCTCAAGCACAGGTTGCATGTCTTTACCCTCCTCTAAGTGCTGTTTTGGCAGCTCTGTAAGGGCTTGCAAATTAGGCAAATGCTCCCTGCTAAAGGTTGTCTTAGTTTTCACCCTTATCTTTCTGAAATGGAATCTGAAGCAGTGAAAGAGCATTTAAGAGGAGCAATAGGAAGCCCAGCTTTTAAGTGTCACCCTTGTTATTGGCCTTTCTATACAGAAGATTGAAACATGGATTATCTTGAGCTGGAAGAGACCCATAAGGATCACCAAGTCCCAACTATATTTGATATCTCTATTTGATAGATTCAAATCAATCAGGTGATACGTGCGTTGGTACTCAAAGAGTTAAGCATACAGTTAAACAAACTAAATGATTTTCAGTCTGCAGGGAACTCCTCTGGCTAGCCAGTGTTGGCAAGTCTACATGCAATAAAGAAACTAAAGTGTATTAAATTAAGAATAATCTTAAAAGCATAGCTTTTATAATTAAGGTATTATAAAGGAAACTCAAATCCTTCAGAGATATTAGAAATACTTAAAAATCCAGTACTGTTTGTCTGCCAGTCAATTCTCAATGGAGACTTTTCCTGTTGGCCACATTGAAAGGCTCAGTCTCCAGACAAATTGATTGCTCAAAAGGAATATCAGTTACATCAGAATTTTTTGAAGTATGCTGAACTTTGACAGGCAGGAGAATTATGTCCCACATGGAGCCAAACCACGTGGAAGCACAAAGCCCATGTAGCTGAGTAGTATTGTTCTCTTCCTCACAAGATACAAACAAAACCTCCTTGAGCTTGTCTCTCTCAACAGAATATCTCTGTGCTCAAATTTGCTATAATATATAAGCTGTAATCCATCACTAAACAGAAAGAAACCCTTCAAAACTTTCCATCTCCAGCCTTACAGAATTTCCTTCAATCATAAGCAGTAAATTGATATCTGGACTCGAAAGACATCTTTCAGGTCACATCTTTTTAAGGAAAACATGACCTTCTGCAGAAATTACTACACTCTATCTCACTTTTTTTTTCACCTGGTTATTACTGAGGCTGTAGGCTTGTTAGCATGAGGATTTCCTACAGGCTTTTATACCCTGCTAAAAACCCCAGTATGCATTATAGCTTTAACGTATTACAGCTGCATAATACTATTACTAACAGAACATGGAAGGGTCATTTACTGACAAATGACTGTAATTGAATATGTTCAACCTACTACCAATGTTCTAACTGAAAAATACATTACATGTAACACAGAAGTATATCAAATTTTAAGGGACTGAAGACAACTGGTATTAATGTAGACTCTGTAACTGTGCCATTTTATGTCACTTCTGCTGATGCTTTGATGTCTTTATCATGAGCTAGCTGTACTGGGTCTGACTGAGCTGGAGTAAATTTTCCCCATATAGCCCTCCCAGTGCTCTACTTTGCATTGAGTGCTGGTAAGGGGCTGATAACATACCTGTGTTGTGACTACTGCTGGGCAGGGCAATTCTGTTTTCCTACAGAAGCACAGAATATTCATGGTTGGAAAGGACCTCCTACATCACCAAGTCCAACCATACCCATAACAAAAAAAACACACCTAAATACGCTGATCAACCACGACTTCAAAACCACAAAATCCCCCCCTACATGCCTGCCACTAGAGCATGTCCTGAAGCACCAGGTCTACCCATTCCTTAAATACCTCCAGGGCTGGTGACTCAACCCCCTCCCTGGGAAGGCTGCTCCAGTGCCTCACCACTCTTTCTGTGAAGAATTTCTTCCCAATATCCAATCTAAACCTCCCCTGCTGCAACTTCAGACCATTTCCTCTGGTTCTG
>VWZY01012669.1:98793-181627 GCA_013399075.1 Chloroceryle aenea | reverse complement strand
GTCTGCCCTCTGGAAATCCAAGGTGGAGGTTCTACTCACTGCCCTCTCTACGTCACTGAGAATCGAGAACTTAACCAATTCACGATCACTAAGCCCAAGACAGCCTCCGACCACCACATCTCCCACTAGTCCTTCTCTAGCCGTGAACAGGAGGTGAAGCGAGGCACCTTCCTTGGTAGGCTCGTCTACCAGTTGTGTCAGGAAGTTATCTTCCATACACTTGAGAAACCTCCTAGCCTGTCAGCTCTCTGCTGTGTTATATTTCCAGCAGATGTTTGGTAAGTTGAAGTCCCCAACCAGAACAAGGGCTGGAAATTGCGAGACTTCAGCCAGCTGTTTACAGAATATTTCATCTACCTGCTCATCTTGGTTGGGTGGTCTATAACAGATTCCAACACAATATCTCCCTTATTTGCCTTCCTTTTCATCCTTACCCATAACCACTCAACTTTATCATCATTGAAATGAAGTTCTGTACACTCAAAAACTCCCTAACATTCAGGGCCACACCCCCACCTCTCTCTCCTTGCCTGTCACTTCTGAAGAGCTTACATCCAGAAGCTCCTGTGTTGCAATCTATGCTCCCACTTATCCATCAAGGACATGATGAAAAAAGATAAAATACATCATCTGTCAATATCCTTTTATGCATTTGAAGGCTGCTATTACATTCCCTGTCAGTCTTTTCTGTGAGGTGCTTGTGGGTCACCACAAACTTTGCTGACTCTGTCTTTCATTTTCCTACTCAAGACTCCCTCTAATTGATCCTTCCCTTAATGTGGATATAGTACTTGTGTTGCAGAATAAGTGGGGAGGTGAGCTAACATCTAAGATCATTATAGAGAATACTTCTGGTTATACTATTGAATATTGCGCCTTTGTTGCAATTAGTGCAAGATAAGATGCAACAGACTTGCATAACCTAAAATCAGATCTCACACTGTAAAGTGGTAGAGTCAAAAGCTTTTATCCTCACACTTTGAAAGGACCCCCAGTATTTCAGCATGCTGATTCATTAATGTTCTTTGTGTTGGAGATGTGACTTGCAACAGTGAAGACTTTCCAAATTTTGTTCCCATTGATTGTCACACTACTGGAATGGACTTAAAAGATGTATGCCCATTTTTTTAATACTGTGTTCAGCATCTATTTTGGAAGTGAATCAATGTCTTCAAGCATATCTCTAACTTAAAATGTCCCCAGAAGTCTCCAAGAATGATGAGTATAGCTTATTTGGCATTTTTATCTTCAGAAAATGAAGTGGAAGAGTAGCAGCCACATTGCTGCAAATCAAAGCAGATTCTCTTACAACACAACAGTATTATTAGCAAGAGGTGCAGCAATTGAAATGTGGATAATCAAACTACCCTTGTACTCCAGACCAGAAGGAATGAATCACAAAAAATGTACAAACAGCAGAACAGACACCTCACATGCATTATCATGCTACACATGATTCAGCTTCTCAGCAAAAGACCAGGTTAAAAAATATAAAAGCTACTTCTGTCAAGAATGATGAAGACATTTTGAGTAATCTATTCCCACCAACTGCTTAGTTACAGCTTCTTCTGTCTTCTTTCAGAATGTGACTCTGAACTCAAACAGATGACATGGAATCACTTTGATTACACTGGCACAGTGTGCCAGTTTCCTTCTGTCCCCTCACTGATGTGCCCAATAAATGTTATCTGCTGGAATTTAAAGACAAGGATTATCCACATAGTGGAATGTACTACATTTCATGTCTTCCAAAACATCATTAGAACATAATGAGTCATAATTTTCAAATAAATCAATGATATTACCAAGGCAGAAAACTTTAATGCTATACTTAATGCCTAATGATCCCCCTCTAAAATAGACTCTCTCCAAGAAACTGTCTGCAGGAGGAATATATACCCATGTCAGACCAGCCTCCAATTAGTACCAACTTCATTCATTCCTGTTATATTTCCCTTTATATTTTCCCATAACTGTTTCTCCATTATGTTAAACCCCTTGCCCTTGCTGATACTCGCTGGACAGATTATCACAGCCCAAAGCTTTAAGATATAACCCTCAAAATCTTTATGAAAGTATATACTGGCTTTTTGCTTTGAAACAGAGGCATGTTTTTTTAATTCCTGGGTTTTATGTTTGTTTCCATCATTCATCTCATCTCGGTAGAGAAGAATCACTCGATATTTACCTATAAATTCTAACAAATCTGTGAATAATTCATGCTGTGGAGGAGACCAAATTACCTGTGGATCTCTCCCTTTTCTCTTAAATTGCATTCGTGTAGCACCAAATAATGAACTCGATCAGCATGGCTGTCAAGTTTGCAAAGTGAAACAGGTGCATCACTGTAAGGAAAAAGTTCTTTTCTAGATTAAAGAAAATTCATGAGGAGGGCACTCTGCAGATCACGTCACCCCAGATTTTGAGTTTGCCACCTCATTTCATAGGAGAAAAGCAGCATGCTTTTCACGTCAGATTCAACCTGAGAGTCCATCTCTGCATTAGGGGGGAAAAAGCTAACAAATAAATGAAAAATACAACCCCTCATGACATGGAGATCAGTATAAGGCAAAAGGAAATCAGTATATATATTTTTTGTTACCAGTCAGTGAAGGAGATTGGTCTGACCCTGTTCCACACACACAGAACAAAGATTCTTGCTGTGCAGCACAAGGAAGTACCAGCTCCTGCTTCTAGACTTGCACCCGTCCCTCCTCCCACATCTCACCCTTCCACTGTGCTAAAGACTCCTGGCTCAAGATGATACCATGGGAAAGATCCAGGGACACTGCCTGCAGCACCTCTTACCTCAGCCTGTCAGATGTCCTGAAAACAAGCCGCTGCCCACCATGCACTGTTCAAGAAGTGACCTCTGACATCCTGAGCATGAGCCTCCCATGCAAGCATCAAGGTAAGGTTTGAAGCAATGCTCACAAAGAACTTGATCCCAACTTGTTCCCTCCACACTGGCACGCTGTGGAAGAGCCATGGGAGTTTCCTGTACTATTTCCAACCTCATTTCTCTTCCGTCTTGGCAGCCAGGTCACAACTTGTATTGCTGCCCTTTATCGGAAAGCTTGAAGCTCTGAGCACTATTACACTGCTGGGTGGTTCCTATCACTGGTAACGTGGACAATATATTCCTGGAGGTGAACACAGAAAATACAGATCTGAGCAAATAAAATAATTTAACAATGTTTTTCCCCTAAAACATGTTTCAGAAGGAACTGATTACACACATACAAAAGCTTTCTTCCTCGGTGTTATCATGAGCAAAGACAAAAAGAAAAATCTTAATTTTAGATCAACTTTTTTTTAAAAAAAGACTTTTTAAAAAAGACTTTTACAGAGATAGTATGAAATGTCTTCTGTTTAACTACAAGCAGCAAGAAAGTCTCCAAGTGTTTATACAAGTTCCAGTCCCAAATTTACTTGGTTCACTTATCAGCAAATATATTCTCAGTCTTCAGTTGTTTTCTTTNCCCCCCCTTTTTTTTTTTTATTTATAACTTATGGATAAAAGACACCCCAGATTCAAGATCAGATATTGAAAATGGAAGGAATAATTACTTTCTAAATATATGCAAAGTAAACCAGCAACCTTTCATCCTTTCTGGCCTTAAGTTACAATCTTCTTTTTCCATCTAGTGTCTTAATGAAAGCCACTAAAGTTTAAAAGCATAAAACTGGCTTCTCTGAGAAGCCTAACACATTATATTACATCCAAGTAACACAACAGGCTTTGATTGCTGCTCAGGGATCATCACAGTACATAACTACAAATTGTTGGACATAATTGTTTCCTCTGTAACATCAGGTGCCTGCACCTGGTAAAGGTAGATGGGTACAGCCTAAATAGTCCTAAAATTTAACAGCTACTGGAGGATGTTAAAAATTGTGCTTTCCTGAGAAAGATGGAGTTTGTACAACTGGAGTTGGAGTACTTCTCAAGGAGGTTGGAAACAACATGGACTGTGCTGGATTGAGTCTCCTTCACATCTCCTTACTGTCTTATTACAGTGTTGTACCTAATCTGTCAGTTGGCTTTGATTAAATTTATGTCTGGCTCTAGTTGGTGCCAACTTCATGGCAATTTCCCAATTCCATCACATAGCTGAAATTATCCATCTGGGAAAAAAAAAAAAAGGTACCAAGAATATACTGGGCACATTAAAGAATCAGACCTCCAGTGCTTCCCCTCCCTGAAAATGGTATGAAGCAAATCAACTGAACTAAACCAAGAGCAGAAATTGGCATGAATTATGCAAGCTATCTCAACTGAATAGTCCACCACCACCCCCCGATCATATCCCTGCTTTACCTAATGCAGGAAAATTATTTCAGACATCTGGTTTGGGGTTTTTTTGGCTTCTTTTATAAATCACCAGGAGCACCTTCCACTGGGTTTCTCAGGAGACTACTAAAATAACATCAGTAATACAGTACAAAGTATTCCATCATTAGTCATCAGGATGAAGATCATTCTGGCTTTGTCTCCTTGTCTCCGTGATTTCTTTCAGTGCATCAGCACGGTCCTTTGTTTGTTCTCTGCAAACACACTCATCATTCTTCAATCCTTGTAGTACCTATGTGGCAAGTTATTACATTCAAAGCCTTATTATGGGCAAATGGGAAAATGCTTCATTTGGAAAGCCAAGAATTTATTGTTAGACTAATTAAAATCTTAACAGCCTAACTAAAATACAATAAACTGTTATTACAGTGCAATTAGAATGATACTAACCTTTGGAGTCCCAGTTATGTAAACAATACAATGCACAGCTCAGTAATACAGCTAACAATTGCTATCCAAAGAAGTGCTCTCTTTTACCCTGCACCTCTGACTCTCAAATGTGATAGTAAGTCAGCCTCAAGAATTAGCTTGGGGCAGGGGGGGTGTGGGGGTGTGAGGCGGGGGAGAGATAATGGGGGTCCAGGGTCACAACAAGTTGGTAGCATTTTTACACTTAAATCTTTTTTTCACTGATGTGCAACTTGGTATTACTATAGGTGAGAAACGCATGCGTGCTTGCTCTCCATAAATCAGATACCTGTTCCTTTTTGTCTTTGCTACCACTAAAACTGGTTTAGACCAGCTCTGCAGTTCTTTGGATAAAAGCCCTAAGGCCTTTAGTATTATCCCTTGCCCCTTCCATTATCACCATGTGCCTCTACTCCTCTACGTCATATCCAGTGACTTTTGTGGTGGCCCCTTACTGTCATACCATGCCTACAGTAACCCATGTTATGTGATGGTACAACCATAAATGTTTCATTCTAATAACTACTTGTTACAATTGCCTATACAAAATTATGGTAATTACTCATGCTTAAACATGATTAAGCAAGAGTAAACCAAATTATGCAATAGCTTCCTTGTCATTTAAATGAATTGTTGTTGCAGCAAAACAAACAAAACTAAAACTCTAGCTGGCAATA
Organism: Chloroceryle aenea; assembly: GCA_013399075.1. Taxonomy (NCBI): domain Eukaryota; kingdom Metazoa; phylum Chordata; class Aves; order Coraciiformes; family Cerylidae; genus Chloroceryle; species Chloroceryle aenea. Next base: position 176,188 of record VWZY01012669.1, on the reverse strand, counting down.
ACAAAATCAGGCAAAGCCTATCAAGAATCAGTTGTAAGGCCTTATAAAGTGATTAAGCTTACACAGTAAGCAGGTTACGGGGCCATAATGAGTGAGACACACCACCTCAAAATATCCAAAACTCCAACTTTCAGCATCCTTGAGCTTTTTGCGCAGCTGCAGCAACTGAAAAGGAGCATGTGCTTCTCTGGGTTGCTTCTAGGCCCATAAGGACAACTATATGCCTTCACAAGCAAAACAAATTCTTGGGAAGTAAAGATGATTTAGGAAAAAAAGCCCAAACACTCCAGATCCAAGTATAAATGGATGTGAATCACAGAATCATTTCAGTAGAAAAAGACCTTTAAGATCATCGAGTTCAACCATTCATCTAACACTGCTAATCCCACCACTAAACCATATCCCTAAGCACCTCATCTACATATCTTTAAAAATCCAGGGATGGCGACTCTACCACATCCCTGGGCAGCCTGTTCCAGTGCTTAAAACCCTTGCAGTGAAGAAGTTTTTCCTAATGTCCAACCTAAACCTCCCCAGGCACAGCTTGAGGCGTTTTTCCCTTCTACTATGACTTGTTACTTGGCTGAAGAGAGTGACCCACATCTCACTACAACCTCCTTTCAGGTAGTTGTACAGAGCAATAAGGTCTCCCCTGATCCTCCTTTTCTCCATGTTAAACAATCCCAGTTCTTTCTGCTGCTCCTCATAAGAGTTGTTCTCTAGATCCTTCACCAGCTTCATTGTTCTTTGGACATGTTCCAGAACCTCACTGCTTTTCTTGTACTGATGGGCTCACAAAGTTCTTCAGTTAGCAACCTTTGTTGCATAGAATCATTTGATTTGTCTTTGTTTTTATAAACACAGATCAGATGGAAAGTGATGGAAATCATTAGACAAATATGCTTTTCTTTTTCTTTCTGATGATGGCAGGATTCAAGATCTTGAATGCTTATTGATGCATTTGTCATTTGTGCTCCTCATGACAAGGATTCATATACTTAAGTTTTATCATCTTGTTGTGGCCTCACTTTGCACAAGCTTTCAGCCAACTTTCAGTCAAAATTGTCATCAGTTCTGCTGAAATACACCATGAACAACTGAACTGCAGCTTTAGCAGAGCACAACACAAGCCTATTCCACTTTTCAAGCATCCTCTCAATGTCCATCTCCACCTAAGTGTGGAAGGGGTAGCTGCTGGTCCAATTTCTTCTCCTGAACAGGCTTATTCAGACAATATCTGAAGTCTGGAAAATAATTGGAGATTTTTCTCTCTTTTGCTTAGACTAACTGGCTTTCATGGAGACTACATACAGTGGATCTTAATCTACTAGGCTGTGAAAAAAGTCCTAACACAAAACAAATGAAAAGCTTTCTGTCAACTGTAAAGTGGGTTAAAGAAGCAGATGTTACCACCTTTTGACAGGGGAAAGAAAAGCCACATTTTCAGGCAAAACAGTCCCTTAACACATATTGAAAAGCCTGCACAGTGTAATGTTTGATGCAACCCAAAAAGTCCAATATGTGGAAGCAAGTAATTGCCTCCAGCTATCTTTTGAGACATGTGAGGAATCAAGCAAGCCATCGAAGAGCACGCTCTTCTATGCTCAGCAGGGTTTGCAGTGCTACATCCTCATTATGCCAAGCACCACACAGAGTGCAGCTTGTAGAAGACTGAAGATTGTAAGGAGATCTTCTACTGTTACATATATTCACAAAATCAGAACATTTGCTCTGGTTTGAGCTAAACCTATTCACCTTAATCCCATTTCTATTTGAATGAAGTTATCCTCCTTTAAACCAATATAATGTGGGTCAGACACAACCCAGTTCTGTTCTCACAGAACTGCTGAGGCAGGAAGGAGACTCTAGAGATCTTTCTGGTCCAAACCCTGCTCAAGCAAGGTCAGGCAGAGTAGGTCACCAAGGACTGTCCAGTCAGGCTTTGAATATCTTCAAGAGAGGTGACTCCACAACCTCTCTGAGCCATCTGTGCCAGTGTTCAGTTACCCACACAGTAAAAGTGGTTTTTTTTTAATGGAATTGGATGGAACTTACTGTGTTTCAGTTTGTCCCTGCCACCTCTTGTTCTGCCAGTAGGCACCACTAAGAAGAATTTGACTGTCTTCTTTACTCCTCTAGATATTTATACACAGGGATGAGATTTTCTCCCCAAGGTTTTTTTCCTGCTAGATGAGTCAAGGCTCTATCGTCACTCACATGAAAAATGCTGTGGTCCTTTAGTCATGTCTGGGGCCCTTTACTGGACTCTTCAGTTTGCCCATGTCTCTCTTTTGTCAGGAAGCCCAACACTGGACATATCGTTGCAGATGCAGCCTTACCAGTGCTGAGTTAAGCAGAAGGATCACCTCCCTTAGCCTGCTGGCAACACTCCCCCTAGTGCAGTCCAGATTGCCATTGGCTGCCTTTGCCATGAAGGTCCATCAGTTGCTCATGCTCATCCTATAGCCTACTAGGACTCCCAGGTCCTTGTCTGTAAAACTTCTTTACAGCATTATCTCCAATTTGAGCCTATGAACACACACTAGCATAGGAAAGTGAGTCCTCATTTCTGTGAGCACTTGCATTGATCATCTATGTGCAGAAGATGTGAAAATGTCACAGGGGCCAATGGCACAAGATGACTGTATTAACAAGCATGTTGTACTGCAACTGACCTTCACTGATTGTCCTTGAGATGTTTTTGCATCATTTACTTTCCTTCAAAGAATGGCAGAAAACAGTTGCAAAGCTTTTCAACACAACTACCTGGCTAAGCCTCCCTTAGATCTGACAGACTATTCCCATAGTCTTCTGTATAAACTCCTGTTTTCAGTTAAAGAACACCTGGTTGACTGCATGCTTGGTTTACACGCAATAATGCAACCTCCTGATCCAGGAGCTGAGAACATGTCTTGAAATTTCCAACAGCAATAGAAACCACCTTGTATCTTGACTTGGGAACTCTCAAGGGGCTGTATTCATCCAAAAGCTTCCCTGGATGGTATGGCCTTATACCTACACTATCTTTATTTCCTGTGCTTTAGACTCAGGATGCAACACCAGGCTGACAACACCCATTGCTGACAAAGTGCAAAAAGGAAAAGAAAAAAAAAAAGGCAAGATTACTCCCATTTGAAGACGTGCTTCCATCCCTTCTTCAACCTTAAGAGCTTTTGAGTACTTGCCAAGTTAATTACCTTTTCATTTTTATGTAAGTTTGCTGATTCACAGAGGTTGAAGAAGAAAGTTCTGAGGGAAACAAGCATGTTGCAGTAGTAAAGAAGAGATCTTTGTGTAAGCAGCTCAGCTGGAAAAAGCAAGCAACAGCAACCTTATGAAACAGTTTGACCTTAAGTTTCCAGTCAAGTTATGTGTACCCTCCCACACACAGACAACATTTACCCTCCTGGACTGCTTGCAGTCAATCTGCAATCTACCACATAACATGAGGTCCTGAGTCCACACTGTGTGACTCATGTGCACAAAACTCAACAGCAGTCCTTCTTTTGAGTTTATCTGAAAGAAAAAAAATCCATGCTTTCTCTTCACACTGGTCGTGCTGAGCCAGAGACAAGCAAGGTGGAGCATTTTAGAGGGGCCTCCTGCTAATAAGCTGAGATTTCCAAAGTGGGCTCAGGCAGATGAAGCTATAAAAAAAAGTACTGTAATTCCAATTCATTGGCCCCTAGTGGAAATAAAGCAATGAATAAGGCAGCTGCCTAACAGTGATCCAAGAATGATTAACATTTGTCTTATTACCTTAACACCTTCCTTTTTAATTTGTACAAGGAGATGTGTTCTTGACAAAACTTTCCAAGAAAATATTTTAGTATTAATTTTTCTTCCTTCTATCTACAAAGCTAAATATCATCTACATCAAACAAACATGTTTTGGACCTACTGAGCCATGTGGCTGTCCAATGAGAATGAAGAGGTTTTGCCTCCCCTCAGTGGAGCTTTGGTATCAAAATTACCACACTTGCCACACACAAGTCCTTTGAACCTTTAACTTTGTACAACATTCAGTGTAATTTCTCCACTGCCCAATTTGGTAGAAGTTGTCATCATTGCTCATCTCCCTCTTATAACCCAGTCGTTTGAACAACATGCTATGAAATAGCTACATAAACCATAGACCCACTTGATACTTAACCAGTGGGCTGAGCAAGGAGACCTTCCATTGCTTTAGTGCCTAAGGACCTGCTTCACCTGCTGTTTATAGTAAAAAATGTGTTAGTCATCATCTATATGGTGCCACAAGATCTTCAGAGAATCTGCTCTGCCTCTCAGGAGCAGCCACCTCCAAGCATCAGCCAGCTAATTGTACTCCATAATAACCTCCAGAGCACCCACATTCAGGTAACTAAGTCAAGCTCATGTGCAGCAGTCAGTGCACAGACACACACTCTTTCCAGAGACAGGCTCACTTCAGACTTGTGATTCTGATTCATCTGGGATCCTGCCCAAATTCTTCATCTGCTACAGCTGAGGAAAGGCAGGCATGAGAAAAGAAAGGCATGGAAATACCCTCCAGCAGTAAAAGTGGACGCTCAAATTCAGGCAAGTCCCATTCTCTTCATGAAGTAGAGGAATGTTACAGATTCCTAGAGCTAAAAGAGTCATTGTTCTGTCACTTATTTTTAAAGTATTCTTGAAGTAGAGGGTCTTCTTTGAGCCCTCTCTGAGACAGGCTGCACAAACCCTGATCCCCTGCTCGATAACCTGAGCTGACATGTGCTCACAGCAAATTTTTTCTGAAGCCACACATGTTTCTCTTGCAGCCTCATAAGCAAAAACATGAGGCTATTGTTAGGCAACATTTCTACTTACCAAGACAGTTTCAGATACAGACTTTTAAAATGAACATTATTAAACTTTGCAAAGTTTTTAGTATTTTCTCTCCTGTACTAGTCATGAAATTTTTAAAGCTCTAAATTTATGTGGAAACTAAGCTTCTGTTTCATTGTCCTTACAAAGCTGTTGGATACAGACTTCCCCTTCAAGCACTTGAAATGGAAGTATTTATATGGCTGTGTGCTTCATGAAATTCACTACAGCTGCAGGGCACTCAGGATATATCAGATTGTTCCCCCTCTCCCACTATAACACACAACTATGAGCACCAGTAGTCTGCACAAGGAATAAAGGAAGGAACAAATGTAAACCATTTGACAGCTTTTGGAGATAAAGATCTAAAGGGGACTCCTAATGCATCGAAGCAACAGCAAGGAGTAATTTGTAAAAGGTGCAGGCTCAGGTGGATCACGTTAAAAATACCTTACAATTAGAGAAGTCATGAATTTTTTAGTTATTATTTTTAAAAACAGGGCACAAAAAGCCCAAAAAAGCCATGCTCTACTCATGTATTGAAGGTTAGTAAATCACCAAACAAATCAGAAGCAAATGTTTTTTTAAAAAGAAGTCTTGAAAAAGAGACTCCACATAGTAGCTAGACATGGCAATGATGCTGAAGGTTGACAGACAATGACAACATACAAAGGAACAGTGCAATTAACTTTAAGGGACATTTATTCACTCTAAGTTTCAAGAAAAAGATTTCCATAAGAAGCCCATAGCTTTTCAGTAAAACACATAGAACTGGCACTGAAGGCATCATCTGGATCCACACAACACCCTCACTTAAAATATAAGTAGATAAAGCAAAACAAACAGACACAGCACTTTTACCTATATTGGTTCCTCTGATGTTTGGTCAGCTTGGCAAACGGTGGTTTTGTTAGACAAAGCTGTGCCTTTCCATGTTCCAGACTCCACTTGCACATAAAAGTTTGCCACTAACTCCAGTCACAGTCCTTTCAGACCTGCCTCTGTATATTTACCAGCAGCTCAGCTGCTCTTGCTCTCTTAATGAACTTGCAATTTACATTTTGTTTCTTCCAGTCTTCCTGCTTGAATTTTTGCAGCTGGCACTTTTCTTCCTCTACAGCTAGCAGCTATCAGGTGGTGTGCGACAGATCCATCAGCAGCCTCCGTCACCTGACTGTGACCAACAACATCTAAGACATCTGTATACCTGGGACTCCTCCCTCTTCCACTCTAGAGAGCTGTTGACCAGATGCAGTGCCCTTTTTGAGCACCTAAAACCACAACAAAGCCAATGAGTACTCCTACAAACTACTCAGATACCATGGTATGTGCTCTGAGGTTGGAAAGTCTTGGGAAGGAGCCTCCACACCTCCTTCTACTATGGAGAAAGTGAAACAGAGAAGTAGAATAGGAAGATGACAACAGATTTTTATTTTTTTTCCTGCAGCAAAAATAAAACTTCTTGTGCAATAAGCACCCTGGCACTAGTGTGCATTGCACAGGTAAAAACGTGCTTGAATAAGAAGTTTGGAAGTTATTTGTCAGATCAATCACTGCAAGAGGCAACAACAGGGGTTTACTGACATCTTCATATTGCAAATAATTTTTATTCTATTTTCCCATGTATTCCAACAGCTGTGCTAGCAATGTCCTTGGTAACAGACTTCAGATTCTCCAATTTATTTGTATCTGCTATATTTAGGTTTGTTGTTCAAACCTCTTGATCAGACTATTGGCATGACTCATCAATTGTCAGCGGCATGTTATTATAACTAATCAGCATCTTACAATTAGAGACAGTAGCTTCTGAATAAAATTAGTTGACTGGAAATCTTTTTGAGCTAGTCAACAGTAACCACTAAAGAAGAAGCTGTACAATTTCTAATTTTGTGTTATTGATCCAAAAATGTTAGAGATAAAACACTGCTGGAAAACTTCCTGGAGATTATGTCAATACATGCTGAGTATTAATACAATAATTTTTAAGAAGCCAGACACAATGATTCATCTCTTTTAACATGTGCCTGGACTTTGGCATTACCTGTTATAATTTACATATTATTATTTACACGAACTGAAAAGCTTACCTTTCTGCTAAAAGCATATATTTTAAGGTTTAACAGGAAAATTTATCCCAGCCTGAACAACAGTTCTCTGAGTAATTTCTTTAAGTGTACAGATTTATTTGACTTTTCAACCTCACAGGTAACTTTACTATATGAGTATGAGCTCCAAGAGCTGCATTTTTGGCAAGTTCCCCTATGCTGCAGTTTGTTCTTGATACAGCTTCACAACAGAGACCAGTCAAAGCCATCCCTGGACTTTGCTGAGCCCGACATGTCTGCCCAACAGAGCCTTTGAGAAGACTGGAGTGACACACTATACCAGTGGAAGCTGTGGCATTTGGGGAAAGGCAGCAGCCTCCAGTTTTGGGCATGCTCTGAACTCAGGTTAGCCAGGAGCCCTGTCTTCTTTTAGAGGAAATACACTGCTCCTTGGCTGCTAAGTGGCTTTTTGCTAGCATTGTTTATGGGCATGCTCATTCTATAATTTGGCAAAGTAAGTTGGTATCTGGCACATCAAAAGTTGCTAACTCCAGGTAGAAGCAATTGTAAGATGTTTTCCTGGCACTATATGTCCTCATTCAAATTCTATCAGGGAATAATTTTTAGTTTAATGAAAACAAAAATATCATCCTACTATCTTTCCAAGATAGGATTATTCAAATGGGATTTAAACCAGTATCTTAACAAAGAAATCTTTGTTTGCATGCCCAGCACACCTAGCAGTATCTTCAGAGTGCCAGTGAAATTTAACTGACTGAATCACATTTACCAATAAGGCAGGAAAACTTCACAAATATGGTTGGAAGTCTGAGATCTCTCCTCTTCAAACAGTTAGCATTTGACAATATTGATTATTAATGCCCTCCTTTTATCTCCTACTCATGTAGCAGAATTTGCTGTTCACCAGCTCACACGATACTGACTTCATCTACACACACCCCTGGTACCCTCTTGACACCACAACAACATAGGGCTATCTACAGTATCCACATCAACGTGAACTGCCAGCCTGCAGATCAGCCTCCCTAGACCAATGTCCTGAGCCCACGCAAGTTGCCTGTAATGATCAGCAAGGAAGTAACAAGAACATGGAGCCTGTTGCCTTTTTTTTCCTTTTTTTTTTTTTTAGCTCCTGACTTGAAATTATGTTATTTAAGCTCTTTTTTTTTTATTATTATTACTCTAGTCTTCGATGATACTACAGAACTCAGCAGCAAGGTAATGAAAAAAGGTACAGCTCATTCTCAAACCTACCTTGCTGCAAAATACATGTGTAATGACTATGCCACACTAATTAGATAACATGACATCTTCCTGAGGGTGTCACACTGCAGTGTCACTCCTGTGAGAGGCTGCACGTCTTCCTATTTTGCGAGAACCACTCTCCTCTTGGACTTACCTGTACACTGTGGAAGATTTGTCCCTCCTTCCCACGTGCTGATTTAGAGAAAGGAAACAGAATGGACATGGTCGGCAGACAGGAAAAAGACATCATATTTATCTTCACAAATGGTAGATTCTGGAACAGGCACTTAGTCTGGTAAGATGGTGTTTAAACCAACACAGGAAAATACAGTCAGAATGTCAGTAAATGGACCTGCATCAAATCATAAACAAGCAGAAGAACAGAAAGTGGGTTCAGGCTTTAGTCCAAAAATTAGTGCGACAACCTCACAGTAATACAGCACAGGACAGCAGGATTTACAACAGCAGCATCAATTTTATCCTGAAAGGCTTTCCTGTTACTCGTTTACCACCAGTTACAGCCAAATCCCAAGCCATGATTTCAAGTGTGTCATCATGGTGGGTTTTCATGTGCAGGGCTTGATCTTTCATATTCTTCCCTTGGCATTTCTATGTAACCATCATAATGACTCCATGAAAATACTGACAAATGTGGTTTTACCAGTGCCTCAGTCTTTTGCAGGATCCCACACTTGTACAGTTGCTATTTCAATTTTAAGCCATATTCCATCACTGTTCTGTACCATATTTCCTCTTGCTTTACCCACTGGTTCCAAACCTAAGAGGCCAAAGATGAGAGGAAAGAAGACCACCTCTTTCAAAATATCCTCTTTTCAAGGAAGAATAAACTGCTTCAATATGGACAGTTTGAGCAGTTGCTCACACTGCATAAAGACAGCTTCCTTGATGAATCCATCACAGCACAGGATTTAAAATGAGCAAGTAAGTGCTGGAAGTGAATAAATAATTCAGTAGGAGACTTGCCATATAGCTAAGATTTATTTTATTATTAAAGTTAAAGGCTCACTGGAGATTACAGGAAAACTTTCTGGAGGACAGGTTTTCTACCAGCCAATGATATGCGCAAGTATTACCTTGGTTAACTTGTATTTCAGTGCTGTTGGCAAGAAGTGGTTCTTGATGTGCATGGCTGCATGTTCACATTTTTAAAATGCTGCACTGTTGCCACGAGCACCACCCTTGGGGTCCACCGTGTCCTATACAATAGCAATCACATACCGTGTTCCTCGGAGTTCTGAGATCATTCTGCTAAGCTTTGCAAGAGATAATAACTGTTAAAGATTCAAGCCTAAACAAATCAATTTAATAGATTTGTTTCCTTGGTAGGGAAGGAGATTTTAAATCAAATTCATGCAGGTTGCAGGCCTATCTTCAACCCAGCATCTAAGCAGCAGAATACATCATCTTGTGACACTATTGTCCTCTAAAGAGCTTTTCTGTAATTTCCAGTGGGCTTTTAGCATCTTCATGGGGAATAAATCTCAGCTACTGACATGCTTAGCTTTTCTGACAACTGATGAAATGAACCAGAACTTCTGAAAGGGTTCAGAACTTTCCGTGGAAACTTATTTTTTTCTCCCCCATTTCATTGTTTTCACCTGTCTGTGCATCATGCAGTCTCTTCTAATCGCACTTAGTTTTGAGGTATTGCATTTCCTGGCCAGATTCTTATCTTGGGTACAGCAACACAAGTCCAAATAAAGTATTACATCAGTGAAGTTCATTTACTTTGAGAGGTAGCTCCACTTTTAGTCCCCAAAATAATTGCTAAAGTATTTTCAAGTATATAGCAGACATAGAAATTAATTCCTGAAAGCTTAACTAGGTAACTAGATCAGCTCTGCTCAAGCCCATACTCTATCTTTTCCAGTAATTATTGGTCTCCCTAGAAGAAAGATTTTGAGTCACTCCAATGAGAGTTAATTAGTTTGTATCAGGTTTTAGTCAAGAAGCAGCAACTAAGCATCTACATCTATCTTATTGAAATTATTTTACTAATCATATCTCAATTTTCAGCTTAATATAAGGCATGCCCAGTGTCTTACCTACCCTCACAGTGGAAAAGTTCTTCCTTACATCTCATCTAAACCTACCTTCTTGTAGTTTAAAGCTGCTACCCCTCATCATTACACTCCATTTAAGTAGCAGAAGGCTGCTATCAGTACTCCACACAGCCTTCTTTCTCCAGGCTGAACAATGCCAACTTTCTAAGCCTGTTCTTACAGGGGATGTGATCCATACCTCTGATGATCTTTGTGGCCCTCTGCTGGATCTGTCTGAGCAGCTCCCTATCTTTTTTACACTGGGAACCCCAGAGCTGAACACAGTACTCCAGGTGGGGTCTCAGAGTGGAGGAGAGAATCACCTCCCTTGACCTGCTGGCCACACTTCTCTTGATACAGCCCAGGACCCAATAGGCTTTCTGGCCTGTGAGTGGGCTCATATTCAGTTTTTCATCCACCAGTACTCCCAAGTCCTTCTCCACAGTTCTGCTCAACTCTTTGCCCAGCCAGGATTGCCCCAACCCCAGCACAGGACCTTGCACTTGGCCTTGTTGAACTTCATGAGGTTTGCACAGGGCCACCTCTCAAGCCTGCTAAGGCCCCTGTGTGACATCCCTTCCCTCCAACTTGTCAAGTGCACCACGCAATCCGGCGTGGAAAGTACACTGGATCCCACTGTCCATGTCGCTCAAAGATGTTAGTGCCGGTCCCTACATCAGTCCCTAAGGAACAGCACTCCTTACTAGTCTCCACTGGGACACTGAGCTGTTGACCGCAACCCTGAGTGCGACCATCCGGCCTACTCCTTATCCACCAAGTGGTCAATCCATCAAGCCCATGTCTCTCAAATTTGGAGACAAGGATGTCATGTGGGACAGTGTCAAATATATATGTGGTCATAGATAAGTGAATTAAAAGTGTTTCTTGACTATGAGAAGTATTCCAAGAACCAAAATAAATGATCTGTTACCAGATGTATGTGTGTGGGAGAACATCTGTACCTTAATGTCTTCTATTCCACCTGCTCCTGGGAGGAACTTGCTGCTAACAAACTAGCTCAGGACTCTCTTCAGGTTTTCCCGTCTGCTGGTACAAACAAATCTACTCTGTGCAGAGAACAATCTCTGAATAAAATACATGATGAAAGCCAGATCTAATGCATACTGGAGGACTTTCAGTTCGTGTGGAAGATTTTTTGTGAGCCTGCTAGCTGTCTGGATTGCCCGGAGACAGTGTGATACAGGATGCTAGAGGGCTAGTCTCCAGGAGATCTCTCTGGTTTGCAGCAGGACAGTGCTGAACTTGGTTTAGCCTCTGGCAGCCACAGTGGTATAAACCTCTCAGTCTTATCTGACTAGACAACAAGAAGTGACTGCTTCCTCCCTTTGTTACTGCATTACCATGTGGTACTGTATGACTTTGTATCCAGCATTTCTATCGCTGTTCTGTATAAGGAGCTCACCTAGGGCAGCTCATTCCTAGCTTTGTTTCCAGCAGGGCTATTCTGCCAGAACAAAGGCTGTATTAGCCTCTAGGCTCATGCTTTCCAACACCATCTTAGTTGGAACTCTGATTTATTTCACAGTCGATAGAAACAACTTGACCTTACCAATTCAGTTTAGCACAGGTGCAATGTTAGTTCCCCCATTTACTTTTACATATTCATTTTCATTTCTATGCTAACTTGGCTTTTCACTGTTCTTCAACCACAAGCAGCAGCATCTTGAAGATTTCTTGTTATGTTATTTAGTTATCTGTAGTCAAATTTTGTCTGTGACAAATACACCTCCCAAGTGTTTCAATGACTCCAGCTGGTTTTTCACACAGTCCCAAGCATCATCCTTCTCTGTGTTGTACCAAGAATGGATAATCTAATACCCCTAAACTCATTGCTACGGAACATAAGGAATGGGAATCCTATGTAAATTAACTCCCATTGTCAGTGTTTCCTTTGGCGCTTGTGAAACAACTGGTCTAAAAAAGCAAACAACTATGATAAAGAGGCACCTGATGTTCTTTTTGTCAATGTCAAGGAAATTTATTAGCTGACCTACAAATATGAAGATCTGCTGCTCTGCAAGTGTCTGCTCTCCTCATGTGCCCCCTTCACTCCACTACAACACACTAGGTTCTCAGGCACTGGTATGACAAGGAGTCTTGATAAAGCAGCATTTCCTTCCCAAGTTCAATACATTAACCAATGATGGTTAATCCAACTACTTTCTAGTAACTTCACTGCAGCAACAGCCAGGTCTGCCCATTGCAGATATGAGCAGAAGCATAACAGATTTTCCATCTGAAGTCAGACACACTGTGCACACAATCCTGGGCTCACAGCTGCAGCCTAGCAGTGTCCACACATAGAGGACTTGCCCTCCCAAATGAATACACTTCCCCAAAATGAATAGGCTAATCAAGGCACCTGCTAGGGAAGTTAAGAGGACATCATCTTCCCTAAGATCCAAGCTCTGGCCACAGCAGCCTTCTTTGTATGCTCATAGCAAACATCACGCCCCTGCACCCAGCTTTCCTTCCTGCACCTCTCCTTGCCCAGCCAGGCAGCTTGTGGAAGCAGGTCAGAAAACACAGCCAAGATCCCTCATGAGTGCATTTTCCTCTTGATGGCCATCAGAGTGCTGAGACAGGTCAGCACTGTTTGTAATGGCACACACAGCTGGAGACTAGACAGATCTCATTAGGCATTTCTAAATCTGCCTTTAGAACTGAAGCTCAAACACAGAGGCAGCTGCAGAAATGCATCTTTGGCCAGTCTGGATAAATTCTAAGTTTACCCAGCACTTGGAAGAGCTGTACAACCGTCCTCTGAACATGTCATGGCATTGTGAAGGATTTCTTGCAGGCCTTCTGATTAGCTCAAGTTTTTCTTATTATGCAGAAATGGGTTTGGATATTTGTTTTGCAGTTTCTTCCACGCTACCAGTCCAGGCTCTGCTCTAACTACAAACTGACATTTCTTACTGAGGTGCAGGAGTAGAGATGCAGGACATATAAGCAGGCCTGGAAAAGCACAACAAGTGCCACTTTAGATGTATATCCAGAACAGACAAATCCCTGTATCCGTCCAAAAAAGTCCATCTCTTTGCTTCAAAGCCATTTCCGAACATCAGGTCAGAGATACTCTTTGGTCTTTTCTGCACTGAAAAATACACATAATAACCCCCTGCAGAGCTATAGACTGGGGGAAGAGTGGCTGGAGAGCGTCCTGGCACAGAGGGACCTGTGAGTAACTGTTGACAACCAGTTGAACATGAGCCAACAGTGTGCCCAGGTGACCTGGAAAGCCAATGGCATCCTGGCCTGTATCAGGAACAGCGTGGCCAGCAGGTCTAGGGATGTCATTCTGCCCCTGTACTCGGCACTGGTGAGGCCTCACCTCCAGTACTGGGTGCAGTTCTGTGCCCCTCACTCAGGAAGGATATTAAGGGGCTGGAGCGGGTCCAGAGGAGACTGACGAGGCTGGGGAAGGGACTGGAGGGAAAGTCTGATGAGGAGAGGCTGAGGGAGCTGGGGTTGTTCAGCCTGGAGGAGACTCAGGGGGGACCTCATCACTCTCTGCAACTACCTGAAGAGAAGCTGTAATCAGGTGAGGGTTGGGTTCTCCCTGCAGGCAACTCGTGACAGGATGAGAGGGCATGGCCTGAAACCGAAGGGAAGGTTTAGATTAGATATAAGCAAGCATTTCCCCCAGGAGAGGATGATCAGGCATTGGAATGCACTGCCCAGGAAGCTGGTGGAGTCACTGTCCCTGAAGGTGTTGGAATAAAGGCTGGATATGGCACTTAGGGCCATGGTCTAGTCCATGTGGTGGTGTTGGGACATAGACTGGACTCTATCTCAGAGGTCTTTTCCAGCCTCAGTAATTCTGTGGTTCTGTGACTGCTGAGCGTACCTGCGTTGAGCTGCAGAGCACATACTGAAAGGGCATCACAGCTCCCTTCCGACACACCAACCATACACAGGTTCTGGCATCTCCCCTTTTTCTCTTCCCTGAGCCACCGCAGAGTAAGGCAGGCTGCCTCCTATGCCTAACTACTTTCTTTAACAACTAAAAATCCATTTTCAAATTGCAAACAACTTGACCTTTTCTGTCTTTCTCCAGCCTTTTGAGATTTCTGCTCTGCTCTTGATATGAGATTCAATGTCTTCACCCTAATGATTCAAAGTCCTTAGAATTCACATTTTATATGCAGTTTCCCCCACTAATTTAACTTCTTTATGCATTTTGTGATCTATTCTTCATCACTTCTAGTAAAGTAACACCTCTGTTTAAACATGTTAAAAGCTGCCCCTTTATAATGCTCTTCAGCAAGTGGCTTAGAACAGGCAAACAGGACTAAGGATTTTCCTAGTGAGAACTGAAAAGGGTCAACAAGAAGGAGAGGGAGAAGAGTTATGTAGAAAGCCCATGGCAATCAGCAAGTTCCTTGCACCAGCATATCATGTTTAGAGCAATAATAAAATGACAAACAACAATGAAAGTTTTTTGCATATATTCAGTTAACAAGTTTGTGACCCAAGCACACACATGTTTCTGGGCATAAAGAACCCTTTCTTCACTTTTCTATGTCCATATCTGAACAGAAGAAGGTAGGAATCCGATGTGTCTGTTCTCTCATAACAAGCTAAGCATCCACATTATTGGTTATGCATCTATCACTGCCTAAACTTCCATGTGTCACTAAATTATACTGAATACTGCTTCACTGAAAATGACTATTTGAATTTAATGGTAGCTGGTTTGTATCCCAGGGGTATTTTCACTGTTGCAGTTACATTTCTGCAATTAATTAGTTCATTTTCTGACCTGAATGATTACATGGCACTTTTCCATGGCAACACTGATACGTGGAGTTCAGTTTCAGAAAGAGAAGAAACCCACAAACCCTCAGATTTCTACATAGCTGGCAACACCAGCAGCAAGAGCACTCAGGCTGCAAATTCTATGAGACAGTAGCTGTTTGTCTAATTTCTGCTGTGCTTCAGCGACTGGCAGGTTTAGTGTTGCCCAGTGAGTAGCTGGCTCTCTGGGATGAGGTTTGCAGCTGATTAGTCATGTGTTGACTCATTATTTCAGACATGCTAGAAAACCAGTCAAAAGGAATGGCATGGGGCTTTATAACATTTCACATTCTACCCTCATCTAAATGGAGCTGGGCTACTAGGGAAGTGCCATTGATTTCTTGCTATGTTACAGGAGGACTCGCTCCCCATTGTCTGGCTCAATCATGCCTCTGACACCCACTCCTTTGTAATAACAAGGCTTTAGGCTGCTCTTTGTTGGAAGATCCTAAGACAGTCTGTACATTTGGAGAAGCACATTCAGACATCTATTAACTTGCCCAGTAGTGAAATACTGACACCTCTGAGTTGTGAAGTGATATATGCTTTGCAGCGGACATCAAAGCCACCACAAAGAATTAAATGACATAAAATCACACAGAGTTACCCTGACTCTACCTGGTCTGGAAAGAGTTATCAATGTTGAAAAAGATGTAAATTGCCAGTATTTCCTCATACTTCAATAAATCAGGGATCTACTCCTGTTTTCTAAGGAAACACAAAACCTCAGGAGAATTAATAAGTAAAATGATAAAGCCTATCCTGGAGTAACAAAAAAAAGCAACACTAAATCATCTGCAAGCAATTTTTGCCTTCATTGCACTGATGTGCTTCAACCCAAGGAATTAATAATGGCTACTCAGCCACTTCTAGTCTGGCTCTCAACATCCCTGACTGAAGCTTTTCTCTTTTGAAAAATTAACCAGAGCAGTGATAGACACCTTGCTTCCTGCCCACCTACAGCTTAATGGGGGTGGTGAATCCTCTCTCCTGCCTTGCAGGAGAGCCTGTAATTTGTATAGAACAGATGTCCATCGGGAGAAACCTTCCCATTCCAGAGTGGTCCTTGGCTGCCACAGCAGGGAGAGCCACAGTAACCCTACAGGCCCTTGCAGCACAAGCTAACCTTAGCTCTCAACTGGATATGCCTCTACTGTGCAAAACGCTTGGGGAAGCTCATTTGGTTCCCGTGTGCACCGTTAACAGTGGAGCTGTCTAAATGAATTACAGTAAAACAACAGCTTCCATTTCTGATGCATGCTGTTGAAGTCTCATTCCAAGACATCATTGCTGTTAGAACTACCAGCTTCCCATCCCTATTGGTGGTGATGACAAAGTATCTATTGAAGACACAAAAAACCACCAGACTTTAAAAGCAGCACAAATCGTTAGCTAACCCCCAGACAACAGGTCCCTTTCAAAGACCACAGAAGAATGTGGGATTGGAGCAAATGGGCAGTAATGATTCCAGCAGCGCCTGACTTACTTAAGGTGCTCTGTTCAACAGCATCTTACAGGCCAGTGGCATTAGAAATGCTACTGAGTTCATTTTAGTAATTGGTTGGATTTCAAATGCAGTAGAAGTCTGCTCTGCAGGTCTTCCTGCCCGTTCTGATGGAATTAATTTCATCCTAATGCCTCTATGTTCATATTATGTATCTCTTCCTACCAAAAAAAGAAAAACTATTTCAAATAAATAAAGCCAGGTTAATTACTCTGCTAGCCACTAGAACAGTTACAATGCCACCACATGTGGCTAAAGAACCACATGCAGCTTCCCATGTTTCTGACTGGGAAAAACCCCTCCTACAGTTCAGGAAATAACCCTATGAATGAAAGCATGGATGTTATGTGTAGGATTTGATGGGATATTACGTATGAGATTTGAAAGTTTAAGTACCAAGCATTCGCAACAAAGCAGGACAGAGAAAGGCTCAGGAACTATGTCTCTTAGGTGGTTAAATCCAATAGTCTGCCATTACTGATGGAGTGCTCAACATGTTTAACCCAGTGCAGTGAAGGGCAAGGGGGAAATACAGCTGCTGTGCACAGATGCTCTAATAGGCAACAACCGTGACACCAGAAAGGAAGAACTCCAACTGAAGACAGTTCATCTTAACAGTAAACAGTATGGATTTACCAACTACACCTGTAAACTGAAAATAGTAGAGCTATCAGGTGTTTGGTGAAAGACTATTTAGACATCAGCTTTACAGACTGGCATTGTTTCATCTGTAAAAGTGAATACAAGAGCAACTGGATGTGACAAAGGGGAAGCTTACTGTCACAGCCTGAGATACCCTTCTAGTCTTACCTTTAAGTTCTTAAGTACTCCATATGTCCCAGCAGATTTCACCGTGACATTTTTCATGTACCCGCCTCCTCTAGAGCTCAAACATTTGTAAAAACAGGGAAATATTTCCCTTTCTAGGCTTTTGGTCTACCCACCATCTAAAACGGGAAGATGAAAGCATTTCAGCTCTCTGGGAAGTGTGGCCACTACTTACCTAGATTTTTCTACAGATAAAATATCTGGGGCTACACAAAAAAATTTCAAAGTTACAGTAGGCACTTTGTAAGACTTGAAAGTATACATAGTGTAAGATCTGTTAAACCTGAAGCAACAAGTAGCTTGTGCTCTCTCTGATTCTGTTCACAGCTTACGTAACTCATCAGCCACACTTTCATTTGCTGCTGTTAATTTAGACAGCATTTTTCTCCAGGTTCATAAATCCTACCGAAGTGAGTTTTCAACAGAAGTCTGCCTGGATATTAGGATTCTTAACTAGCAATATAAACTATTGCTTGTCCCCCTTTCCCTGTTGATCACATCATTCACAAGCTTGTTTGCCCTGCCAGTTTCAGGCAGCTTCAGTCAAGTCTGGGAACAGCCACCTTCCACTGCTAGCATTACAAATGGGAAGAAAGGGTCTACTTCAGACTCAGCCCCTATCAGGAAAAATCAAACAGCACTTTTGAACTTTCCTTGCAGGTCAAGGCAGCAGAAGATCGAATCTTGTTTTCAGAAACCGCCAAGTGGATCAAGAGCTAAGAAAAGAATGAAAAGCAGAGTTTTAAATCACACAGTTCTGAATGGACCATGCTTCCCCCTTGACTTAATATTTGACACCAAATAACTCCCTATTTGTTACCAACCCCCACCATGCTGCTTCCAGGGGTTGTTTTGACAGGGTGAAGTATGGGGGGTGGTGTTTATACAGCGTATTGCCTTTTTTAAAAACAAACTCAACTAAACTTGGTGCCCACAAAGAGGTCCATCTGTCATTGTTCTGACAAATAAGTCATTTCCATTTTCACTCATAACCCTTGATCCTCAGCATAACTTCTTTTTCTATAAATCCTCAAACTGGGTGCTCCAGTGACTCTGAGAACAAAATCCACCTGTCCTTAACCTAAACCAGACTGCATTCAAGTTCTGCCAATGGGGATGGACACTTGCATAACAGCAGACAGAGGTCAGTGTCAGGTTGCTTGGATTTTCAGACACTTCCCCCTTCCAGATCAGAATACAACAATAATCAAGCAGATTCCAAGACAGCAGTATGAAAGGTGATTTTGTTGTACAAAGTCAGTTTAGTATGCCTACCAAGCTAGAGACAGTGAAAACTGGGAAAAGGTCTGTAAAAAGTCTTAGTTACAACTTAATTACCCAAAACCCACCATAAAGGAAAAAAAACACTTGGATGGATAAATTTCTATAGTTACTATGAGTTATCCTGTAATGAAGCCATATGGTACAATAAATCATGTTATGTGACCACTTGTTGAAATGATTTTGTCCTTCCAACAGAATTTATGAAGAATCAGCAGCAATGAGGTGTGACTGCACCATTGTTCCTTTTTCTACCCACAAATTATTAGATTGTCTTTTTCAAAAAAATATTTTGGTGAGAGCAGGGTTCTGAATATGATTAAGGCATTATTAAGTGGCTGAGTTCATCTTGAGCTGCACCTACCGTTAACTGTCTGGTTTGCAGATAACCTTTGATCCACTGCCATGGCAGCAAAGACTGAACTATGCACCTGCAGCGTGACAACAAAACACAACACAAACACAGAGGGTGACTGAACAGACAAAGCAAATTTGCACTTCATAAAAGAGTTGACACTGTTCTCAATCAAGGTCAGTTTAGTGACCACTCCCTATCATACATATACGCACAGCACACTTAGGTATTGAAGTATACAGCAGGATTCAGTTTCTCCATTACAGAAGGTTAACTGGACCCGTGTGTTAAGAAACACAGGAACTGAGAAGGAAGAGAACAAGTGTTGGCCTCTGCAGAGAATTCTCTGGGGGATCTAGTAAGTCAAAACTTGGACACGAGTCAGCAGTGTGCCCTCAGAGCAATGAGGGCCAACTGCTAGGCTGTATTAGTAAGCGTGTAGTCAGCAGGTCAAGGAAGATGGTCACTTACCTCTCTGTATTTGTGAAGCCCCATGTGGAGTACGCTCTCTAGTCTTGGTCCTCTGAATACAAGGTTTATTGCAGTGACCAGGGCTGACAAAACAAAACAAAACATTCCAGGATTCCCAAATAAAGCAAACATACAATTGAAACCAAGGTAGAACACTTAATTTATTATTTTATCTTCCAGAAAACCTTCTTTCTGTCTTTAAATTCAGTCGATCAGTTTAGCCTCCAGAGGCTGTTCTGGCACTGTATGTAATTCTATCTGAGAGAAGCATCCTCTCAGCTTTCCCTCTGTTGACCAAGTCGATTTTTTTCTTTTTTTAAAGCAATTCCTTAGGTATTCACTCGGGACTGCAAACAACTGCAAAAGCAGTCCTTTAATTACATTCACACCCCATATGGTTAGCTTCAAAAGCACGGGAGTAGATTCAGAACTGACAGCCCATCTCAAGTGTTCAGCAGGGACTTGTGGGATGAACAGTATGTATTCAGTACAGCACATGCTGGTGACATAGTAACCAAAACCACCTGCTATACTATCAGCTTCATACAGGGACACTTACTGTGCTGACTCACAGCTACTATACTGGTGACAGACTACACTACATGGATCAGTATCTTTCAACGCAAGAGCCTGTTGCAATACCATTTAGAGCTGCTGAAGGTGCCTCATTGTCTTTCCTTGGTTCACTCTTCCCTCCTAAGATGTACTCACCCAAAAAAATATGGAGAGAAGTGTAATTATCAGACTTGTAACTCCAGAGATCTATTCTCTGGCTAAAATATTACTTTCATTTAATGAGCAAAAAAAAAAAAAATCCACTGAAACATACTCAGATCAAATTATGAGTTACTAGGAAATGTGACAGCTGAACACATTTCTGAGACACAGCTATTACAGGTGACAACACGAGTGAGGAAGGACATGAACTGGAAGCAGCAGTGAAATAAAACAAACTCATTTCCCTTTCAGGACATTTTTTTTCCCCCGTAGTCCGATATGTAGAATTTGCAGAAAACCTGAGATGCAACACTGCTTCACTTCACAATAAAACCATGCATCTTCAGATTTCACAAAGGCTAAAAGGAAGTCTAGGTCCTCTTCAAAAAGTTTATCATCAGCTCAGATTAGTATTTCATCTGTGTTTTTTCAAAGCTTTTCAAGCTGAGAAACAAAAGGGTGCTTCAGTTTGGACTGAGCAACTTCACAGCACATGCAATGCTCTTCCAGATTGGAAAAAGCAGGGAAAAGCTATGCTCAGAATTCACTTGAAAGGGTGCAGCAGCCTTGCATCATGATGGTGGCACCATTTTATACTCCTCTCTCTGTTGTAACTGACCACAGATATGGAAAACTACCCGGCAGTTATTCCAGGTAATCACAGACACAATAAGGGCAGCAGTATTGATCACATACCTGGCAGTAATTGTCAGCTTCCTTTTGTAACTGGCTGTACAGGTCTACAAGGAAAAATGCCATAACTTTGTCCTCCTATCTGTTGTTTTAATCAAAGACAAATAAAACCTATTATAGGTAGTTACAGAAATTAGCCCTATGTGTTAACCTGTTTTGCAAACAAAAAGCATTTCAATAAGAGTAAAGCAATTCAGAGAGTGAAACACAGAAAGCCACCTTTAATCCATTTGTACCAACTACTCAGAGTTAAATACATCTTAACATCTTAGGTCCTCAACAGTCACTATTCTCTTTAGCCTCACTGGTTTACTGCTCCAGGAAAGCACAGTGGGACTTCAGCATCAGCCTTTAAAACAAGCTTTTTGACACTTGTGTGGAAGCACATACAGCTTCCTCTTGGGTCAGTTGTTATTGTATTTTTCTTATTCTTTTTTTGTTTGGTTGGGTTTTTTTCAGTTTGCACCAAATATTGCAGGACATGGAGAAAGTATCAGGTATGTCAGTAAGTCTAAATCAGCTGTCCTTCCAAACAAATGCACTCATTAAATGCACAGGCATACAGAAAATAGACATTTCAGTATAAAAGAGAGGGGAGGAGTTATTAGAAAGCCCTAAATACAGCTGTCTTGTTTAGGACTTAAATTGTGTCAGTCAAGCATGGACAACAATGTCTGTTCTTTAAAAATTAAATTCCCCTATTAAATTCCCCTCTCTAAGCAAAAGAAACTGCTTAAATTCAGAGAAGCAGCAAGTTTCAGGGGAAAGATGAAAAATACTTAGATTTTCTAGATGATTCCAAAATTCTAGTTATAAAAGCCATCTATATTTCCAGTTTCAAGCCCTTTATCAACCAACATGCACACAGGGGCAGAGAACCTTGTCTTATGCAAATTGTGTAGGAAGCTTAGAAGAGTTTTCACTTGTTTTCCTGCCTATTTTTAAAATATTATGATGTGGTATAAAAGAATGCTATGAAATATTTTAGTTGGATTAGTAGCAACTTGGTCAACTAGAGTTAGGGTGACTTCAAGGTATGTGATAGAAAAAAACACATCCTCCCACTTTTCTTTGCCAGGTTTGGCATAGATTATGTCCCCATGTATATATACAAGAGCTCAGCTTCCCAGACTCTTGTCTAAAGCAGCCAGAGCAACACAGTCAAACCCCAGATTATGTATAGCACTTAATGTGGTCATGTCAGATTCAAGTTTACTTCCATATCAGCTAAGTACATACATTTTTTTTTTTTCCTCCTCTTTGCTCAGTCTTAGGAAGAGGTGAATTATATTCAAATTAAGATTCTGTCTGACTATTACCATTATGCTCTGAATGATAATAAAATATCAACAGCAGAAAACCCCCACTAACACCTTTATGACTCCATGTGGTTTCATAAGGAAGCTATTCCTTCTGATGCAAGTCAGGACTGTTTCAGATGGTACATGTCTAATGGTGCTTGGAATAGGTCCAAAGCAGCTCCAGGGACTCAGGGCTTCCATTAGCCTATTAGTACATAATCATACTTTGACCTACCATAGTTTCTTTAAATCAACATCTCAGAAGTGCACCTACATCGCTTACTTTAAGAACATTAGCATTAATTTTCTTTTCCCCCCTCAAATACTGCTAAAAGCGTCAGCAGAAGGGATGGGGGAAGGGGAAAGAGATCAGGCAGAGAAAAGTCTGGAACTAAATTTGGTACCATCTACAGCTGCTGAGGTCAAGAGGACCTGAACTGCAGAAGGGCTGGGCAGCCTAGCAGAAGAGGAACAGGCAGTTCGGCGAGAGAGCTGAAAGTCAAAGGTGCAGTGAGCAATTATAGCATACAGCCATCCTGCTTTTGTGCATCTCCCACTCCCATGGCTTTGCCTTTAGACAAAAAAGGCTGGTGACTTTTTCAAGCAAAAGCTTGCAAACTTTTGCATTGTCTTCAGATAAAATCATTTATATTCTTGCAAGCGAAAGACTTACCTGAAACCTGAAGCTTCCATCAAAAAAGGAGCCCATGTCACTATTGGCTATGGTTATTCAGTTGCAGTTTAAATCATTTTCTCCTTTTAGCTGCCATTTTCAGCAGCTCTTCCCCACCTCCCCCCCCAGCCCCATTTTTCTGAAAAAACCCATTTCCTTAGTTAATTCCAAATAGCAAGGTCATTTCCCAATACAGTAACTGAACTACTTAATGCATAATCAACACTTTTAGATACAACTATCCACCAGGCATTTTTTTTTTTCACACAGATATCCTTGGGGTCAATTACAGCTGCTGTGCAAATCGTGCACGTGAGCCTGATCAGTGACACTAGACATTCAATTCTCTTTTGGCGGCCTAGGGGACACCTATGCAGCTACTTCATCTGCATACAGATCCAATCTTAAACAGATGGTGAGACTTGGATGTGATTTCACAGTAACGCATTTCAAAGTGACAATTCTAAGTATCTCACTGTCTCAAAACTGTGGCTTGTAGATACCCCGTTATAACCTATGACATTCAACCAAGTAGCATCAACATCCAAACTACACCAGATTTATCCTGCTCTTAAGGGCACATCAGAAACTGAGGATCTTTCTACAGAGTTGTAATCTTTGGTTTATTAATAATCTTTTCAGAAAAAAAAAAAGGCAGTCACTACTTTGGCAGGGAATATTTAATTATTTTTTTTTATTTCTAGCACTACTTTTATTGCACTACTTTTATTATACTGGAGACACAGAGATGATTTATACCATGATCAAGATACTTAATCATGGTTATCTCGCTACTGAACATGCTACCTAACCAGCTACCCTGCCTCAGGATGGCTATGGGCAAGTAGTCCAAATGATACCCCCTTCTTGTAAAAGCATATGACTGTTTCCTCCAAGCTATTACAGTCCATTCCCTGTTTGCCTTTCTTCTTGCCTACTGTCATGTGTCACCTGAAATTCAAGTGATTTAACTTTTTACAATGCTGCATCTTCATTTTTCCACCAATAAGGATAGCTGATACTGCCAAGTTTCCCATTTTCTACTTTGAATTTGTTTAACACGCACACACATACATACCACATCCATTAAGCTGTTATAGAACATGAGAGAGGACAAGAAAAATGCAACACTGAATCTCAACCATTTCCATATAGAGTTGAAAATTAGTTAACGCTGTCTCAAGTAGCCAGAGCAGAAACATAAGAAATTAATATGGTACAAAATAGAACCTACTTCCCATCTTAGAAATGCATTAGGTATTTTCTGCTTAATAAAGCCCTAGTTATGTATATTAGTGGGAAATATTTAGCCAATAATATGAGGACAAAGGAAATCCCATGGGAAGGACTTGATTCTCCCTGCTGGGGGGGTGGGGGGTAAGAGATATGACATGACTGAGCAGAGAAGAACACAGAAGGAGCAATGATGTATAGAAGGGACAAACTTCAATATTGAACAGAAACAAAGTAGGGCTTTTTTAAAGATGTTTGACATTTTTTCCATCTCCACTACTTCAATTAAGAACCCTGAATGGAAGTGAATGAAACACTGTTAATCTGTAAAGCTCTGTTATAAACAAGTGAGGTAGACACACATGGCAGAGGGCGGACAGGAGAACTTGGAGGTTCTAGTTTATGTAAAGGCTGTCCATCCAGTATGCCACCAGAGTACATCAGGCACTTTTCTGCTGATCAAATGAACAGTCCTGCAATGAGACTTTCTGGAAAGTCATCCTTCTGTCCAGATACAGCCTTGACAATTTCTACAGCAACTTTGAAAAATTAAGAGATGGCTCAGCTTTGCTGTACATACATACATACATCTGCACCATATAGCTTAAGGCATTGAGTCCAGCTAGGAAGAATTCTTGCACAGGGGGAAGTGTAAAGCAGATGTCTTGATACTTTAGTTCAAGGTAGTGGAACTTTCAGTACCCATTATTTTGGTATCCAATTTTAGAAGAGAAGTGAACAGAAAACAGAACTCCATCTGCCCTATGTTTTCATCTATGATACTTGACAAGGAATTCAGCTTTTGTCACATATAAATACCTACAGGTAAGTATTCCAAAGTTACTAGAGAGGTTCAGAAAAGTTAAGTAGTCCTGTGGACTCTTTCTTATGAGTACAATGGTGACAAGAAAACAAATGCTTAAGTTTCTAATAAGTGTGTTTCTTCCCTGACCAGCCAGCAAGCAACTGTTAGGACAGAAGCACTTGTTGGTACACTGCTGTGCTGCACGTGACCTAATACTGTATATCACTATTTATCAGCAAAAAACCCTTCACTCTCAAGTTTATGAGCTGGCAAACAAATATTGGCTCAAAATATTTTGGCGTCAACTAAGAAGCTGTTCAAGCACATAAAATCTGAAGTCATACAGAGAACTCTAAGAACATGCCTAATAGGACATTTAAGATGAAGTGTTGAAACTGCAGACACACCATCCCTACCAACAGGATCTCATGAAGCAAGACCACTAAGGTACTAATAAACCAAAAAACTGAACATCAGGAAAAGGACAAGTGAAAAACAAGAGAGACAACTGAATCCCTTCTATCAGCTCTTTAAACACTTTGCTTACAATCCAAGTGATGAAGACAGATTATTATCTTGATATGAATGCTAAAACGAAGTTGCTTCTCAGCATTTAGGCTGAGTCACATGGCACCAGACTGGAACCACAGGCAAAAGCAGCAGACAACTATTTAGTCAAAGACATCTGTATTATCAAGTTACTCTTACTGCTCGCTTTTAATCTATCTAATACTGTTGCAGGCATCATAAAAACACAGAAGCCACTAAAATAAGGTTTTACTAGAACAGGAACAAATTCAGGTGTGGTGCAAGAGCAAATATTTACATGTCTTCCTCTGGCAATCAGCATTAAAAACATAATTTCCTGTAAATCTGTGTTAATTAGAATTCATCCCTGGGGAAGAACACATTTCTAATTGTAATATAGTAAATGTATGGCTAAACTCAATTCAAATTACAATCACTTTTTAATTTATTTAGCATACTCTATTCATTCTGTGTGTAGCCCTACACAGTAAATTCAAATTCATCTAAGCCAGTGAGTAAAGTGAAGTCTACTTTGTATCCAGCTTGGTCTCAAAACACTGAGTTAAATTCAAATTGTACAGTCTTGATTACTAGCCACACAAAGGGTAGAAGAATTACAGCCTGACTTGTAGGCTTCTAAGTAGAAGTTATCTTTTGGCAATTGAAATACCCAGATTTAGATACAGCATGAAATCAACTCAAAGTCACAGAATAAGGCTAGGAAAAGCTGCACTGGGGCATTGTCAGTGCAGATTAAAATGCCTAACACATCTCTACTCGGGATTCACATGGTTTGAATAATTATTACTAAGATTTACAATCTGTTTTTTATGCATTTTCATTCAGTATCGTTCAGCTAAAGATATTAATCTAATTACCAAGAACATTGACATACTCTTCAAAAAATACCAAAACATCGTATCTTTACTTCCTGTCAGAAAGGAACCCTTAAGTTTATTGTGACTTCTAACCAGTATTTTGACAGCTAGGCTCCTTCTACATGATTTTTTTGCTAAGGATCAAATCATAGGCCTCTACTTTTCAAAGCTGCTGGTGATACTGGAAGCAGAGAGATGACCAGCATCATCTAAAAGATGCCTAACCTTCTAGAGCCAAAGTTCTTAAAGAAAGCTTGATTAATCTCAAACTGAATGTTTTGATGACACTGGCAATGTGTTGTACATCTAAACAGCAATGAAGCATTAGCTTTGGTATTGGAAAGAAACACGTTTCCATAAGCCAAACCGAGTCTTTGAATACTCTGGAAACCTACCACAAGTAGACAAAAACCACAGGACACCTCCCACCAGGCAACTGCGCAGTTAAGTACCACCAAGGCCTTTTCTTCTTTTTTTTTCCCCCTGGAGATTTAGCACTCTCAGCCAGTAATGTCTCCAGTGACCCAAACTGTCAAAACAATTTCATCTGCTCTGTTACTACAGCACTCATGCTGAGCCTTGAAAAAAAACAACAAAAAACAAAAAACGGAATTTCAGACAAACTTCAAGTCCATGGTACCAAAGAATTTACTACACTATATTTTAAGTACTTACCTATCCAATAATACAGCATTCTGCACCTGAACTTGTATCACTCAGACAAGTAATTAACAGTAACACTGCCAGAAAGCATCTAAAGTTAAGCAGTGAAAAGTTAAGAGTGAAAATCTTCCCTCCACTCTTCATGAACTATCACACCTATTTCCTTGAGCTGGATACCCAATACCTTAGAGTAATCCTTTACTCATCTCTTTTGAAGTGCTTGACTTTCAGCTAGGTTTTCTTACTTTTCCTCTGATGACATCCACAGATATTTTGGACATATGTCAAACATTAAATCTTTGTTTTTCTATAATTACTCTAGCATGTAGAATTTAAAGAGACTTGAGCAGTGGACATTTTACATTTATCTAAGCTAGAGATGTGAATTATTACTCTTCCACTCCATTCCTTCCTCCCTCAACCGTGATTCTGAGCGTTCACTTACCAAAGTGTGGACACAAAGTGCTATATGCCCCTCTGTTAAATAAAACAAATGTTGGAAGGATGTCATTTCAGCATCCAACATCACCGACAATCAAAAGTGGTACTGTGAAGAAAAACACCCACGTGTTCTCTAGATACAACCAGAGAGTAGAAATTGTATCACTGCGAAAGTGGATGCATTTTCCATATCTTAAGCAATCTGAAATCTAAACAACATATGAAAAGTTTCCATTTTGAATGTTTTATTCAAATCAAAATACAAATACAAACATTTGAAACTGTACAAAAATAATAAAAAGGGATACTTTCTACACTTTAAGAAAGCAGATCAACCTTTGTTCTATATGTACAATTTTTGCCTGTAGGAAATTCTAGTCAGCAGACATTTTCCTGTTCTCTTTAAAGCATTCTGTGCCAAATCCCCTCCCCAAAATCCAGCCACACTTAAGACACTAAATGTCACTGAAGAGATTACAAAGAAACCATACCTCACAGGTAATAAGCATGATAAGGTATTTCCCCAATGACTGTAGCACAAACCAGGTGCTGACAGGTAGTCTGCAATTCAAGCTTTCTGTAGTTTATTGATATAGAACTTGGGCAACACAGCTGGAAGATGTTTTTAAGTTATTTTTGCAAATTCAAAAAGCAATTACAGCTTTGTTGATAGCATTTTTCCTTCCCCCACCTCCCTCCCCCAAAGTTACAACTCTTCAAACAACAATGTATTTGCAAATCAGATAAAAAGCAGTAGAAGATGTAAAAAAACCAACCAATTATTTTGGGTTCAGACATCATCTGCCAACATAATAGGAATTGATATATTTGCTCAATGTCACATGGTACAAATGAATGTAGTGGAAGTTATCACAGTAACACCATTTGGAACCACCTTATAATCTTATGTCCAAATATTTTGTATGAAGTTTTGCTTCATGATATTGAAGAAATTATCTCAAGCAGAATAGTTTATCTCAATGTTCTGTCATTGTTTCCTTTCACATTTGGCCAAGACAGCTTTCTTTGCATGTTCTGGCTATAGATATTTTTCAGAGCTGTAGTAATGAAAGGATGGGGGAGGCAACACTTGTGGAAAGCGGTAGCTGTTTAAACTGGCATTAGTGGAAGATAGATTTTTAGGGCACACAAGCCCTTCTTTAGGTCTCAAACATAGCAGAAGGCTTTAGAGTTGAAAACAGTTGTTCAATTTACATGAAGCTGCTCAGTCCCTAAGAGAACAGCAAGTACAGAGCAGCTCAAAGAAAGCTCCTGAGAAACAGGTGCTCTCCAACCCGTTTATTTGCCATTCCTTCAGTTGTCAACTTCATGCACGTGGTATCAGAAAGCTGCTTCGCAAGAGACCAGTTAATGCCTTCTTGTCCAGTGTCCACAACATGGGCACCTAAGCCATAATCTGCTAGCTCTAACAAACAAAAAATACTTACCTAGACCTATCAAGGATATTTATCTCATGCATTTTTGATAGGAGGTGAATGCAGATGAATACTGGCTTTAGAACAGCCTCCTGCCTGCAGCCCACTTAGCTATACTAGTTTCAATTCTACTGCTTCTACAATTCTGACTCTTTCCTCTGGTAAAGGTGCTCATCTGCAGAGAAAACACGGAGAAGTAATGTTTAATTTGTAACAAGAGCTAGTTCAGTATGACGCAGCCATTCTTCTCTACAGTTGTTTTCAGATCATGCCTGAAAAATATCATTATTCTGTACTTATGTCTATAGAATATACATAAATCATATAAAGTTTCTTCAGAAAATTTTAGTCATCTTATTTCTTGCTGTCTTAATATATTTTAAGCTCATTTCAGCACTAATACTTTATACACTTTTTTTTTTTACTTGCTAAAAACATTTATTTTTTTACTCCAAGGGAAAACCTGTTTATCTAAAAAGATCCTGAGCACATTTTTCAACCATTAGCCCACCATAAAATTTCACGTGGGATTCTGTTAGCACTGGAAACATCAGGATATTATCCAGTTAATTCACACTACTGGTTATGATTAAAGGACAGTGACGACAACTACTTGAATTCTACTAAAACTTTCCTTTTAAGACCTAAGAACAGATCATAGGCAGTTTTACTGCAAACTGAGAAGAAATAAAAGAACATGAATATATTTATTATCAAGCAAGAGAAACTCTGCCATACTTAATAGGGGAGTCATACTTTGAAAAATGGCTAAACAGCAATTTGTAGGTAAGATGCAGCTACACAAAAGACACCTGGAGGAAATTTTGTCTAGTCATCTACTTCCAGCAACTAAGTTTCATATAGACCTACAGTGAAACTACAACCAGCAAGTACCTAACTGACAGCCAGGACTAATCTAAACCAAAAAATTTCTGATGTAAGGAAATTGCTTCCCTTTTAAGAGGGTGGGAAGACACACTACACACATTATGAAACCACAAGTCAGCATGAGAGGTAGTCTGGTTGCTTGTTTGACTGGAAGAGGTAGAGCTAGTTGAGAAATCAATAGCTAAGACCAGTCAAAATTATAATTATCCCAAGTTTTCAAAGAATAAAAAAGCCTGACTCTCAGCATGAGACTACTTGTATCACCAGGTATTCAGTCATCTTGTTCATATTTACTCACTATCACATAGTTAAGGTTACTGTAAAATACCCATTCAGGGGGAGAATGCTCCCAGAACTAACCAGGGAAACAGCTTATCTACACTTTGGTGTGTGTTGGCCAAATGATCTAATCTATACATCTTACAGCTGTGAAGGTTAATAAAGATAAATGACTCTCCAGTTTTGACAGGCTGATGTCACTACAAAACCAATTACATACCAAAGACTAGAAAAAAGTTAAGTCACAAATTCCATAGGGTTTACACATATAAAATTCTCCATGCTATTTCTCTTCCCACAGAAAGACAACGATTAGTTTAGAGAGGAAAGCCACTAAGACATACTGGTCATAGAGTCAAATGGTATTAAAATCTTCATATGTTAAGACATCTGGGTACAGAATCATACATAGTGCTCCCTGGGGTTGATGTAGACTCTACCAGGACCTGAGTTTTGTGGGTATCTGCTGCTCCAATTTTCGCAGTACGTTTGCTGATAAACAGGATACATATGCTGAAGATCATCTTGTTCCTGTGGCTCTTCAGCCTCACAAGCAAGTTGCATTCCATTCACAGATTTCTAAACACACAGAAGTAGCAATCAATTTCACAGTTCATGTACAGAACCTGCTATTCCTAGTCTTGTTAAAGCTTTAAGCAAAATAAAAGCTGCATGCTCTCCAGAACAGTCCTATGAATTCCGAAACATGAACAGAACGAAATCCAATCACAGACATGACAGCAGTTAGGAACTACTCAGTTAACCTCAAACTTTTGTTTCAACAGTAGTTAGATTTTAAGGCTCAATAATTCTAAGAAGTAAATCACTAAGTATGACAATGTCTGTCAGTACTCCTGTGCTTTGTTGTTTTATATGGCAAAAGCAAAGCTTTATAGTATTTATGTACTTAAATTAGCCAGCAAAACTACTTAGGAGATAGAGGGTATTAAAGTGATACTGACTATCTTTGTGGATACTGATACTTTGTGGATAGCAAAGAAACACGTGCAACAGTTATTGAGTAGGATGGACAAATATTTTGTTCGTAATGAAAAACAACCATATGAACTTATTTTAAGGAACAAGATGAAATTAAAGCTTCAGTCAGTAATTCCAGCCATCATCTTATTTACCATGTGCTGCAAGTTTCCAGCATCTTTCTCTCTGTACGGGCTTTGCAAAGCAAAATGTTCTTTCTGAAATTAGAAAAGTTACAGTGGAAACAAGTCAAAATTCAACACTGAAGAACAAGTTTGGTTTATATGAAAATACTAGTGTCCACAATATGCTAAGACTGTGATCACACAAGAAGGTGAAACATGGGGTACAAGAACCCTCACATCATCACAGAGGGCTCATGTTCTGTGATAAAATCTGCCTGCTCCAGAATTTCTACCAACAGTTGATGCAGACATTTAGATAAACATTGGAAAGCAGAGTGTAAAATTCCAGTGGGTTAATTTATTCACTTAACTAGAAAGAAAGGAAATCATCACATGTGCCATGAAAACATGACACTAGCTAGAGAAAGGAGTTGCACCTTCTACTGCCATGGAGCAAGTGATAGAACCAAAATCATCAGGTTCTCTCATAAAACAACAGTGTTTCTATGCAGGAAGAGATATCTGGGATTTTGTGCTTTGACACCTAAACAAGTTTGCATTGGCTTGCCTTGACATTTTGTAGAGCTTCATAAAAGCCTTGAGTTTTACTTTAAGCATGCTCCTTCTCTAACAGTCCTTTAAAAGCCTAAATCAGTTATCTCACCAACACGTTGATATTAGATTTTTCCATCCTTTCTAATTTGTAAAACCCATTACAAAAGCATCCACTAATAAAAACCTTGTGCCTCCTTCTAGTCCCTATCCGTTTAACATTTTCTTGACATTGTAAGATCCTTTATCACTATATAGATGATTTTATCTATGCACAATTTTTGCTTCCTTCCATTTAATCTTGTTTGCCTAAACAGCTCTTCAGTTTAAGGCAAATTACTACAATAATGCTCCCTTTTCTATCAAGGAAGAAGTGTTCCTACCTGTATTAAGACCATTACAAAAAGAGTGCAAGACAGCCATCATCTATAAATGAGTATTATCCTAAGTTGAAGGGTACTATGGCTGATCTTTTTATAGTGATCCAGAGAAAGCATCATTCAGTAAATGGTGTCATATGCTTTTAATTGTGCTAATACAATTTCACAACCTTCTTTCCTGTTTTAAATAGGAATAAAAATATTATCATTGAAGAGATAGAGCATTTGACAGGGTTACTTGGCTCATGAATACACGAGTTGGTCTTAAAAGATTCCTAAAGTTAGTCTTCTCCTGGCTAGAATTGCCTACTGGGCTGTACTTCACTTCTTATTTCTGCTGCTACATGAAAGCCCTATTAATTTCTGAATATTTCAGGAACTCTGAACATTTATGTATTGCATTATACAAAACAACTTTTTTTCCTCTTTCCTTTAGAAGCACCTGTCAAGCTAGGTATAAGTTCACATCTTGTACAATGTCAAAGACCATCCATCTCAGTCATGTTTCTAGGTAAGTAAATAAGTTTTGCTTCTTAGCAATATATTCTTGAAATGCAGTGAAATGAACTCCAATGGTTCAAAGGATTGCCTGAATTAGTGCCTCCTCTCCCATGCCTTTTATAGATGTTATGCAACAGAGAAATTCCACTTTAAGCCACTGTAATTGTTCCACTGCTCAACTCCTCTTGATCACTCTCAAAACTCAGTTGCCAAGCAGAGATCTCTCTCTCAATGACATGCAAGAATTATTTCTAAGTAACAGAGCAGTATTTCCTGACAGTGATTATTCAAAACCTGCCCAGACAAAAGCAACAGCTTTGTTGCTAGAAAAAGCTGATAAAGATGAACGTACTGTCTTGACAGTAAATTAAAGGCTTTACGCTGCCATTTTTCCTTTGTTCACTTGAACATCCATATGTTTTGTACTTTTACCTCACTTTTAGTGCTGTAAATGAAACACTTCTTTACAACTCATATGTGATTCACATGAATACATAAATTAGTATCTCCAAATACCAGTATAGAGAAATTATTAAGAATACTGAGTAGCTGATACACTGGAAGGCTGTGCTGCCATCCAGCGAGATCTGGACAGACTGGAGAGCTGGGCAAAGGCAAACCTAGTTAAATTCAACAAGGCTAAGTGTAGAGTCCTACCCCTGGGGAGGAATAACACCATGCACCAGTACAGGTTAGGGGTAGACTCACTGGAAAGCAGCATTCCTTTTCCAAAATAACTTCAAACTGTATTTATTCAGCTTCAGGGAAATGAGTATTTGATTCAGTCTGTTTTGGATCTTCTCAATTAACAAAATATATTTACCTAAGCCATTTTATTATATGTTCAACCAAGCCTACAGTCAGCTCCAGCGTTTCTTGGTTATTTCCTCAAGTAATCACTAATAGAAGCCACAGTAAGCAAATCCAAGAAAGAATTGAGACAGCAGAGTTCTGAAGATGAAAACAATAAAGTATACACTTTCTGAGTAGCCCCATAAAGGATAAATAATGACATTTCCTTTTGTTGTCATTTTACCATCTAGCAGCAATACAGATGCAGGAATAACACAACAGTCTGCATCTTCTGATTCTGGAAGGTATTTTACTGTAATACATAAAGCATAGGACTGTATTGGCAGCAGCATGATTCATTGATGTTGCATTTGTTGAGTATTGTGGTGACCAAAGAGTTACTACAGAGTTAGCACAATATGCCCAACAGAAACATTTTTTCTTTTGTGTCACTTAGGTGCTACTCCACCTTCAAGATCAGAAGACAAACATCTACTATGTATTCTGCCAACTAAATGTTTTATAACTTCATAATATTATAATCATCAGGCTGCTACTAGAAGCTACTGGAAATGTTTGCTGCTTTATTCAGCACCAGTATTAGCAGGTATCAATCAATGCAATATTTGTAAAACACTACACATTCTTTTCATGCATTACTTTCATGAGAAAAGCTTTTATGGCAAGACATATTTGGCAAGCTTTTGTAATGAGAAATTGTGTTAAGAAAATCTACAAGAATATTTTCAGCATTACTAAGAACCCCATCAAAATCCATCTGAAAGGTGGTTGAAGATTTCCCCTGACCAGGACATCTCTCCCTCAGAGAATAAAGGCTTCTATGGGTCCTTAAAGCTACAAAGGTACACCAGATTATTGGAGAAACAGTATTTATTGTAAACAACTGCTTGAATTACTCTTAAAATTGTGCCTGTCAGTGATTATAATCACATTTATACAAAAGTACTGAAGCTAGAACAAAACATCATTAAGAACAATTACAATCTAATTCTCATAAATACTGATAGGTGATTACAGCTTTCTTCAGTGTAAGCAAAATGTGATTATAAAGATCACATGATATTATAACGATTACATCACACTCAGACTGGCTGATTTAATAAGAGCAGATCAGTTTATTAGATGAAACGCAATAATGAATGCTGATAAATGAAACCATATCCCCCAAACTGGTCCCTTCTGTATTGCCTATGGCAAAAGATGCCTTCTGAATTCACCTGGATTTTCACAGGCAGTCCAACCCAGTATAAAGCTGTGCTGCAGATGAGAAGGGCAGTCCTATCCTTTCCTGCTCTCCACTTAACTGTCAAATGGACTAGAACTAACTTTCCAGCGCTATTACTTCCACGATCCTAGATCCTGCTGTATCAGACTACACCTAGGCAAACACCAAGTGCTACCAAGAAACTTGAATGCTTCCTGCTGTCTTGTTTGGACAGCATTACTTCAGATGACATGAAGTGAGCCCTGAAAGCATAGTAAAAATTGGAGTACTTCCCACGGAATTAGTACAGAGTGTTTTGTTGCTGATAAATTCAAGAAGTTGTTCAAATTATAAGTTACACAATGCAAGAACTTAAAAGTGCTTTAATGATCGCCACTGGGAATCAAAGGCACTTGGGTAAATTAGCTATGCCAAAGCCCCAAATCCAGTATACACCCACCAAACCTGAACAGCTTGAAAGATGATGATGTTCAAGTCTCTTTTTAGGTTTATCGAGTATATTTTTTCCCCAATATGATGATTATTTATAAAGCCTTCTGTTTACTCTTAATCACCATGGAATTTCAACTACAGCTTTTTGTACTTTAAGAGGAGCAGAGCCTGTCAACCACTATTAAGAGTTACAAAAAGGATCTCAGGATGACTACTAACACCAAAGATATCACATATGTAGTGAAACCTCTTTGGTGTGACCCAACTGATTTACCCCAGGATATACCAGGAAAGGACAATCAGGCTAAGCTACATAAAGCAAAGTTAACATTTTTTCCTACCTCAATTTAAGATGTATATAACTACTTACCTGAAGCATAATTTCTTTCTGTGGTATAGAGAATGGTCTCTCCTCACATAAGGATGGTTTATGAGTGGGTGGAAGATCAATCCTGTAGTAAAGAAAGAATGAAATACAACATGCCATGTTTGTTAAGACCAACTGAACAGTCAGATATCATTTATTTTAGCTGCCAAACCATCCAACACTCAGCATTTGGGGACAT
The DNA here is from genome assembly GCA_013399075.1 of Chloroceryle aenea. Taxonomy (NCBI): domain Eukaryota; kingdom Metazoa; phylum Chordata; class Aves; order Coraciiformes; family Cerylidae; genus Chloroceryle; species Chloroceryle aenea. Next base: position 140,620 of record VWZY01012669.1, on the reverse strand, counting down.
ACACCTTTCCATTAACTAAGCTGTATATTTGAAATACTGTAATGTTAACACATCAAACACTGGCAATATTCAGACACATACTTTTAGTGGAAAAGCACTGCTTATGTTCTGTTATTTATCCTGTGCAGTATTAAGTAGCCTGAACTCCCCCCTACTCCATCTAAGTAGGATTAGGGACTACTGGCATCTATCATAATTTCTAGACTAGGAGATACATCTTGAGCAAAACTTACTACTACAGCATTTTTTTAAGAAGCCCTTGAGAAAGGCTTAAAATCAATTACATGTATGACTTCTCTGATAGAACTTCCTCAGTGAGAGCACCTTGTTAGAAAACCAGTAAAATGTTTCAGACTACTAATATAAATTTACTTCAGCTACAGAATTTAAGGGAAACAAACAACAACACAGTATTTCTAACCATGGTAGAACTTACTCAGTTGTAGGAAAATACTTGACTCACCTTGCTAGCTCAAGAAATTCTAATACTGAAACTTAAGCTCAACACTTCAGTTATTTTATTCCACTCATGAAGTATATACAGACATGACAGATTTTCATTTCTCATTCTATTTAAGTGTTAACCATGTACAGCATGTGTCAAAAAAACTCCTATTTTCAGATACTCAAGATTATCATCACTTCTAAACAGAGCTTCCACTTCATCCACTTGGACAGAATCTTTTCATTTTTTTTTTCCTTGTTTTTATTTGATCATACTGGATGCTTAAAAAAGTAAACTGCATGACTGCACCAGAGGCTTGAAGAAACATCCAGCATTCCAGAAAGCACTTAAGTCCATCATTTCTAAGCACCTATCTGTGGGTGTTCCTTCATTTTACACACACATCAGGATAAATTTTAGTGAACCGTCGCACTTCTGTGAAACACGGCCAATTTGCTTAGGTTAGACCTACAGTTATTATAAATGAGTAGTCTGGGGCATCTGTTAAGATGGATGGACCTCCCCACTGCCTTGCAGCTCAAAAATTCTGATGAGATAAAGAATTATATTACTCCTGAGGTCATTCTTAGTTTCCTCATTTCTTTTTTTGTCTCTTCTGAAAATACAGCCCTGACATTATGACAGCTGAAGAGCTGCTAACAAACTGCAGACACACAAGTCCCTGCGTAGAAGAAACACCTGCTGCAAATTGCTTTCAATTAAAAAATAATCCAGCACATACTCACACTTTGTCAAGATAGGATGGCCTTTTTTTCCTTGGGGTCAGCAGCACTGTCACAAAGATGGTAATAATAAAAAGAGCAAGGACTGCTCCGATCACAGCCCCTGCTACAGCAACAGAAGATGTCTGCTTAAATGGCACATCTGCAACGTAACAGCATAGATTACACCTTTAAGAAGCTCACGTACTTTTGATACTCAGATAAGCTATTTCAGCCTTGTGCTGAGAAACAATCCTTACTTCCATGACCAAACAGAAAGCCTTGTCCTGCACTGGCACTCCTGCAGTATTGGCTCCAGTCACCCAGATAAAAAAAAGCTGTTGGAATTAAGAGTGCTAGAATATGATTTCAACAACTTCATTCAGCAGTTTTAATAAATTTTAGCTACAGATTGATTTTCATTTTTAAGGCAATACGAAGTTACAGAACACATGCTTTGCACTTAGATCAACAAACAAGGTGTTAAATCAAAAAGCTAAACAACTATCACTTGAGTGGCTTTAGGACAAATCACCAATAAAGTCTGCAGAAAGGAAAAAGAAAAATTTAAAATCAGGGGGGAGGGGAAACAATGAACACACAAACTCACTAATACTTCCCTTACACTTAGAAAAGCAAACTCTAAGACTATCTACCATCTCTAGGGCTTCCAACTTACAGCTAGAATTAACTTATAATTAATAAAAATTATTTCTTTAAGCAGGGAGGAAGAAAGACTATTTGGGTTTTGAAAGCTTTTCTTTTTTTTCACCTCAGCTCTGTCAAATTTTACGTTTGACAATTCTCATGCTGAATTAACACACTTTTCATGGGTAACCTTTGAAAGATTACCCCTTTGGCTACGTTAGGAATTCAGTAAGTTTTAAATCTCAGAAAACTGTGACATGTGCTAGAGTCATGTTATTCAGCATCATCAGAGTTTCAAACTTGCACTAACAAGCTGCATAATTGGAATAATTCACATCATTTTTACCAGAACTTTTGCCTGTAAAATACCAGTAGCATGCAGAAATCATGTGCTGACCTAGATTGGCTACTGGACCAGAAAGGCAACAGTAAAGGAATTAGAAAAAATAAAAATTACACTATACTTGTAAAATATTTCTAGTGTAGTTTATTTCAGCCATTTTCCTTCAGAAATAGTTATACGCTGCAATTCTCTAAAAAAACATGCAACCATCCTCTATTTAATCTCTTACCAGAGAAATTTTTAGGAACTTCTCCAGCTCTGTATTCTATTCACAGGAAAAAGCCCTGAACTATGCAATGTATTTTATCAACTGCTCATAATTCTTATGTTGTTCTACCTGTATGCAAGAAAGCTGGACAAAGTAATTCTTTTTCCATCACTCATTTGGGGAAAACCAAACCAAACCAACAACCAAACCACTTAATTCCAATACGGTGAAGTGATTCCTGTCCTCTCAGTGATAAATAAGAAAGACCTAACAGCAATACTACCATGGGATCACTCCTGCAAGCATCTTTAAGTAGCTTTAACAGAACTGAAGTAAGCAGTTCTTGGTGACACTCTTCAAGTTGAGGGATGGAGTCACAGATTGGCAGTTTGCAGGAAGATTAATTCACACCAGAATATTAATGTAACATACCACCTTCAGAGATCATTGTTCTATTTTACAGAACAGCTTTCTTAGCATAAACTCTGTCTGTCAGATACCACTCTATGTACATGTGAACAATAATTCCCATTTCCTCCTTAAGAACAGGCACATGAATTCTTGGAAGACTCACTTGAATATGTTTTACACCCAGTGCCCTCTTGTCCAAGTGAGCAAATTGCAACTAGAATCACAGGATAGTCTGGGTTGGAAGGGATGCTGAAGTTCATACAGTTCCAAACCCCCTGCCATGGACAGGGAAACCACCCACCAGACCAGGCTGATCAGAGCCCGATCCAACCTGGCCTCGAACACTCCCAGGGAGGGGGCATCCACATCTTCTCTGGACAACCTGTTCAGGTATCTCACCACTCACACAGCAAATCTATCCCCTTGCAGTTTAAAACCACTATTCCTCATCCAATCACTAAAATCCCCCATGGAATCCCTCCCCCCATTTCCCATAGCCCCCTTTAAGTATTGGAAGGCCACAATAAGGTCTCCTAGAACTTTCTCTTCTCCAGGCTGAACAATGCCAGCTCTCTGGAACCCACCCTTGTAGGAGAAGCTGGTTCCAGCCCACAGATGATGTTTGTAAGGCTCCTCAGGGGTTCATGTCCCCTCTTGTGTTGTGGTCCCCCATTAGCTAAACCCAGTGCTCATGGGTAGAGTCCCATGAGAGCTGAGCAGCAGAACTACCTCCCTTAACCTGTTGGTCTCGTTTCTATTGACAAAGCCTTGAATGCCATTGGCTTTCAAGGCTGCAAGCACAGATAACCAATTGGTGTTGATGTTGTCCATCCAGCAACAGCCCCGGGCCCTTCTCTGCAGGACTGCTCTCAGTCACATCATTCCCCAGCCTGTACCTGTGCTTAGCTTTGCCCTGACCCGGATGATGACCTTGCACTGCGCTTTGCTGAACTTCACAAACCACTCCTCAAGGCTGTCAGGGTCCCTCTGTGTAAGATCCCCTCCTCATAGCTTGCTTGCTGTCACTGGTAGACTTGCTGAAGGTGCACTCCATACCCCTGTGCACGTCACCAACAAAAAAATGTTATCAGTACCCATCCCAGCACCAATCCCCAAGGGACTCCACCTGGTACTGGGCTCCACTTGAATACTGAGCCATTGACTGCAACTCCTCGAGGGCGACCATCCAGACAATTCTTTATCCACGGAGATGTCCATCTGTCATAACCATGTGTCTCACATTTAGTGACAAGGGTGTCACACACAAAAAAACCCCACAAAACCCAAATGCTTTGCACAAGTTACATACACCATAAGGTCCAGGATTCAAGAAGATGCTTTAGTTTCTTCCTAGTACTAAGTCTACAGTGCTTCTATTTCTCAGAAATCCTACTCTAAGTTAGAAACATTGGAAGAGTATTATACTTTGAGTAAAAGTTTGGCCACTGAATCACCTTTTGGGAGCGATGACAACAGCCAACCATTTACCTCTAAACACCAGCAAAAATGGTACTATCCAGCTAGTGGAACAACATACAGGAACTGAAGTGCAGCTACCACAGGGCTTGCCTAATTTGCTTTTTTCACTTGCTTTGGCAGAAGAGTAGCCACAAAAATTCTATCACTTTAGCTAGAGGCAAAATCAGAAATTGAGATTACCGTGTCAAGCTGAACAAGCCAGGAAGCATCTAAGATACAACATTACCAGCTACAGAGCATTTTAATCATGGGTTAATCAAAATAGATGGCAATTGAATCACTGCAAGAAATAGGGTTAAAGCAGAGGGACAGCAACTTAAAACTTTTTTTTTTGTTTGTTTTAGATAATGTGAATACAAGGTAGTGTAGCAGTGGTGTTTGAAGTGAAACTTGGTAGTAACTATCCCTATTATCATTCTTAAGTTTTGTATTTTTTTTAATAGTTCCTAAAGACACTTGTGTTCTAAGTTTAGGGTCTCCAAGAGGAAATGCTAAAAATCCTATTTTATACAGCTTAAATACTTTAGTTCCTTCTACCCAGTCTATGGTTTCATTACACTTTTTCATCTCTCATTTTGATATATCTGTCAAGCATTTTTTTGAATACTATCTGTTCCAGAACATAAGAAAAGTTTATTCACACAACAGCCATTTGTACTTACAATCAATTCTTTTTACAGCAGACATAATGTACAAAACATTGCAATACGCATAAGCCCTATCCCTATTATCATCTTCAACTCCAAAACATTTCAACTTCTTAACCCATAGGAATTAAATATATGTATTTAAAAATCAAAACAGAAATCCACAGAGACAAAAGCAAGGTATCTCATGTGGAGAACAGGTTTATGTCCAAGTAACACCATCTTTTAAAGATGATATAACAAGTTGTTTGGGGTTTTTTTGTTCTTTTTCTGAAGAGACATATGATCTCTATTCCAGAAATACCTTGGATCGGAACCTTCTGCTAGAAATTGAACTCCTTTCCCTGTGTTTGCACTCAGAACTACAGATACACACAGTATCATTCATTGTTGTTCTTGAGACTTTGGTCAATCATGTATCAGCACTCTATTAATGAACATGAACTCATGTTGTTTAGGGGTGCTTTTCCATTTGAATTTCAAATAAAGCTGTTGTCTCCATCTTTTTCACATGCAGTCATATGCAAATCACAGTGTATTGTCTACGACACTCAATACCACGATTTTTGTTAAGCTCTAAATGCCATAAGCTACCACAGATCACAAGAATAGAAAAGAACTTCCAGCATGAATGCTCATGAAGCAGCTGTAATTAAGCAGCCTATTTTCAAGGTAGCAGAGATTTTCCCCTTTTCAGGTTTGAAATACTAAACCGTATCAGCCTCATTTTATCGAGCTGAGCACTTGCTCAAGACACAGTAGAACTACGTCAGATGTCAAACAAGATGTCCTACATACAATGTACACAATGTCATTTTGGATGATGACAAGATACCAAGACCAAAAACCATGTTGTTAAATCTGTATTAATTATTTGCAAGGAAAACAAATCCACTGCAATACAGAGACTGCACAATTGATCTAAATTCACGTTTCATAGGTTTTGTAGTTGTACCATCGAAGACAGTGTGCTTCCACTATAGGAAATGACAATTCAAGTGTCTACGTGCCTACCAATAATCTGTTACCCTCTAGTAACAGCCTGAAGTTCTAGTTACCATCTTCAAAGCAAGTGTTGTAACTTATCCAGAAACAGTGTAAAACCACTCAACTTCTGGTCATAAAACTCAGCAAATGCCTTGACACCTCTTAGCATGCTTAAGATTTATCAGCACCCAGCAAAAAAAAGCAAACTGGCATTAGCTTCCACCTTCAAAATCTATTAAGAGTTTTCTTATTTGTGTTCAGTTCTCCAGCTTTCAAATTCAATGGTAGGATTCCCAACAAAGCCTCAGAATCAGGTCTCTAATTATACCCTCTGTACTTGCAAAACGAGTCTTTAATAATGATTAGTTTTCACAACCTGCCAATTACAAGCCTAAAAGATCTTACTGCATTGTGTATATATACAGACACTAGCATAACCTTTAGAAATCCATGACTATAAAAATAATTTTTCATCTTTTTCATCAAAGACAAGCCTTAGACCTGTTTACACAGTTACTTCCCAAAATTTTTTTCATAAGTTAGTTTCAGTGCAACGACTTCTTTTAAGTACATAGTTACAAGAAGGCTCATTAAAATGGTAAGAGGTATTTATATTTGTGCAGAAAAACCTAAAAGTAAAGCTTTGTTTCTGCTGTAACTCATTTTAACTAGTAAAGGATTTGCTATACAGAAGTACCAAGTTCACCATGGATGGTTATCTAGACTGGACTAATTCACTTAACCTGTGAAGTAAAAGCACCCCAAGATAATATTTTACCATTGCCTTAGGTAAACTTCTTTTTAAATCAGAGAGCCAAGACAGCCACTTTTTATTCTTAAACAGTTTTGAATGGTAACTTTAATTTAGCCATTTTTTACCTCTGACATAGACCAATATAAGCACTCTGCATCAAAACTCAAATCTTAAACAGTAGTACAGCATTGGGGAAAAAAAAAAAAAAAAAAAGCAGCTCAAATATGTTCTCCCCAGGTTCAGTATCTCCATTGTGTCAAGTCACAATATAAAAACCTTAAAAAAAAAATTCATCAAGTTTCAAAAAGTTTATTTCTCCTCTTGTGTAAGTATAAACAAATTGAAAGTGATCAGCCAATGAAATGAACTGTAGGTACACTTAGTTTTCAGTGGTTACTACACATACCACTCCCTCCGAGATATTACTGAGCCATCTATGTGAGAAACAAAGTCTTCTTCATTGTCATCGTAACATTCACCACCCATATACTCCATTCCCAGGGTTCCACCTTCATAGTAATCCATTGGTCTTTCATAACGTTCCTGGTACCTGTTAATATTGTCTATATTGTTCCAATCAGGTTTGTCAAGGTCTTCCAAGTAATCTTTAGATATTAAGCTGTTCATTGGATTCTTTATTTCTTTTTTTATACTGTCAGGGTAAGAATCCAAGTCATCTGACTGGAGAACATCTATTTGAGACTCTTTTTGCATATCTGAGGGTGGAATGTAGTTCTTAGCAAAGTAGTCACCACGGAACGTCCGTCTTCTCCTATAGCAGATAATTCCAACCAGAACACTGACCAGTATGAGGAAGAGAGCCCCACCCACCGCACTACAGATGACAGTACCCCAAGTGTCTTCCTGCACTGCTGGCAAAGTTGCTGTTGGGAACTCTATTACTCCAGGTTCTGTTGTTAAACCTGTGATGCCATCAGTCAAAGGATGCCAGGGAACCGTGGGCAGTTGAGTGGTAGTAGGAGGAGGACCTAATGGAAAGAGCAAAGAAGTAGACAAGACACAGAAAAGGCACAAGAAAGTCAATGCAAGCTAAATCAGTTAAGGGTTTATAAGAAAGCAAAGTTGATGGGTATGTTCTATAAAAATAGTTTTTCATTCTCAAGCTCATGGCACAATGAAGTCTTAGACTTTCCACAGGCTTTGAACTAGTTTTATTTTATGTGGTTTCGAGCTATGCTTCAGCAAGATAGGAAGTATAGGGAGAAAAGGAAATAAAAATCAACTTTCAAGTAGACATCTTGCTGTCCTCGAAGTGAGGAGATAAAGCTTTTCTGCTCAGATGTTCACTGTTCATTTTTTACCTCCCCCACGGAAGACTGTTGTCTGTCTTTCAGGAAAAACTCAAGATGTCAGGAATAATGGATTAAATTAATTCATTATGTCACACAGACAATTATTTCACATTAAATTCCCACTTCAAAAATTGCTCTGGGCACTGAGTATAAGAATGAAAAACTGTGAGTTGTATGCTCAGTCAGCAGCAAACCAACTACTGATTTTTAAGCTATTCTCTCCAAAAACATCTGTTGCATTAATAAAACTTACTCGGCTTCACCTTGGGATTAGTGAAAGAAGCATAGTTAAAATGGCATGTATTAATGTAAATAACATTTGTGTTGAGCAAGGAACTTGCAGGATTTTAAAATAAAAAAACCCAGAACTTTTGAAGTAAAAATTATTTCTATGCATTCCTCCTCAAAGCAATTTGATCCCTTGCACAGAAAGAAATTTCCATATTAATTCCTCAATATAAACTATCAACTGATTTCATGTTAGGTTATACAAGTAAAAAAGAGATTGCCAGATACCAATCTTCTCCAGCTTCCAGCTTTTTCCTTTGTTGTTTTGGTCTGCTGGAGATGTATGCCTCTGTATTAAAGACAGGTTGCAAGTGATGGGCTGATAACACTGGGAAAGCCTCCTGAGATTATCCCAGTCAATAGCAATGTTACATGCAACTCTCATTTCTATTTTCGTGCCTCACCGATAAAACTGGCTTTGTCTCATCCAATGCAAAGCAGTTTTACAGTTGCTAATGCAACCAATGCTAAACATGTTGTTATAGCTTGAGCCTTTTAGAGAGAATATTACATGGACAGTCAAGTAGCTCTTTATGCCACAGTACTTAAGTAAATGCCCATAAGCAAAAGTCATGGGACTACTACTACGTTATTACAGAGGCACCCTAAAGTTACCACCACAAAGAGTAAAATAGGTAAAACTAAAGATTTGTCAAGCTTCCAGTTATTGACAAATCATAACTTTAAAGATTCATAAATATGATTTTTAACCTCACTAGTCAGAGATGGCCATACAATTCTCTCATGCTAGACAGAATTGACACATTTTTCATGATTACTACAAATCGTACTTTAAACTGCACTACAGTGCTGAACAAAGCATTTTAGGCTTGACATAATATATAAAGCTTTACACAGATTTTCAAAGCACATAATTATATTCCTTGACTATGTAAAAGTGGTGATTTGTTAGGGAGCTACATATAAATGAAATTAATTTGACAGAAGACAGGAAACTGAACAAAGAAGGTGCACTACCAAAATGAACAAGAGGAATTCAGATTATGATTTTAGTAAAAACTGATTTAAAGTGAGCTGAATAATTTAACAAAGAAGTAAAGATTAACAAATCCAAGTTTACCAGGGTTCCCCTGTCCCACATATCCATAGGTCAACAGGTAAATTCAAGACCCTCTTCCTTTTACGCGTATTTGCTTTAGACACAAGATTTGTTAGGTTAAAATACAATTTCAGACAGAACCAGTAATATGATCTTCCAGGCTATGTATACTTGTTTTTTTTTCGTAAACTGGATTAGTAATTGTTCACCTCTTTCCCTCTGATAGGCTTGTCTTCAGTTCCATCATCCACATCCACAGTATAAAACACACATTCACAACTATCGAGTATTTCTTTGTCAGGTTCATTTAACCACTGAGTATGTGAAATGGACACTGTGGCAATTACACTCTATTATTAAGGTATTAAAACAACAGTGTTTTACCAAAAAGTTTTTCCTTTAGAACTTCTGTTTCACCCACCAGTTGTCAGGTTGTCCAGCTGCATTCTCTACAGGCACTAATTAACACTAATCTTAAATTCACTGCAAGTGTAGCCTCAGTGCAATGTTTGTTTATATGCATTCCTAGAACACATAACCACAAATACTTCTACTGCCTATTTGTGTCAGTACCTTTTACTGTTCAAGAATGACTAAACTAAAATCACCCTTCCTTTTTCATAAAGCAATTTTTTTTTCTTCCTGCACCGAGCAAGTTTCTCAAACAGAAAATAGAGACAGTCAAAGTCTGGCTACTTTCAAAAACCATTATAAAGTCCAGTTCTCACCATTTAAAACACAAACCCCCACACTAGTCAAAGTTCATACTTAGACTCTTACATCCCTTTGTTTGCCTTCTGCAAGACAAGGATTTGCTATCATTTATAGTCAGAAATTAAGTTGGCTTTGCACTAATTACAAGAGGCTTCTCCGCTATGCTCCTTTGATGAGGTGGAAAGTGTCTGCCTGGACATGTACTACATATATGTTTGCACAGGGACATATCTACATCTGCTTCATAGCCCGCTGTAATTGCTGAATATCCCTTAGATAGGGATAGTAGATTTTTAGTATCTAAAAATTTCAAGTACTTGATAACTGTGTAGCTGGGCATTGTAAAACCAGCTCTTTCAACTAGTGAAAAGCTTATATTGCAACCCTCCTATAATGACAAGGAGAGCACCCTTTCCATGGAAGGAGGCTTTCTAAAAGCTTGAGCTTTTATTACTTAAAAATGTGTAACTGTTTCTCCAACTATTTTCACTCTGAAGTCAGGTACGGGGTAAGGACACTGTGTAAGCCTCTCCCCACAAAGTGTCTTAAGTACACAGGTTCCACACTGGAGTTAAAAATTTTCCTGAATACTACCTTCAGTTTGTCCCCCCGTTTTGGCAGCATGACAGACAGAAGACTGGTGTCAGCCTGAAGCAACCAACCATTTCTTTCATCAGAGTCAATCATCCATTTTAAAAGTTCAGTGTACTTTTGCAGTTTCTAGGTGGGATTTCCATGCACCAAGTAGAACATTTTGGCATTTCTTAGGGACACAAGAGAAAAGCAATGATAATCAATCATGATTGCAAGGAATATTCAGGAAAAATGTTGAAAGTTCATGGCCTGCTATAGCAGGCAGCATGCAAGCTAGCAGTTAAGATATCCTGGGACTCACTTCTCTGTACAGCAGTAAAAAGCAGTTAATATCCCTTCTAAGATACACTTCAGAAATCACATGAATGCTTGTATTCTCAAGGTTCTCAGAATGAGAGGTCTATACATGATGAAACAAAAGCAAAAGCAGTGATCAGCCTCTGCTATATTAATGCTGAAAATACTCACTCTACGAGTATCACAGAATGTTAGGGGTTGGAAGGGAACTCTGAAGACTATCGAGTCCAAGCCCCCTGCTATAGCAGGGGAAAACTAGAGCAGTTCTTGCAGAAATGCATCCAGTTATGTTTTGAAAGTCTCTCAAAAAGGAGACTCCACAACCTTTCTGAGAAGTCTATTCCAATGCTCTCCAACTCTCACAGTAAAGAATTTTTTCCTCACGTTGAGGTGGAATTTCTGTACTCTGGCTTGAATCCAATGCCCCTGGTCCTATCTCAAGGCACAAATGAAAAGAGGTTGTCCCTGCCTTCCTGACACGCAGCCCTTATATATTTACAAACATTAATTAGATTCCCTCACAGTCTTCTCTCCAGAAAAAGCCCCAGGTCTCTCAGCCTTTCATTGCAAGGCCCTTAATCATCCTTGTAGACCTCTGTTGATCTCTCTCTAGTAGATCCCTGTCTCTCTTGAACTGGAGAGCCCAGAACTAGACGCAATACTCCAGGTAAGGTCTCATTAGGGCAGAGTAGAGGGGGAGGAGAACCTCCCTTGATCTGCTGGACCCACTCTTCTTAACACACCCCAGGATACCATTGGCATTCTTGGCCACATGGTTGTCCCATGGAGAGCTTGCTATTAGAGGACTCCAAGATCCTCTTCCATGGAGCAATTCCCAAGCAGATCGCCTCCTAACCTAGTGCATTTTCTTGTTCGTTCCCAGATGCAAGACTCTGCACATATCCTTGTTAAACCTCATTAGGTTCTGCTCTGCCCAGCTCTCCAGTCTGTCCAAGTATTGCTGGATGGCTGCACAGCCTTCAGGTGAATCAGCCAATCCTCCCAGTTGTGTGTCATCAGCAAACTTGCTGAGAAGACACTCTGTCCCCTCATCAAGGTCACTGATAAATATGTTGAACAGGACTGAAATCAGTTCTAAGAAAGCTTTGGCCTTTCTCGTTGCCTTTCCTACAACCATGCAAGTCTTTTACCACCTCTATCTGATTTCTTAAACAAATGGATCTATCTTGGGTTTGAAAGAAGTGATATTTAAAAATTGACCATGTCTCTTGGGCTCCCTTTCCTCCCAGAGTCTTAGCCCACAGGATTCCTGCAAGTAGTTCTTTGAAGAGTTGGAAGGTAACCGTGCACAAGTCCAGAGTTGCAATCCTACTTTTTGCCCTGCTTCTTCTTTGTAAAATACTAAACTCCACAGTGTCATGGTAGCCAAGACTGTTTCCAACCTTAATGTCCCCAACCAGTCCTTTATTAGTTAATACAAGGTCCAGCAGTGCACCTCTCCTTGTTGGTTCCTCCACCACCTGCATTNATACCATTGGCATTCTTGGCCACATGGTTGTCCCATGGAGAGCTTGCTATTAGAGGACTCCAAGATCCTCTTCCATGGAGCAATTCCCAAGCAGATCGCCTCCTAACCTAGTGCATTTTCTTGTTCGTTCCCAGATGCAAGACTCTGCACATATCCTTGTTAAACCTCATTAGGTTCTGCTCTGCCCAGCTCTCCAGTCTGTCCAAGTATTGCTGGATGGCTGCACAGCCTTCAGGTGAATCAGCCAATCCTCCCAGTTGTGTGTCATCAGCAAACTTGCTGAGAAGACACTCTGTCCCCTCATCAAGGTCACTGATAAATATGTTGAACAGGACTGAAATCAGTTCTAAGAAAGCTTTGGCCTTTCTCGTTGCCTTTCCTACAACCATGCAAGTCTTTTACCACCTCTATCTGATTTCTTAAACAAATGGATCTATCTTGGGTTTGAAAGAAGTGATATTTAAAAATTGACCATGTCTCTTGGGCTCCCTTTCCTCCCAGAGTCTTAGCCCACAGGATTCCTGCAAGTAGTTCTTTGAAGAGTTGGAAGGTAACCGTGCACAAGTCCAGAGTTGCAATCCTACTTTTTGCCCTGCTTCTTCTTTGTAAAATACTAAACTCCACAGTGTCATGGTAGCCAAGACTGTTTCCAACCTTAATGTCCCCAACCAGTCCTTTATTAGTTAATACAAGGTCCAGCAGTGCACCTCTCCTTGTTGGTTCCTCCACCACCTGCATTAGGAAGTTATCATTGATGCACTGCAAGAGCCTTTTGGACTCGACATGTGTGGGCTTCCCAACAAATATCAGGGTGACTGAAGTCACCCATAGGTACTAAGGAGAGTGATCTAGAGGCTACTTCCAGCTGACTGTAGAAGGCCTTACTGATGTGATTTTCTTGGTAGTCCATAGCAGACACCTGTAACAGTTTTTCCCCTAGTTGTAAGTCCCTTAATTCCTACCAAGAAGCTTTCAGTCTGCCCTACCTCCCCCCTGGTTACAACTCAGTACATTCCAGTTGCTCTCATACATCAAGAGCAACACCACTGTCTCGCCGTGTTGCTCTTTCTTAAATAGTCCACAGCCATCCAGGACAACATTCCAGTCATGGGAGCTGTCCCACCACATTTCAGTGGTTGTGATTATACCCTATCTGNTACAACCATGCAAGTCTTTTACCACCTCTATCTGATTTCTTAAACAAATGGATCTATCTTGGGTTTGAAAGAAGTGATATTTAAAAATTGACCATGTCTCTTGGGCTCCCTTTCCTCCCAGAGTCTTAGCCCACAGGATTCCTGCAAGTAGTTCTTTGAAGAGTTGGAAGGTAACCGTGCACAAGTCCAGAGTTGCAATCCTACTTTTTGCCCTGCTTCTTCTTTGTAAAATACTAAACTCCACAGTGTCATGGTAGCCAAGACTGTTTCCAACCTTAATGTCCCCAACCAGTCCTTTATTAGTTAATACAAGGTCCAGCAGTGCACCTCTCCTTGTTGGTTCCTCCACCACCTGCATTAGGAAGTTATCATTGATGCACTGCAAGAGCCTTTTGGACTCGACATGTGTGGGCTTCCCAACAAATATCAGGGTGACTGAAGTCACCCATAGGTACTAAGGAGAGTGATCTAGAGGCTACTTCCAGCTGACTGTAGAAGGCCTTACTGATGTGATTTTCTTGGTAGTCCATAGCAGACACCTGTAACAGTTTTTCCCCTAGTTGTAAGTCCCTTAATTCCTACCAAGAAGCTTTCAGTCTGCCCTACCTCCCCCCTGGTTACAACTCAGTACATTCCAGTTGCTCTCATACATCAAGAGCAACACCACTGTCTCGCCGTGTTGCTCTTTCTTAAATAGTCCACAGCCATCCAGGACAACATTCCAGTCATGGGAGCTGTCCCACCACATTTCAGTGGTTGTGATTATACCCTATCTGTGCAACCTAACCCAGATCTCCAACTCCTCCTACTTATTCCCCATGCTCTGTGCATTTCTGTATAAACATTTCAGAGAGGGAGTCAAGCAATTAGTTTTCACTCTTGGAATCTGACCATTCCCAGCCACTTCTACAGTTAGCAATCTATTAGTCAGCCCTTAGTTTTTATTGTCATATTTGTCACCATTTCCCATTTCAAGTGGGACAGTGAAGAAGGTGACTCTAAAGTCACACCTTCCTAGAACTGCTAGGATTGACGGCTAACAAAGGCTGGCTTTACTTTTAACAACAAAGTAGTCTCTTGCAAAGGCAGTGATTTGACAAGATGGCAGAGGAAGCAAGTATGCTCCCTTCTGAAGGAATGTAATTAAGTCTCACAGATGACCTCTCTGGCAAATGGGGAAGAGAAAGCCTCAGTAAACAGTGTGAAGGTGAGGGAACACAGTCACGAACATAAAATTCCATTTCTTGTGTAACACAACTGAGTATGTCTATATTACAAGATAAAATGCTTTACATATCAAGCTGACAGCTTGTTTTGGAAAACCTGTTGCTGTAGGACTAAGTCAGGAAGTTGGACAAAACTCGATAACCTCTGAACTCAATGAGGAACATGACTTTCTTCTGCTGGACAGCTATATAAACCAAGTTTATTTTTATGACATAACGAAGATATCGGTGTCTTAAAAACAGTATTAAATTCTCTAGATTCTGGTCCCTGTCAACTACTTCAATTTCCCTATTGCACTTCAAGAGCATTAATACAAAGGTTAGGAGCACAACAGAATTTATTAAACTTTTTTTTTTTTCCTAACAGTGTATATTATGACCAATATATAAGCTTTTTGTGCTAAGATGACATTCCCATCCTCCAACACATTTCAACTCTACAGTTATTTCCTCTAGCAGTTAAAACACTTCACAAACTAGCACCATCACAAAAATTTTCCTTTTGTAAATCTTCTTTGACAGCTCCAATAATTCAAATCTGAAAGGTATAAACATATAGCTTTGTGTGCTAGCTTCTAACTTTATGTTTTAGCCAAGTTTTATGCAGTGGAAAATAGGTAAGATAATAAAATAAGCTAATTGAGTCCTGTACAGTACAGAAGTGCTGCGCTCACCCTGACTAGGTATTTGACTTAACAGAGCAGATACTGAGGTGGTAAACTGAAAGTTTGCAACTTGAGTCTTATTTTCTCTACTTCTGACATCAGTTTTTGTGTTCCCTCTGCAGAGGACATTTTTGCTAATTCATAAGGACTGCATGATTTTAAGGGTATGTCAATTATTTAAAGAGATGGCTGCCTTGAAAATTATTCCTGGGAGTTACAATAAAGTGTTTCCAGAAATTAATATTAAGTACAAGTGTTACACTTTTAAGATTGCCTCAACTCTTATTTTCATCACATCTCTCATATACTAAAAGTCAATATACAGTCCTTTTAATCAGTTTGGTATAATCTTCTGTAAGGCAACTAAAGCAGAGTGCTGGATGGTTGTTTCAGCACTGATGTGTATGACTTGCCTGAGGGTAAGGTGTACTGATAAAGCACCACATTTATTTCAAATTGCCTAAAAATCACCTCTATTTTCTTAGAGGTCAATCATACCACACACTCAAAGATTAACATGAAGTCTTTAAAACGAGAAATTGATTTCACGTACCTAAAGTATTTGTTTTTACTGGTGCATATAACTTGCAGAATCCCAACCCTGCATGATCCCTAGCTAGCTCAAGTTCTGTTTTGGAATTCCCTAAAACCAGATAACTTTTGCTATTTACAGGAAGTTATTGTGGCAAAACAAAGTTGATGAACAAACAGCACTTAGTCCACACCAGAAACTAAGTACTGCAGCTTAACCTTCTCTGCAGTAAGATAGTTTATGTTGCATTTGCCATAGGCTAGAACATGAACCATCATCACAGCTCAACTAGCACGTATGCATATTCTGCTTTTTCCAAAACTGGATTCGATTTAGGAAACATCATAGGATTCCATAGTTACTTCATTTTAGTATGGGAGTCTTCAAGATCATTTGAGTGCTAGCCTTCTATTTCCATGCATGACAGTCATACCAAAAAGCTTGAGTTGTGCTTACAGCACATGATATTCATATAACTGATGACTTGAGAAGTGGTAGACTTGAAAAAATTCTGCCTCTCCTTACAGTTAGAATAGGGCTGAGACCAAAGCTACAAACTGTATTGTTATTCTGTGAGTAAAATGTATTTGAATGCTGCATTTGAGGAAAAGATCTGAACCCATTTCATAATGATTTATTTTTATTTTAACTTGGTGCTTAAATATGACAGTCTCTGTTTTAAGACTGCTCTAAGTTGTTCTCCATGCAGGAAGCATTAGAATGAAGCATCCAAGATTAATCTCTCACCAAAGTGACTTCTGTATTAACTCGCAGGAGTTAAGTCTTGTAACAGCTATGATTCTAGATAATTTGTTTACAAATAATTCCACTCAAATTATTTGGCAATTTCCAATTAACTAGCTCATTTAACTAGTCAGTTAATTAGAATTTCCTCATTTTCCACAATGGCTTTCAGTGCAGTTATGTCAGCCTGGCTGAAAAACCATCCTTTGTTCTAAAGGGACAGATAACTATCAAACATGCATTCTGACAGACATGGCTTCAAACATACTGTATCTTCAGTTTTAGTTTTCATTGTCATCTCCACATTAAGTGTTCATATTTAGTTTTTGTTCTAACGAAGAACTCTTCTGTTTGTATCCTCTAACTGGTCAGCATGCACTCTAGACAATGTGCGTTGTGGAATTAAATACTCTCAAGAACCTACTGAAAAGCAGCAACACCAATTTTAATATTCATGTTTGCATTTTTTCCTTTAAAAAATGTAACATTATCATTTATTGATCAAGCTAGGTATTATCTAATTTAGCTAATCCCTTATGGATTTCTGGAGAGTTTTTTCACACTTGTACAGCACTATTTACATATACCCTAAGTGATGTTACTCTCTCAGAAAGAAGGTCTCATGGTAAAACATCAAGTACATCGTGTTAATAGATACAAGGATGTTTTCCAACAGCAGTGGTACTACACAGACACACAAGTTGGCCATGATTATACTAAGAGCAGCAAGAATCCTTCGTGACATACTCAATTTTATCACCTCTGCATCCTAATAAAAGGAGACAATGAGTAACTGGAGTACAACAGACACATTCAGAACACAACCCTAAGTTCCGTAGAGCAGAGCATCTTCGACTTGGCTGAACGTACTTTATCCCCTCCCACTAAAATTTCTTTTTTTTCAATTTATTACAGACAAGGAACAGTTTATTGCAGTCAATACATCTTGCCAAATACAAGTTAACACTGGAAAAAGGCAAAGCTCACCTACCAAAAATATTTATCTCAGAACCACGATGGGAACTACCCTCAACCTTAATTTCTACAATATGTTGCTGTTATTGAAGAGTTCAACCCAAAGTTTTACTGCAGCTCTCACATCTGTACATTCAAAAGCTTTTCCACACAATTAGAAGCCATAAATATAGTAATCATCAATTGGCTTTCCTGGACCTTATTTCAATGAGTGACCAAAAAATTCCCCAAAACCCCCAAGTCAACATGTTGTCTTGGTCAAGACGACTTACCTAGTATGTAGATAGTTTTCTGATCACTTCTCTGGCCAAGGGAATTAGTCACCTTACAGATGTAAGTCCCCGTGTAGTTGTAAGTCAATGGGCTGCTGAACTGCAGAGTGTTGTTGACAGATAGTAGTCCTTCAGGCCATTGTCCATCCAACCTAAACCAAAACAGTTAATTTTGTTTCAACTGAACCTTTACTTCTGCAGTCTAAACATAACTAGTTTGAAGTAGTATTTGCAATAGTCTAGAGTGAATTTTTCACTGTGCCCTGAGAGTGTCAGTGAGCTTTCACTGGATATTCTCAGTGTTCACCTGAACACGTACTATTTAATTTCTGTGACAAATCTTTTAAATGTCAAATCTGCTGGCACTAGCAAGCTGTCTACAAAAGAACACGACAACTAAGAAAGCAGTACCTCAAAAGAATTGAGGAACAGTCCAACTCAAGCTTTAAAAACAGTCAAACTACAAAGCACTTATACTATTATCAGGATTATCTTCCAGTTCCTTTTGAACCCATCTGAGCCATCACAAAAAAATATTTGTCAGTATATGCTTATTTTACAGGAGATTTTGAATAGGATTTCTGAGCAAGAGTTCAAGCGATTTCTTCTCTCAACCTGCCTTTTCTCATGGCCCATCACTCTTCCATCTAAATTACAGCACTGAAACCAAGATGTTGTGCTTGGTGATACACTTGGGGAAACAACTGGTTAAAACCAACTTTTCAGTCATCTGGATTTTGCAACTCTATATCCCTGCATTTGGCATGTGATTGCACTAACAACTTTGTAAGCACAAAAGAGAAAGGGGAAAGGTACTGGAACTATTTTAACAGAGTTGGCCTGCACCCATTAAACACCTGTGTAATTCCATGCCATTCCTGTTATCTATTAACAGCTAAGCAGGATTAAGTCAGTACTCAAACAGGCAATCACCAGGTCTCAGTATCTTGAAAACATTTAGCAAGTATGATTTCAGAAGCAGTATCAAACAGAAACTACCCTGAAACTTTTAAATAGGTACTTGAAAGAAGGGGGGGAACCAAAACAACCACAAAAAACCCCACAAAACCAAATCTTAACAGTCATTAGTAAATGTAATCTTCAATAAATGTAGGTTCAAGATAACATTCCCATTGCTTTGCTGACAAAGATTATTGCCCAGAACTGCTTCAGCCATGTAAAGCTGATAAGTGATTCAGCATGTACTTCATAGGACCAGAAGTACTTTAAAAAATATTTTTGAAATACTAAATTGGTTTGAAAGACCTATTCTAATGAATTTCTTATATATGCAACATTTTTAAATATTACTGACAATGAAAATATTACTATGCTAGCAAATGCAATGTCACCTTTGCTCCAAGAGATAAAGGTTTTTTTGTGTGGTAGTACTAAAAGCCACAGTTATTTGAATCCAGGGAGAAAGCACACCATGTCAATCCAGCTGGGTTCCATCTCCTTAAACACTCAAGATATCTTCTCTTGCCCAGAACAGTTTGGTTTTTTTCTCCACCCCTTCCTTGAAGTTCCTCATTCATCAGTAATACAGATTCTTGGATGGGCTTAGTTGTTTTCTTCTTCAAATGGGTTCATTTTTAACCTCGGAAAGTTTAAAAGGCAACTCTGAAGCTACAGGTACTTGAAATATATTTAAATGTGTCTTTCTTCTGGAACTGGAAATAGAGGTTGTCTTCATTAGTTCTTACATACATCCCAAATTAAAATCTGAGAACTGAGAATCCACTTCAGCTGAAGAAACAAGCAGTACTGCTGTTGAGAGCCTGGCATGCTTTTTTAAACTTAGAGGAGTTTTTGTGCCTGGCAATCCCACATGACATCATGGTCTCTGAACTGGAAAGATATGGATCACTCAGTGGACAAGGAACTGGCTGAACAGTTGCACTCGAAAAGCTGTGGTCAACTTCTCAATGTCCAAGTGGAGAGCAGTGACAGGACTGGTGTTATTCACATCATCTCTGCAGTGATGTGGACAGTGGGATCAAGGACACCCTCACTAAATTTGTCTTTGACACCAAGCTCTGTAGTGCAGTCCGCATGCTGGAAGGAAGGAATGTCATCCAGAAGGATTTGAACAGGCTGGCCCACATCAACCTCATGAAATTCAACAAGGTCTAGTACTAGGTCCTGTATACAGGTCAGGCCAATCCCGAGCACAAATACAGGCCGGGAAATTAGTGGATTGAGAGGAGTTCTGAGGAGAAAAACTTGGGGTGCTGACTGTTGAAAGCGTCAACACGAGCCAACAACGTGCAGTACAACCCAGAAAGCCAACAGCATCCTGGGCTGCATCAGGAAGGAGAAGCATGGCCAGCAGGCTGAGGGAGTTGATTCTGCCCCTCTACTCTGCTCAGACCCCACCTGGAGTACTGTGTTCAGCTCTGGAGTCCCCAGCACAAGAGGGATATGGGCCTGGTAACACAGGTCCAGAGGAGGGCCACAAAGATGATTTAAGGACAGGCTAAGAGAGTTAGCATTGTTCTGCCTGGAAAAGAGAAGGCTCTAGAGAAACCTTACCGCAGCCTTTCAGTATCTGAAGGGAACCTACAAGAAAGCCAGGGAGGGACTGTTCACAAGTGCTTGTAGTGATAGGACAAGGGACAATGGTTTCAAATTGGAAGAGGACAGATTTAGGTTAGAAATTGGGAAAGAGTTCTTTATTATAAGGATAGTGAAACACTGCAACATATTGCCCTGGGATTTTGTAGATGCTGCAATGGTGCATATGTTCAAGACCACCTTGGATGGGGCTTTGAGCAACCTGATCCAGTGGGAAGTGTACTTGTCCATGGCAGGCGATGTTAGAACTAGGGTGATCTTTAAAGGCCTTTTCAACCCAAACTGTTCTGTGAGCTCTCATGACACTCATTTTGAGCTAAGTACGGGATAGGGATGGCTGCCTACTGTAGCACATAAGTGAAGCATACACTTTACTACACCTATTTAACTGTAGCCATGCCATTCTGACTAGAGTCAGCTACAACATTGATTTGAGATTTCAATGGCTGCTGTTAGGAACGAGTCAAGCCACAGGAGTGTTTTGTTTTCATGAGAAACTACCATCAAGCTATTCCAAACTACCTATACAACATTTTCAAACTACATTCTGATGAATTTCTATAAGCTAAATTGTCTCAACCATTGAAAGGATAGGGAAATGGGATAATATTCCTGTCATAGTACCATCAGCAGCACTGTAATGTAGCTACACGGACATTTTGATTGTCCTTAGGAAAGTTACCTAGTAACTGTACTGGCCCTCTTAACTGTAACTTCCAGATTTTTACTGGTACAGAAAAGTCTGTTCTAGTGTTTACTATCTACTGAAGTAATAATGGAACAGAACTAATGTAATAATAGTCGCATCCCTACTAGACTTGTCAGACTTTGCTCTATCTAGTGTAAAAGACAGATTCATTTATTAAGTAACTACAAATCTTTTATTGTGATAGTACTGAGAAACTGTTCAGGCTTGTACATTTACAAGATAGCCACTTACATATAGTCCTACATACACACATCTTGTCAACTCCTTTTAGAAGGCTGGGCAATACCATTACATTCCAATACAAGTCATACACTCTTAGCTTTCAAAACAGCTGTTTACAGTAAACTGAGAGACTACTTCAATCATGTGTCAAGGCCCTTATAATAAATATTTACCTGGTCCACATAAATTCCATAGGTAATGGATTTGCATCAGCATTACATTTGAGCTGAACATTCTCTCTTCCAATGAACCAGTTTCCATCATAGCCAGTTACTGAAACTTCTGGGGCATCTGNNNNTCTGACAAAAAAAAAAAAAAAAGATTTAACCTATCAACAAACAATATTCTCATTAAACATGAACTGTGTGTGATGATGAGCTCAACAAAGTAGAAGATGTGAGGTTTGCCTGTGAGGTTTATTTGTCTGTGTGGTCTTTCGGTTTAGTTTTGGCTTTGGTTTTTTTTTAATTTAAAAAAAAAAAAAAAACAAACCACCAACAACAAAATACACAGGGAACACCAACACAGTTCCAAGCTACAGCTTAATATGCAGTAGTGGATTATATTAGGAATAGTGAACTGTAATCAGTGCAACTGTCCCCCTGTGAATTTCCAGCAAACATACAGCACTTTGGGGACAGGACAGGAATTCAGAAAAAAGAATCCGTTAATTTTTTTTCCTTGGAAGTGAGGAGTGGTAATATCAAGCTACTTCCCACTAGCAAGATAGAGCAAGGTATCAGACACAGTGTTCTGATAAGGCAGGTAATTAGAAAATTAGAAATAAATAAAGCTACA
This sequence comes from Chloroceryle aenea, assembly GCA_013399075.1. Taxonomy (NCBI): domain Eukaryota; kingdom Metazoa; phylum Chordata; class Aves; order Coraciiformes; family Cerylidae; genus Chloroceryle; species Chloroceryle aenea. The sequence goes on along the minus strand of VWZY01012669.1, from coordinate 118,344 downwards.
AAGGTTAAGAGTTATCCACTGGCATCAGAATGTAGGAATATGTTATGGCTCCAAAACACAAGGGGTCACTTCAAATAAGTCAGAAAGACCTGGCTGAAATATTCAGCACTCATAAAAAGTAGTAACATTTGGTATAAACTCCTCCAGCAGAAAGGGAAGACTGACGAAAGACTAAGTAACATAAATAAAAATCTCTGCCTCTGCCTTCCTGCTGTGTTGCTTACTATACAATTTTGTTAGGAGTTCTGAAAGATGCCTTAGCACTAATTTCAGATATAAAGAAGTTTAAGAATAATTTGCCCCCTCATTTCACTTCAAATACAGATCTTTATTCTCTTATTCACTGAGACAACAATGGAAATAATCTATACTTCCATTTCTATGATAGCACTTCAACAGCATAAACCAGTACTAATCACCATTTCAGATCCAATTGAGTGATGTTTTGCGACACAGAACAAGAAACAAACCCACACGAGATTCTAGTCAAACTATATTTGTCAAGTTGACTTTTTCCAGACACTACTTTTCTTCTAATTGAATCCCCAGGCTTCTATGATTTAGGAACTCAAATGTAGCACACAGCTGAGACAGGATAACAAAAGAACTCACAAAGAGCTTGTTTTGGTCATTATCTACCAAAAAATGGATCACATGCCTAAAGCTTATTGGTCCCAACTAGTTTTTGCTAAACAACATTGTAAGCCATCTCACTTCGTCTTCATGTGTTTTGAAGCCACAAATTTGTTAAGCAACATTAGGGTATTCTAGCTCGGTGGCTAGTTTGTGTGTTTGGGTTTTTATCTTTAGTTTTCTTTTTTTTTCCTGAAACACTAAGTGCTCATTTCCTCCCTATGGAAGATACACACTAGTAAAAGGGATGGTTGTAAAACGTATACCAAGCAGTAACTACCTTACAGAATACTTACACTGTATGTCCAACACGTAAGGATACCTTATCTCCTTTTCCAAAGCAGGGTGCTTCACAATACAAGTTATGAGTCTTCCTCTTGCAAATCGTGTAGGTACAATCATATACTGACTGACAACTGTCACCGTTCCGTTTGGAAACAAAGTAGAGCTGGATTCCATTTCACCAAGACCTCCTTCCCAGTCAATCTCTGCGGCAGGTTTTCCAGTGGCTGCTGTACAAGTGGCTGCTATTGTCCTATTTGCACCATCTATTAGAGGGTTTGGTCCTTTTATTAAGCTCACAACAGGTTCAACTAGGGAGGTAAAAAATAAAATTAAATTTAAGCAAGAAGGACTCCACACCTTTGAAATGGTTGCTATATAAAAGAGTTGGACATGATCTCATTCATTTGCAAAAGCCCAGGCTAATCAGATATCCTAGAAATAAGATCATGTCATATATCAGAGTTGATAGCTCTACAAAGCTTTGGTCTACTGATACTGTTCAACTGTGTCCACTCATTACAGTTTAATGTTGCTCAACCACTGCATTTAATGCACTGACAAGGAACTAGAATGCAGTCAGGTTCAAAATGCCAGCTACAGTGTTCCAGTTGCAGCATCTGACAACACACAGTTTAAGAGATATTAGGTTGAAGCTATACCACGATTTAAAAAAAACCAAACAAACAACTTACATTCTGCTGCACTTTCAAGTATTACACTTCAAGTATTATTCAATATATGTCAGTTTGTGTCATTTCAAAGCCACCTAATTCCATGTTTTAACACCTGACATTAAGAGCTTAAGCTTCTGCTGATAAGTACAATAAAATTAATTCCATGCTGAAAAGGATACTTAACCTGTCAAGTATTTTCATGATATACACACACAGATTATATATAAAATCTTATATGTACACACAAATATAGACAATATACATATGTAATATAAAACATGTATGCTTGATACACAAATACTTCTATATATAAATAAAATTCTGGCTATATATATTCATTCTTGGGAATAAATTCCTACAGAAGTAAAAAAAAAATTTAAAAAATCCAACTCATTACTAACTCCAACACTCAAGAAATTGACAAGTGGGAGGATCTGACTTACCTGTAAACCCACTGTTCACCCCAAAATTACAGAGGCTTAGAAAACACACTTTCTTCTAAAAGGAGGTTGAGCTCCTAAGACACAGGTCTACTGTTGAGGGTCACAGACTGGAAACCTTGTAAAAACATTCCCTCTAAGTAAAAAATCTGTATCAGCACTGTACAAGGCATCCAACATTTGCAGTCCAAGTCAGACAGCAACCAAGGTTTTGCTTTCTATGATGGCCCATGTCTACCATCAATACTACAAGACAAGTTTCACAGTAGCATATAGCCTATTAAGTTATCCTGGTCTTTTGATCTAATGAGCCTACTGGAGTCCTCAGAAATGACTACATAACTACACACAATAATGCTTCAGAATCCACCCCAGTGGACCAGCCATCACTAAACACAAGGCTGGGACAACTCCTGAAATTTCTGTGTCTTTCAGTAGCTGTGAACTGAACTTGTTCTTCCAGGAATTTCTTTTTAATAAGTCAAAACTGCAATGAAATACAGGCAAGGTCACAATACCTGGCAAGATACATCAACTACCTACAGTTTCAAGAAATAATTCAATAACAAATATTTTAAGTTTCAGGGAATTCAGTGCCAGAATTAGGTTTGGATTGGTTTTCGCTCATTGTAACACTGCTCATGGCTGAAGAAACTGATGCCTAATGTCTGTGACTTGTTAGTGACCCTACTTTAAACCAACAGCAGGGTTTTTCCACCAAGTTGTACACTCTTCCACATCTAAAGCATCTCTAACAGAGCTTCATTCAGAATTGCATTTGCTGTTCTCCAATTCTAGCAACAACTAAAGCCTGCTGCAATAAACTTGGCTATGTGAACTAACAGACATAGGAAGCATTCTATCATCTGGAAAAAAACCCTTTAAAACCTGGCATGGATGAACTTTGTATAGCTTTGTTACTTGACCCACAGTTTGGTTTCCCCGATTTAACATATATGTACTAGTAGTAACCTTTTCAACAGCCTCTGTAGTATTGCTGAAATGCAGTACATCCCCCACATTTAGTGTCTTACAAGGATAAGGATACTGATTTTTTCTATATCCTCCCCCATCCAAAACCTCCATCACAGTGAAATCAGTTCAATTAGCAACTATCATTAGCTTTTCATGCCAGAGCTTAGACTCACATTATTTCAGCTGGAAATAAAGTTTCATGTACTCCACTACTATTGAATTTTCAAAAAAGAAAAAAGAAATACACAACTCCAGAATTTTTCCTCTTCTCCTTTGTGAAAGGATACAGAAGTCAACAAGAAGTCTTAATTAAGGTAGCAGGTATTTCCAGACCCAAAGCAGACAGCTCGGTATCCTGCTTCATTTCTGGTTTTAGGAAAAAATGTCCTCAAAAATAAAGTAATAGGAGCCAGAGAGCAGGGTACAGACTCATTTAACAATGGGAAGTGAGACGTGAAGGAGGTTGGGAGAGCATTATAGAAGCTGCTTCATCCACTTAGTGGAAACATGATGCTCTGTTCATCTCAAATAGAAAAGAGGACAGGGAAAATGTTTAATTTGGGAAATGAAGTGAGAACAGAACTAATTCTGTCATTTTACTTCTTAGTGCAGTTCTTCTAACTCACTGCAGTGTCTGCAGTCAGCAGCCTGTTTTCCCAGGCAGTGGCTGCTGCTGGCAGCGACAACACCCCCTGGTCAGAGTTACTACCAAGGATGGGTGGCAGACCAAGGCCACTGCTGGATCTTGTGCACCCTGTTGGCAGGGGGAAGGGCAGAACATAAAAGGCCACACCTGCAGGGGGTAGCAGACAGGTCAGGTGAAGCCAAACCAACCGAGGTATTCTAGCCTGCATGTATCATAACTCAGTATAAAGCTGAGGGATCACGAGGGTCAAGCCCCTGCTCAGCTCAGGTGTCTGGTTTCTTCCTTTTCCAACAGTCAGTATCCATGGAGGACTCTGTCTGTTCTGCCTTCCATCCTGATCCATGTGTTCCTGAATCAGCTTCCAGAATCCAGCCCCTGAACACAGCTCCCACCTGCTGTGGGGCTCAGTCTGGGACTCTCCTGGTGCCTGCTCCACAGCATCAGTGGTGACAATAAAGTAATTGCCATCACGGGGGCTGGGTTCAATGCTGGTTTTGTATACATTTCATTTTAGTTATTATTTTCATTAAAGCTGTTCTGGTTTCCTTCTCTAATCGCTCAGTCTCTCTCCCTTATTCCCTTTCTTTTCCCCTTTGGGGAGGGAGGGGGGTTAACAGAGAGCATCTGCTATGGGTCTAGCAGACTGCCCCAGCTCTAAACTGTGACACAATTTCACAGCATAAATGATATCTGAGTTCTAAGAAAAGGGGCTGAAGTATGGAAGCTAGATGTGCAGCTGTTTAGGAAATCTCAGCTAATCTGCACATGTTGCTAGCCCTTTAACCAATTCACGACCACTACCGAGTTCATCTAGCTTCACCTTACATGCACACTGACCATCAGAGATAGCTCACTGCTCAAGTCTTGATACTTTTTCATATAAGAACAACATAACAAAGCACCCAGAAGAAGTGCCTTAAACCCTACTGCATTATGTTTCCAGTCCTCAGCTCCTTCTTGGTTGAAAGCACTTCATAAGCCTTTTTCAACTGCTTCTGTTACTTTTTCAACTGATCTTTTTTTTTTCCTGACACTGTACACAACAGGTCTGGACAAAACTGGCATTTTTACACCACAAACACTATTACTTCCACTTCCCATTAAATTCACCAATTTCTTGGCAACAGCACAACACTGGGAATTGTCAGACCCTTTTTCATCACAAGTGACATGCATTTGAGTAATTTATTTCCAAAACTATTTCTACTTATTATTTTCTATCCCCTCAAACCCAGCACCTTGTATTTCTTATCCTGCCTACTAATTAATCCTTTTTTGGGGACTTTGGTGGGGTTTTTTTTGGTTGTTGTTTGTTTTGGTTTTTTTTTTTTGTTTTTGTTTGTTTGTTTTCTCTTCTTTTGTGTGTGTGTGCCTGTGGGCTTTTTTGTTTTGTTGTCATTTTTTGTTTAAGACCAATTATTTCACTAACCTGTTATCTACTAGATAGCTAACACTTCTGCTTGGCTCAGAGTATTGTGTGGTAGTTAAGGTGGTATACATCTCAACTAGCACTCCTCAGTTAAACTGCCTCAGAGGATCCCTTTTTCATACTGTCTGACACACTTCCTTTGATTCCTCTGTAAGAATTTCTGCATCAGTGTGTCTGGGATCTATTCATGGTGACAGATGAGCACTTCCAACATTCTCTTCCATACAGCCCATTCTCCATTTGTAGCAGTTTTAAGAGCTAGCCTGCAGAAGACAAGAACTACTTCATCAATCCCCATGCTGAGAAATCTAGCTTAGCAGGACAGCAGAGTCAAACCAAACCAAGTATTAGAAATAGTCATGTACAGTGCTCAAGCTAGTAACAGGGAAGTTATGCAAGCTCTGTAAGCTCTCCTGTTGTGCAGCACCCCTGCTGTCTTCAAACACTACCTCGGCAGCTCAGTCTGCATGTCAAGAAGGTACTGGCACAAAATTTTCCAGCATATTTTGAACTAGTTTAACACCAAGTTTGAAGAATGAATTTTAAACAAGCTCTATACACCTATTTGACCCAAAAAGCATTTTTATGTTTTCACTGTCTTAAGGAAATGCATGGTAATAGAAGATGTTAAGACTACATGAAGCAGTATGTTCAAAGCCAACTGGGAGTGAGATAAGTTTGTTAGGCTTAAGTATCATAAAACAGAGGTTCTAAATGGGGTCTAAGTGATCAGTGTGCTGTGGCAAAATGCAGGACATATTATCCTATAGTTATTTTTCCCTCCATTTGTCTTCGGTGTCTCCTCCGTACAGCACACAAGCACCTACCACATAGACACATTCAATTCTTTAGGTTGGAAGAGACCTTTAAGGTCATCAAGTTAACCATTAACCCAGCACTGACAAGTCCACTGCTAAACTTCACTCATTAAGTGACACATCTGCAAGTCTTTTGAAAACCTCCAGGGACTCTACCACTTCCCTTGGCAGCCTGTTCCAAGTGCTTGACAACCCTTTCTCAGAAGTAGCTTTCCCTTATATTCCATCTAAACCTCCCCTGGCACAGCTTCAGGCCAGTAGCTGAGAAAAAACCCGTAAGTTTAAGAGGTATGTCATTGTCATAACTAGATTTCCTTCAGAAGGAGCCCTCTACTTCAACTGAAGACTTAAAATGCATTATCTTATGTACTTTACAGTAATATTTTAGAGATATACTACAGAGGTATAAATACATAGAAACATATCCTGGGCTGCAGTGTATTGTTCTGTCCCTTACTTGTTGGCACCTTGATGAATCGTTAACTTCATGTCAGAATCACTACAGCATGGCTATATACCCCTCATATACTTGGAAGGCATTACACAAATATACAGATGTTCATGCTAAAATGTAAATTGTTGGAGACTGAGGACTGAATTATACTCAAATGATTATGTCCACTACTCCCAGGAAGGAAACTAATTCTTTGCTTAAACAGAAACACCCAGGGCCTAGAAAAGAAGGTAGTGCTGCTTGGAGTGGAAACAGTTTCCACTCTAGCACATGAACGTCTCACTTAAGGAAGACTTTTTTTTTAGAACAGCTGCAGAAAGCACTAAGAACGAAGCTGATTTAAAGTTACATCAGGTTTTTAATTTTGATTGGAGCTATTTCCTCCCTTGAGACTCTGCTGAGCTTGTCACTGCTGAGCTCAGGCCAGTAAAGCTCAAAATGAGGCAGTAACATATACATTCAGAAAACCATTATCTCTCCTGTATGGTGACTGTTTAAGTCCAGATGTCAGTGTAGAGAGTTTTCAGAAGGATAGAAAATGTCCTGCTAAGGGGACAGAAGATAGTTAAGTTCAAGAGAGCTGTAAATGCAAGCCAAGCAACTGCTAACTAGGATGGAAAGGCATCTTTGCAAGTAGTAGTTGAGTTTTGCAATCCAGAGATTGCTACAAAGTCACTGAGCAGCTCACAGCTATCACAACATCTACATCACACATCTACACAAACGGTGCAAGAAAATCTATTATCAGACCACTGTACGCCTGATAAATAGTTCTTTACTTGACCCAACTACAATTTTTCATAATACAGGTTATGTGAAGGAAGTTACAGTCCTTCTACATTGTCAATACAGAATAATAGATACCCAGGTCATTTCTTTGCTTCAAGCTCCTCCTCAAGTTTTCCATAAACATGAAGTCTAAAGGGCAAAATGGACACAACTACACATGTAATCTAAAAAAAAAAATGAAAAAACTCTTAAAGATTGGAACTGACTGGAAGAGATGAGAGAAGGGGAGTAAGAAGCTCTTGCTGTATAATGATAAAACACAACAGCTGAAACCTTGTGGTGGTTCCCTGCAACCTTAAGTCAAAGGCTGGTGCAGCAGCCACAGACATAGACACTTCTAGCACAGACTGCAGACAGGTCGAAGAGAGTCAGAAGCCTATATGCTCTGTATATCACAAAGAACTTCTCTGGTCAAATGGCTCGTTTCAAATTGGATTAAGCCACTTGGTCTGATGCATTGATTTTGCCCCACCTTGTGGTGAAAACCAGTTTACATAGTGTGGTACAGCCTTCTGATCCATCTCATGGTATTCTACTACTGTGGAAAGCAGCTCAAAGATCAGGAACATCCTAAACAGCACATCTGTGTACAAAAATAGTCATTAAGGACTAGAGCATCACTTGACTACCTGCAGTGGATACAGAAGATACAATACTATAAAGAAGAATACAAGTCCATAAGTTTTCAAGCTTCAGGATTGAGTAATGCTTTTACTCCATGTTGCACTACCACCTAAGTCTACCTGTACTGGAGTACTGAACCCTCAACAAGATAGACAAAAATTATTTTATGTGAAAAAAAAAAGAAATGAAGGTGAACATTATGCCTATCCAATAGCAGTCTAGTGAGTTTTGCTTTATATTTATACTTTTCCAAGAACAGCTTCTATCAGCAGCCCCAAGCAGCTCTATTAGCATATCAACTACAAAGCCATAACACATTTATGAGCTAATTTAGCCAAGGTGGTGGTGACAAAGCTGTGTTTGGAAGCTTCTCAAACACACAGAGTTCCCTAGCATCTGCATTGCCAGGTCCAACTTCTAAAGCACTTGAAATGTCTGGATTAGCCCAATGCCTAAATAGGAACTGCTGACTCATTTTGACTATTTGGACAAGAGTAAGGGCAAGTCTCCTCAATGATGTAAGAAAACCAAGATACCTCTTAAGAAAGACTACCAAATTTTTATTTTTTTTTTAATTTCCCCTGGGTTAAAAGGAAAAATACAACATATTCCTAAATTTGCCAAATTTGACTAAGAAGTTTGTACTATTTATTTCACCTTCTTTCATAAAGAAGTTGACTTACCTAGCACTGTTACAGTTGTTGATGATGCTGTATTTCCAAGTGGGAATGTGACTGCTTTGCAAACATATTCTCCTGCATCAGAAAAGCTTACATTGTTTAAGACGATGGTCGCATCCGTGAGTAAGTAGCTCTTAAATGACACTCTTCCTTGATAGTCTCCTTGAATAGATATTCCATATTCGGGGTGATGTACTGCAATAGTTTGTGAACTTTTACCCTGTGTCTTCTCCCAAGAAACCTGTATTATTGTTTCATTCACGTCAATCATACATTTCAGTTCAACCTTCTTCCCCCAAACTGCTGTCACATGTGGATGAAGAACTGGTCCAGCTAAGGCACCTAAAAACAAAGCAATCATTAGTTGGTAGACAAGAAAGTTATGCCTCTAAGTCTTCACATCATGCCTTCTTTAGTAATTAGCTTGCCTTTTTCAAAGAAAATTCCTGCTTTCATGGCTGATTCACAGCCGTGTGGAAATCTTACAAAAGCATGCTTTAAACAGGAGCAAAGCTAGGTGTAGATCAACCATTCTTCAGATAATACTGTCACGAATACACAGCTTTATATACAAATGACCTGATAATTGTCTAACTGGTGTACCCATCTCTCGGGGAATTTAACTATAAGGAGCATTGTGTGTACTCAGATTTACTCAATAAACAGTCATCTGACATGGTACTTCAGCAGTCTCATTACTGATCTGGAGCATCAGGGAAAAATATACATCCAATTAACTACACCCATTTCTACTTCCAAAAGATAGGACTTCTAATAAATAGAACTCAGAGAGAAAAGCATACAGCAAACTGCTGCCATGTATCATACAAGGAACTACTTAAAAACCAAAACAATAAAACAACAACAAGATAACAGAAGAACAACAAAAAAGCACCCACATAAAACTCAAACTCCACAAACTACTCCATCTTAAGTGACAGTCAACTTAAAAAAATCAATTTTAGCTTCAGTATTCTAGCTCCCAACAGACACATGCACCATCATATATATGCAATTTTTCTGCTACAGAGAAGTGGACACCACACTGAAGTGTACTAGGACAGAAAATATACAAGAGTAGGTATAGTCAAGTGTTTGCTTAAGATTCAAGGTATTTCCATTTAGTAGCTAAAATCATCTCCACAGCAGCAACTGCATTCTGAGCTCTACATTTTATACCACATCCTTTCAGGGAAGGAAATTGCCAAGACAAAGCAGTTCATTAAACCACAGGTTCACAACTTCTTTTGCCAGCCAGATGCTCCAGCAACTCCAATCATTGGTTCTCTTGGAGTTAACTAACATGATGAAAAATAAAGCCTTAGTCCACACTGTTTTCTTTTGACTATGTTTACATTTGAACACAGCTATTTCAACTGCTCTCATTTTCTCTTCAGTTACCAAATCAGTACTCAAGCTGTTACTGAGATAGTTCACCCACAGAACGAGATTCAAGGCTAAATTTTAGTAGCATCATTTTCACAAGGATGAAGAGGTCATTCAACCTGAGCCATTAACTGCCTTCCCAGTCAAAAAGTTCCCACAAAAAAGAAACAATGCCTTCAGAAAAAAAAATAAATCCATCTCTCCATCTGCCTTTATGTATGGATCTGTTGTTTAAAACATTCCATTTCTCAGTCATTTTTCAGTGTTCAAGCCACAGCTAAATCAATGAAGTCACTTCAGTGATTTCAAGATTCAGCTACGAGTTGCCACAGTATAAAATACTGACTAATGACAATAGTATGAAAACATTAAGTTGCACAAAAAGTGAAACTAAGGAAGAACTTCCTATCAAGACTGCTGATATGCCAGTCACTAAGGAGGACTGGTGAGGGGAGAAAAATAGCCAGAAACACTCAAAACCTGAGTTTCATAGGGAAACTATCTACCACAACTAATCCACAGGTCACAAATATTTCGTCTTCTCATGGCTCTTGTACTAATACATGTTGCTGAGACAGACACTGGAAAGAGGGCAATTGTTCAACACTACCTGAAATGCACAGAATACTGCCCAAGTTTGGCTCCACTTGCCCTTGATACCTTAAAACAACAGGCAAGTGGAGTCTTCCTTAAAAAGTATTCATATATAAGGTAGAAAGCAATAGTTAGATAAGGCTCACAAGCTGCATTTCTGCAATGTATTTCAGAATGTACAGAATATACATATTCTGTAATATCACTTCACTTCAAAAACCCCACACTTTTGTTCAGAAATCCTTAATCTGCAATATCTGCATGTACCGAGTCATAACCCAGAACAACTGTTACCCAACTCCAAGCTTAGGGCAGAAAAGCCATGTAACTAAACTTACACAAAAGCTGCTTGGACATTTAGGAAGGTAACAAATGATAAAGTCATCCCGGTTTGTGGATCACACAAGTTGGTTTGCTTCCTTCAAATTCTCTCCTTTTTTTTTTTGACAACTCTACTTCCAATAACTAGAAGCTTTAGCTACATAAAGGTGACCAGAGGACATTTAAGAAGCCAATACTCAACTAACACATCCTTCTTGGAATATGTGAAAACAGTACTTGGTTTTTTTCCCACCAAGGAATAATACATCTAACAGCTCGTTTGTGCCATGAGAATATTGCATTCACGTGCAGCATGAATTGAATAATTTCAATGCAAGCCTTTTTTACTGCTGCTACTTTCAAGATTTACAGACTAAACTGAGCAAGCCTTAGTATATATTCATTTATATATTTGCAGCTATAGAACATAATCAATTACACCTTTATTCATTCACCTTTTCCAAGAAGGGAAGTGGAGTCTACAGACAATTACATCCAACTTCACATATTTATCTCATCTTCTGTTCAGACTCCAAAGAGAAAAAAAAATTAATCTCTGCTAGTCATTTAACTTGAGCTTACATATAGTTTCTGTAACTATTTATATACTCCCAAGTGTTTAAAGTTTCAAAACTAGTTTAAAGTCCAAGTGAAAGCAACCAGATCTTCAATCTGCAATAACATATCTGGTTTTCATCTTCAGACAATTATTCTTTAACTGTTCCTGAGCAACCAACCTAACAGTTCAAAGTAGCAAGTTAATGACTATGCTGATATTCAGGACTCTCCAAGACTCAGGACTTGTAAGACAGGTATTTCCTTTGACAGGCATTTCCATTCAAGAGTTAATATTTTGCTCTGAGATTGTACTTGAGTAATGAGTAACAGCTACACGTCTACTCCAAAACTTGAAAGGTTTACAATGCATAAGACTCTGAAGAACAAGACCTGAAAAGCCACATTATGCAAATCCTTAACTGATCCAAGGTTCTGATGCTTACAACACATTTACTGTTTTAACAAATCCCAGCTCTCCTCTTGAAATCCAGTACTGAAATCTGACCCTCTCTGCTTGCACCTTCACTACACTGAAGTCCTTGCTTGTCACCATATTCAGCATCTCTTAAGGAAACAATCTGTATTCACTTACTAATCAAGATGTTATTTTCTAACATAAAGGTAAACACAAGATCATGAAATAATCTTACATTTTTCTTGAGATGACAAGGTTTTTGTGGTTCTTTTTCCCCTTTTTGCTCACTAGGAAGACAGAAAAACAGTCTCTGTGTTCCCTCAATCATGTGTTCTGACAGGTCCTATGTTCCAGAATGTCTTTGAAACATAGAATAAAGGTGCTTGCATAACCTGCTGAATTGAAGACCCTGTCAGATGACATTCATTGGTGGGTTACAGTCATTACTGGAGCAGTGTACTGTGATATGGTACCCGATCACATCACTTCAAAGCTTTGAACCCAACAAATCTTTCCAACTCCTTCTCTGCACCAGTCAGACATCCTCCTCTATTGAGGCAGTTCACACCACTGTACAGATTGCTGAGGCAACAAATAGATGACTTGCCTTTTTTTGATCAGCAAGAGATTGTCTAATATTGTTCTAGTACTTTCTGTTAAATCACCTTCCATATGAATGTGGCTTTAGCCTTGACTTGACATACACTGCTCCCTCCTTAAAATGAGCCACAATATCCCATCATTTTCTCACCCCTCCTTCACATCACCATGCAGACTAGACTTCAAGTCCCAAAACTGCCAGTGTAGCTCAATCCAAATTGCACAAGCTGTTACTTCAAGTAAACACTAGATTTCATGACAAAATTTTCATCAGGTTTACATAGTTTTCAATACCTCTCCAGTTTCAGACCACTGCAAGATTATTATTCAAAACCACAAGGCACTGACCATTCTTACCTCATCAAAAAAGTTAAAACAAATCCCTAACGCAGACTTCTAGCATTATAAGTGACAAAACCAGGCACTATCAAACATTGACCATCATAACAGAAGGTGTTCACTATTAATTCTTAATCTTCTCTCACTAACTGCAGAAAGATACTGAGGAAATACAGGGTCGTGGAAATATAATGACCTTCTTAATACAATAAAATGTGCATTCTACAAAATGAGAGTACTCTCCATACTTTCACACTTGTTATTTATAGTAAACAGCAGGTGTAGAGATTTTCTATGTGGAACAGCCATGCAGGAGTTATTACAAAAGCAACCAGTTTTGTTACACGCCATAGAACCACTGCCTGCTTAACAGCACAACACTGTCAAGACAGGCACCCCACAATGACCCTTCCTAGCCACTCAACTTGTGCTAGCTGTGAAATGCTTCTACAAGACCAAGTGCAGAAGGGTAGAAAAACTTAAGTTTTTCCCATCAGGAAGTTATTCAGAGCATAGGTGTATCTGGCCTTACCACACACGAACACAGGGAGCTAAGAAGAGCTCCAGTCAAGAGAGCAGCAGAACAATCAGAACATCTCATTTGAGTGGCAGCAAGTGACCATGTCAGCAGAACTTGCTATTCAACACTCCTAAGGTCAAGCTAACTATTATCATCAGGTCAGTTTAAGCTGACATCAGAAAGCTTACACTCATTCTTGCAGCCCTCCTCCTCCTTCATCAACACAAATCCCGTACCTACAAGAGCCCAATCTACAAAAAATCAACTTGTTTTATTCCCCATTTAGCCTTCTGAGTTGGCTGGTTCCCTGCTCAGTCCATTACAAGCAGCCATGTAAGAGGCAACAAGAACACAACTGTGCAATTCAGTGGCATTTTCATGTGTTTACCTAAAGAACCAAACCACTTACAGTCACTGCAAAAATAAGTCCAAAACCTCAACTTGAGGCTTCCTAAAAGTATCTGTTTAAATTACTGGGAAGAGGTCACTGTCTGTCTTTTGAGTACCAGAGCAAGACCAAATGACTGTGTCAAAAAAAAATCAGAAACAAGGAAAGAACCTCAGCATTAGCTTCCAATTAGTATTGGTAAGCAAGTGCTAAGGAAAAAAGCTGCACTTGAAGATATTATGAACTCTTGTTGGTCTCACTGAAGGTTCTGCTTTATCACAGTCCTTGCTTCAAGTGGAATGCTAGTTTGTCAGTGAAGTTTTTTTTGGGAAGTGGTCTGGGAGCAAAAACAGGGCATGAGATTTGCTTCCCTGAAGTATTACACTGCAGACTCAGCTCAACTTGCCATTTTTGTACAGCACTAGCTTTTTTTTCTCCTTCAAAAAAAAGCAAAACAGAGTTATACCATTTCCATCTTAGAAGAACAATTCTTAAAGTCCTGTTCAGTGTTTATCTCAACCATGTAACAGACATAAAAAACCCTACAAGGCAGCAAAAAAACGTTAGTGAAATGAGGTGTGGCAGCTGAATAGTCTGAATCCAAGTCTACTGAAATACTCTCAGCTGGAATATGCAGAGAAAGGCTCTCAGGCTGTTTTTTCTTTTCTTTTCATTAATGTTCAAGGGACACAATTTATTGAATCCAGAAGTCAACTTCACCCAATACCTAAAGGGAATTAGGACAATTATGAGCACAATTGTTTCAATAATGACTTATTCCTCCATTTCTCTCATTGCATGCACATTCATTACTTAGAAATAAAGCTATTAACTTCTGAGTGTTAACTTTTTACCTCTAGAAATGGACTAAACCAGTTATACTAAGGGGAAAAAAATCCTACTTGAAAATTGTAAAAACAAGGTGCACAAAAAGTAAAGTTTTTAAAGCAAGCTAGAAGACACTGCCCACAAGTACTGATTTAGTTTAAGAATGTGCTAAGATAGAACCTAGCCTTTTTAAAATAAGAATTAAATGTATGATAAAAATATGACACTTTGTAGAACTAGCCTTTCCTCACACCAGATTCAACAAGTACCCTCCCTGCTTTATAAAAAGTGCTAAACCAGAGCAAACCAGCTTGATGGTTCTGCAGGCGATCAGGACTGCAGGGAGCAGGCACCCGAAACCAAGTTCAAAAGTTCATCAGTGAAGAAGACTTGGAGCCTTCCTCCGAAGACCCTCAGAGATGACCCTCAAGGGGGCACAGGCACTGAAGGGGAGAGGGCTATGCACATGGATCCCAGGAAATGATTTTATTAAGCCCTGCAATTCCAATAAAGCTATCAACAGGTGTGTCTCTCTCAGAAAGAAGCTGCACCAGTAGTTCTCGAGGATGTGCACATTTTATGAGCAGTCCCTTGTGCTTCCAGCACTGCAATAAAGAATACCTGCTTAACCCTCACAGTGGCTCTTGAGTTTCAAGTGATTTCTTTGTTTCAAATGCATGAAAACGTTAAGGGTCTCAGTTTCAGCACTGTCTCCAAGTTAACTGTTGCCAAAGCAAGGTTTTACTGAAAGCATCGAGCTCAGGGCAAACAAATGCTCACTTAAGTGCTATTGTAGGACCTTCTGTAGAATTTTTAAGTACTTTGAACCTCAACCTGCTCCCAAGGGTAAAGCTGACAACACATTACACCATTCTAACATTAGCTTGTGCTACTTACCTCCTGCATTCCCCAGAGCTGATGGGAGGGCCAGTCAGTTACCTTCCTCATGTAGGTATCACCATGTGTATCTACATAGGTATGAAGATAACAAGGAATACTGATATCTACAGCAAAGTCTACAGCTACCATGCACAAGATAGCATCCAGAGCCCCCAGAGAGGAGATTCATACCGCCTGTTAAAAAGCCAGGTAATGCAATACTCAACAAAGTAACTCTCATCCTAATACAACTAGGTCAGGATGATTACGTATGCAAACCTCTATAGCACCATACATACTATGAGCAATACTGATGTTTTCATCACTGAAAGCAAGGAAACAGATTAGAAGGTTTTTTAGCTCAGTGCAACACAAAGGAAAAAACCCAACTAGTTAAACTGAGAGTTTAATATTAACATGTCATGAGTTAGAGCCTCACAAAAGCTCTGCATCTCTGCACTCTAAGTAACACATGGCTGTCAACCACTACTCTTTTTTCATCATCCTGTTTTCTTCACATGTTAACTGCTGCTTCTGGTCTAGTTTGACTACGTTCACACAGGGCAAAGATGTGTCCCTGCACACTCTGCTTCCTACCACACCGCACAGACCTTTAGGATCAAAGCAGTAGCAAACAAAATACAATCTAATACACTAGAGGAAAGTTTTAGAAAGGTTAGGCTCATGATTCAAATTCAGTTGTGAAGGACACTCTTATAAAGTCAATTTTATAAGGTTAAAGCTTTAAATCCAACTACTCACCAAGAATTTTTACCCAGTCCCATGAATTTTAAAACTTCATCTGGAATTCCAATTAAAATCACATCAGCATCAGTGTCTGTTTTACATGTTCTTCAATTCTCATGTTCTATGTTAACACACAACAAATTTAGATATTCATGTTCACCCTGGTACAAAGCATTCAGATGTTTACATGTTGAACTAGTGAACTATGAGCAAGCTGGAAGTTCTTCCACAATGAATATTCCAACCATCCCAATCCCACCCCCTTTAACAGGAAACAGATAAAACAAGAAGGTACTCTTTCCAACAATGTGGTCAGGCTCCACAGCAGGACTGAAATACAACATTTCATCTTTAATCCCGCTCCCTCAAAAAAAAGCCACACACACAAAAAAACCCACCCTAATAACTGCTAATAAAAATAGTAGATCAAAAGTTATCTATAGAGATACACCTTTTTCTTTCCCCAAACACCACAGAAGGCTTGACTTTCCCATTTAATTAAATGTAAATCACTAAATACCAGAACAATAAGTATAAATACAGTAAAAAAGGCAAAAGAGGTACAAAAAAGGCAGTTATTCATGTAACTCAAATCTTTATTTGGAATGTTTGTTAATGAGTTCCAGGCAACCTTCAAAAATCTTCTGAAACTACAAAGATGAATCAATAATTCTGAAAAACCAACCTGGAGGAAAGGGCTAAAGTCCTCATATGCAGCATCCAGTTTAAGCACATAACCAAAATATCTAATATATATACAGCTGGAAGTCAAAAGGAGCACTGTGCTTCTGTTTTGCATCTTGGCACTGGCAACTAACTGCATTATATACAGAAAAACAAACATTCAAACTAACCTGAGCTGATCCTGCAGTGGGGTAGAGATGTGATCTTTTGTTCAAGGATTTTACCAGCCTAATCACTTCAAGATTATTAATGGACATTTTTAGTAAATTAATAATCTGGTCTTCCTTCAAATTCTTGTTAGCTGTGTCATGACACATGCTGATTACAAGCTTTCCTTTAAGGAGCTTATTTCCAACAATCCATTCAATAAACTTATACTACTTGCTTTCTCACAATTGTTTACTTCACTCAGACCTTGCTACTCTGAGGAAATTTCAGACTACATTGCTTTTAGAAGTCTCATTCACAGTCCTCTTACTAGCAACCTGCTGATTCACATTTTTTCCACCTGTGTTTCAAGACTCTCCTCACTTACTTAGCAAATCAAGGAACCAACTGAGCTAGAGATTAAATAATTATCAAAAACAGAAAGAAGAAATTAACTCAGAAGACATTTAGGATGGCAAATTAATTTGATTTTTAATACTCACTTAAAAGCCCCAGCCATTATGAAACCTAAAGTTAAGTGTTCAAAAGCACCAGTGCTTTTATCTAGCACATATTTCACTCATTAAGACTGCACTTTTAATGACTTTTTTTCATCCTCAGGTCTACTGCATTTGGGGTTTACCTTGAATGCTCTATTCATCCTGTTCCATTTTCTATTTGCATCCTTACCAGTTAGCCCTTTCACTAAGGCTTTCCTCCTCCTCAGAGAGACAGCCAGCTCACAGCAGGTCATCAGTCTTCTCTATTATTTCTTGTATTCTGATCCACAAGCAGATATTCAGCTTTGTCACATTCTTCTAAAAGCTTTTAACTCTCCGAGGCTGAATATGTGAATCCACATGAAGTCTCTGTTACCATCTGTTTGTCCTCAAGTGAGCCACTGTGACATACTCCAATCACTCCTTAAACCAGTTCTCATTCTCAACCACCAAGACTTGCCAAGTAACAGCCTTCAGCTTTGAGAAAAGTACCTCACTCTGAGTATGTTCATTAATAGGTTATAACCTGATGGTTAGGTTTAAGTTCAGTGTTGCTTGCTTAAAATTGATTTTTAAAAGCTCCATTTCTTCATTTATTTGCAGGGCTGTGAACTCAAGGTGATGACAGAAATTCCACTCAGGAAATAGTATAACACCTAATCACCTCGTTTCAGTCAGCTTCTGCTGCAGCTTTTCTGCCTTCTATACACGAAGTACACAGAGTTTCATTTGGCTTTAAGTCAGCCCCATCATCTCCTACCAACTGCCCTAGGTGATACAAGAGACAATTACATACAGTACACAAAGATCACCACTTTCTGGACATCAGCTCATTCTTTAAAAGATTTCAGCTCTAGCAATCTCTTCAGAGACAAGTCTGTATGTTTCAAAACTGGTATTAGTAAGCTTTAAGTTCAAAGCAGATGCCAAAATAATATCATGACAGAGGACATGTTCCACAATAGTACAGTACCTAGTTTATGCCTTGCATGTGCAGTCATGCAAGACTTCTGGCAAAGATAGTCTTCCTTCCTCTTAAGAGAGTGTAAACCAGGGAAAACACCACAGCTTCTGGTCTACAGCCCAAACTTCAGTGATACAGCAGCTTCAGTGTTATGTGCTTAAGTCTCCATCATTCTACCACATTCATAACTCCATCTGAGATGGCCAACTGTGACAGTGAAAGACAAACCAATGGAGGCAAAGATTCCTGGATGGTTTTCCTTCAGGTGTGAGAAGCATGTAAGTCAAAGACACACCTGACTTCAGCAGGATTGCCTGTATATTTGACTGCACAGATGAAAAGAATACATCAAAATACTGATATTTAACTACACAAACAAATGTGTGGCCTGAACATTTTACAGTAGTTTTGTCACCTCTGTAGGCTGCCCTTTCAATAACTCTTAGATAAAATGCTTCAAAAAGTGATGATGCTTTGATCAGGATAGCAGCTCTATATAGAAGAGGTTTGTTCCCTGCACTCCACATACACTTCTCTGACACCCAGAAACTGAACAGCATAGCCCATCATAGTAAGGATTTGTGCTCTCACCAAGGAAAAGGTTACCAAGAGGCACATGCAGAAACAGGTAATAACACAGGAGAGAGTGTTGTCAGAACAAACGTTTTACTTCAAATATTTTCAGCTGTCCCAAGCCTGATATGCCTGTCAGCTTAACCCTCAGTTAATTTGCATGTATGAATCCATCTCCAATTGACTTAACAAGGTTTCTGCATCCACAGCATCCTATGACGAGGAGTGCCAGTCGTCTTGCCCCCAGTTCTAAAAACTCCTTCCTCGCTTGCAACTTTCCTTTTTAGCTTCATCTGACGAGCCCCTATTCCTTATACTGTACATACATTGTTGACATCACTCATGATTTCAGATCCTACCATATTGCTCCCTCTCTTCCCCTCTTCACAAAAAAAAACCAAACCACAAAACACCAAAACATCACCTCACCTTAACTGGCAAGTCTCAGGCAACTTCAATTAGAAGCCAAAATTCATACCACTGATCCTTGCTGCCCTCCTCTGAACCCACTCCAAAGCTGTATTTTTGGGGTGGTTTGCTTTTAAGATCAAGGGACTAAAACTGAACAGAGTATTTGAAGAACAAATTCAAGCCACCTATTTATTTACATGTTAGCACACACTGTGTTTTTTGGCTTGCTCTTACTTCCCCCCTTGATGTG
>VWZY01012669.1:85278-98728 GCA_013399075.1 Chloroceryle aenea | reverse complement strand
AATCACATAATCAAGTTCTTGTTTCCAAGCATAGGAATAGTCAGCTCAGAGGCAGCAATATATGAGGTTTACTCCTCCCCTCCACAAAGGGGGCATCATGGGCATCACTGAACATCTATCCACATTTCAGCTTGGGTCATTGCTCCATCACTCAGTTTTATAAGGTCCTCCAAAACCCTAAGTAATTCTTAATTCCAACTTGCTCTTAGCAACAAGCAATTATGTCTACTTAGGGCATCTCATACTGCAGGAAATGCAACAGACAAGATTCTACTTTTCTTCCTAACCACCCAGAACTTCAGCTTTCACTACAGGAATTCTCTCCATAAAAAGGGCCTATCAAGACTGACTGCAGTGAGTGCCAGCTGAAGATCAGGTAAATATCCCCACACACTTCCTTCCAGACTTCAACCCTCTCTACTCCTTACCTAAAAAAAACCCAACCAACCAACCAACCAACCAAAAACAAAACAAAAAACCAAAACCAAACCAACAAAACCACAACCACCAAACCAAACCCCAGAATTTAATGCTATTTTGTGCTAATACCTGCCAGCATCTTTTTTTTTTTTTCCCAAAGACAGAAAGGAAAAAATAACACAAAGTCTGAAAAGTTAATGCCCAATCACCCCTGACTCATTTCAAACATCTGGGAGTTACCAAGAACATGACAGCACAGCCTCTTCCACCTAGAAACAAAACTGCAAAACCATGGGTTGGTGTTGCAGGAGTCACACCCCAAATGCAACAAACTTCCCTTACAATTCACATGCTTGTTTCAGAACTACCATATAATAAAGTTCCCATTACACAGACTAACAGAAATACAAGGCAACTGCAATCAGAACCCAACACCGAATTATCAGCATAGGATTGTTGTCACTGCTGTTTGCTGTCTTTCATTGTAACACAGAAAGCCCCTCTCCTGCTGCACAGGCACAGATATACCCACAGATATACCCACAGATATACCCACAGATATACCCACAGATATACCCACAGATATACCCACAGATATACCCACAGATATACCCACAGATATACCCACAGATATACCCACAGCCATACCAACCATAAGGGCAAACTGCAACATCTACGTTTCTAGATTAACTAGACATCTTGTCTACACCAAACTATAAATTACTAGCTGCAAGGCATTCTTCACCTAATCTTTCTTACTTAATCTGTCAGAAGCAGGCATTCAGAATGCTCAAGTCTGAGGAAACACTACTTATCAGTAATAGTAGGGAAAACACATTCACAGAAAGCTTGTGATGTCACCAGAATGTTCAGCAAGTCATTTCTGAGATAACACCTATATTCATCATCTTCAACCAAGACACCTGCAAATTACCAAATACAAATCAACTCTTCAGTATAGGTTTCTTCATAGTGCATTTCTCATTGGCAAAAGCAAACAAGCTCTAATGTTGATTTACAGAATAATGATTTCATTTAAAGAGGCAAGGGACCTCTAAAAACCCACCTAGTCCCGCACAAAGTCAGCCCAGTCATTTTAGGATTGCTTGGAAATTCATCCAGCCCAGTTGTGAGTATTGCCACAGAACGAGATACCTCAACCCCTTTGGGCCCCTGCTCCAGTGCCTGATCAGAGAAGTACTTCTCTCCTTATACTGGTTTGGAATTTTGCCTATTCCAGCTTGGTTCCAATCCTGCTTCTGCTGCACCTCTGAAGAAAACCTGGCTCCATCTTTGACACACTCCCATCAGGCAGCAATAACAAACACCTCCTCATCCTCAGCCTTCCTTCTCCAGGCTGATCAAGTCCAACTCGTGCAGTCTCTCCTCATGTATCCAGCATTCTACACCCAGCTGACATGGTGGCCTGCCACGGGGATCACTACAGTGCTTTGGTGACTCCCTGGTACTAGGGAGCCCCAAACTGCACACAGTGCTCCAATGTCAAACAGAGGTGAAGGACCCCTTTCCTTAACCTTCTGTCATGCTTAACACAGCCCAAGATGATACAGTCTTTCCTTGACAGAAGGGTTAACTGATGATACATACTCCTTGTTTACAAGGACCCCCATCTGTGCCTCTTCAGCTGCCTTCCAGCCCACTGGATTCCAGTTTAGATGTAGGACTTCACACTTGCCATTACTGACTAAAAGCAATGACCAGTCTGTTTCTCCAGCATGTTGAGATTGCTGGATCCTCCTTTTTTTGAGGATGGGTATGAGGTCTGCCTTTTCCAAGGCAAGAAGCTGCAATGGTCAGAGTCTACATATTAACTACAAGACCACAGAGCATACTTGTTGGAATTATAGTCAAGCCAAAGATAGTCAGCTGGCTATGCTAAGTAATGAAGACCTAAACCAAGAATTAGTGTATTTCCATGCCTCTATTTATAGGCATGTGCAGCAGTACTTAATTATTTAGTTTTACATCAATTTTCCACACCTACATACTTTCTTTTCTTCCCATACTACACTGCACTTCTCCAGACTCCACTTCTCCAAACATTAACAGTAGTTTGTGTTAATCTGTAGATTCTGTGAAACAACCAACCATCAGTTCCACAATTTTTCACCCAAATAATCTCCTCCTAACTTAAGACAGCTTAAAAAAACCCAACAACTACGTAGGGCACTTCAGCCATTTGGGGCTGAACAAAAATAGAAAAATACTGTTGTATTGACATATTTAATGGGATATTAATTTTACATATGAAGATTAAAGCAAAAATTAAAGTCAAATAGAAAGGGACACAGCATGCTCAGACTGCCCACTGCATTTGGTTTGAGTGTACACAGTCCACACAAAAGATCAAGAATCAGCTAGCAAAAAATTTCTGTACAAGCAAAAACTCTGAATTGCTTGAAATAAACATCCAAGCATCAGGATTGTGGTGGTGGGGTGGTATTTGGGTTTTATTTCAGTTTTTTGTAAAATTAATTTTAAGGAAGGACTTGAAATTCTGCCAAGTGTAAAGCAACAGCTGTAAGAATTCCACATTTCCTGCCCCCAGAACTGTCCCTCCTACACTGAAGTTAGAAAACCAAAACTGGTGAGGAACACTGACATCTTCGATATCCTTCTAGATAAAGGGACAAGAACTTAAAACCACAGCAAAGTGCCAGCTCCCTTAAGCAGATTACTCCTTTTTCTATGTTGCCTTTCCACACAACACCTCCTCCAGGAAGAGCTGAGGGCTGGGGGAGGGAGAAGAGAGGCTGTACTTCGCACTCCATAAAGCAGCAAAGTCTCAAGTAAGTTCCACAAGGCAGCTAAACATTAACTTATCATCCAGATTTCCTGAGTAATTGAAAATGGGATCTGCCCGCGTTGAACAAGTGCGCCCGTACAATGCAAAGTGAACACATTGTCTCTGGAGCAGCAACTCCTAAAATGCAGAGCCTAAGTCTCAGCTGTCCAGGTCAAGATCTGAGGAGTACCCTTACACCCCAAAGTTATGCGGATGCATGCTGCCCCCTGCATTGCTGGCACTGCTGGCTTTTTTAGTTAGCTCTTAAGGCCAGCCTCCACTGCAAGCTATTCCAAGCACTTAACCCTTTTTTGGTTCAGAAACTGCATCGAGACAGTAAGCCTATATAACAGCACCTCGATTTACTGCCAGAAGACACTTCCAGTATCTACTGCACTGCCACTCAGCTCTGTGCTGTAAGGGACTGGTCTTACTGGCTGCTTATTGCTCTAACAGAAGAAATGCAGGCAAGTCCTTCTTTAAGAACTTCTCTCTAAGTTAGTACTTGGATGAGGAGTTAACAGTGGGATCCCATTTTAAAGGAAGCTTTTAGCAGTCAAATTGCTTTATAGAAAAACTTCTTTCCAACTTTATTTCAACATTTTAATCTTAATAGAAGAAGATTTCTACTACTTTACTTCAAGTGCTAGCAACTCTGGTATACCAGCTCCTGCCTACTCATGCATAAATGAGTCTCAGTTAGACTGAAAGGGACTTCTGGAGGTTATTCTATCTGATCTCCAGCTGAAAGCAGGGCTAACTTTGAAGTCAGATCAAGTTGCTCAGGGTAATACCACAGTCAGATTCTGAATATTTTCAAGGACAGAGATTCCACAACCTGTTTGAGAGCTTCATTCTTTGGGGCAAAACATAATGCTAACACATTATTAGAATTTCCCTTCTTGTAGTTTTTGTCTGTTGCCTCTTACCCTTCCCCTAGGCATATCTAAGTAGAGTCTGTCTACTTCTTCTCTCACCTCCTACTAAACAGCCACAGCTAGCAATTAGGACCCCTACTTCAGACTCTTTTTTTTCCAAATCTGAACCAACTCACTCTCAGCCTAAATTCATAGATCTTGTGCTGCTGAGTGTCTATCTTCATTACCTTCCACAGACACCTCAGCATCTGCTTTGCACTTGGGAGCACAAAGCTAGACACAGTACTCCAGATGCAGCCTCACTGACTCTGAATACTGGAGAATAATTTCTTCCTCTACCTGGCTCACCAAGCCCAGTGTACTCTTCCTTTTACACCACTAAGGCACAGACTGAGCCACAAAGACCTGTATGGTCTTTCCAGTAAGGCTGCTTTTCATCAGATAACACCACTTCCATGACACTGCATGGAGTCATTCTGCCCCAGAAAGACTTAGCATTTGATTCTTCTGGAGTTCATGAGGTTTCCACCAGCTCTTCCTCCAGCCCATACAGCCCCACTTGACTAACTCCAGTCTCCAGCATATCAACTGCCCCTCACAATGTGGCAGCATCCACAAACTTCTTTCAAGTGCATTACTGACCTGGCAGAGGGGCTGAAATGACAACAGTGTACCGATCCTTAGAAGCATGTCACCAGTAACAAGCTTACACAATTCATCAGAACCTTCCGAGGCCAATGGTACAGACAATTTTTCATCTATTTAATAATCCACTCACCTAAACCATATCTCTCCAATTTGGCTACAAGGATATTTTAGGAAACCTTGTTAACAGCCTCTCAAGGTTATAAACAGTCACTGTGCTTCCTTTGATCACAGTCTTGTTCTATACACTTAGAACAGCCAATCTAGGACCTCATTTCAGAGCAGTCTCAAATAGTGGAGGTGACAACTCTCTCTTCCCTCTGGACTTGAGTTTTCACCTTATTTGCAGCCACATTATTTCACGACACCTCAGCCATACCTTCTGAGTCTTGGAAAAGACAACTGGAGGACCTCTCAACAGTAACAAAAAGAAAACTTTTAGTGAAAGTTCCACAGCGTCCCATAATCCTTTTTCTGTAAGGCAGAGCACTCATAGTAGAACCTTCACAGTATCCAAGATCAAGCTTACACAAAACTTTCTTGACAATAAATTACATTCTGATTTGTCAAAAAGTAACCAGAGTTATTATACGTTCATGTGAAAACACCGATGCATTAACCATGGTAATTGTTTGTAGTCAAACACATTCCTATTTTAGAGTCATTAAATTCAACAGCTGTCTTAAACATAGACTTGTTTGGAAGGGACTTGAAAGATAGTCTAGTTCCACTCCCCTGTCATATAAACTATGTGCAGAAGCTTGAACTACCTCTGATACCACAAAGTGCTCAATCACTTCTCTGCAGACCTTGCTATACTGCTTCCTATACAGGACATCCTCCATCAGTGGGGATATTGCACTTGCTAGTTACTGTACCTTATGGAGTCAGAAGTGCATCCATGCACAGAAGCAGCAGGACTGGGTTCCTATAATGCAAATACTATCAGTCTTTACTAATAGGTTCAAAAAAATGCAATTAAGCTTAACAGTTCTTGATCTTTGCCTCTGACCTCTACTCATAAACTTTTAAAATACACTTTGTCAACTCTGCTACCGTGGCAATAGCCAACAGGTGATGTAGAAGAAAGTAAAAAGAGAATTTGGGGGTGAAAACAACTACCCCAAGTAAGTGCAAGTCAAAATTTTTGCCCCCTCAGCTTCCCTGTTACAAGAACTTCCTTGCATGTGATGTAATTTAACTTACACTTGACTTAACTGACTTCTGTTCTACCAAATTATGAACATCAAGAAGAGATTAAGTAAAGCCAGTTACCCAAGTTCAACATCATCTCCAGCACACCTTCATTCAATAGGCTATTCTTAAGAGCACTTGTCACACCAATTGGTTTTCAGCTTAACCATACGCAGTACGGATGGCACTGCAAGTAAAAAAGAAGCAACACAAGTGGGTAAAACACGCCCACACAAAAAAGGATTAAAAAAATAATTCAATCAAACACTAATGTGTAATCTTGTAACTCAAGGGCTAGTGAAAACAGCAGACTCAAAACTAAGAAATTCATCAAGCTAGCTCCATTTGATTCTTCCACTCCTCTGTACACACATCAGCTATGAAGACCTGTTGGATGGGTTTTTGACAGGAGATTGCCATTTCAAGGACTTCAAATTCTGTGTGTGCCCCTGTTTTACAGTAACAGCACTAGCACCATCTAAATATTTAAAACAAACACTTAAGGAAAACATTCTGCTCTGTTCAAGCTAATCCCAAGAAGATACTAAGGACAAGTTGAAAAATGATCATGTTATACCAGCCTTGACTAATAGTGAAGGAGAAAACAATGATCCCCTGTAGACATACAAAGATACTTCAAATGCCAGATCATGAAAATCTGATGCAGGGGGAGGCAGGGTGGGGAAACAGCAAGAGCTATCTACGGCTGCAACTAATCCTAGCACACCACTCAAGACAAGCTACACTTCACTAACCTTCATGTCCAGAGTGTGAAAACACACTGTGTAAAGTATTACAAAATTGTAATTGCTTTTACTTCTGTACACTAATAGATAAACAACTGAAAAGAAGCAAAAATGTTGAAGAGAAGAAAGCACTACTGATAAAAGCAGAGCCTGAAAGCTTACAGTCACTTCTTGGCAATATGCTGATGTCAAATGTGACTTACTCTGTTCCCCACACCTGGGAAGAGAGGTAAGGGGAGGATAGAGGACATGGACAGAAGTCTGAAAACTTGGAAATTTTTTTGTTCTTCCTGCTAATTGTATTCTGTTGGCAACTCATAGACAGGAAGAACAGTTTTAGAATTAACTTTGGAAACAGTCTCAAGTCTAAAAATTTACTGAAAAGCATGAGGAAACAAGTAACTCTTGAAATCACTTATCTGTTGGATAATTAAGGTAGGTTGAGTTATTTTACCACGAGTCAGAAGTTGTGCTATGACTTGAAGCTCTTCACCACGATCCTATGTACTAAGTTGTGTAGTAAGCAACCACCAGCCAAACTTTTCCAGAACAAGGTAAATGTTAGCCAAAAACCATCTCAACAGTCTCACTCATATATAGGTACACTTCATTTTAACCCACTATTTTACACCTTTACTATTTTTTCACATCCAGGCAAGTACATGAAGCTCTCCCATAACAGCTTCTTTTGTCTATTAAGTGAAGGGAGATGAAAATACAATTATTTTCCCTGACATGGTCTTTACTGCATGTTTTCTGTTTAACTGCTGCTCATCTATTTCCTTGCATTTTATCCACATTCAGCTACTCCCATCTTTTCTTTCTTGGCTATTCTTGAGATTTCTCCCCATATTTCCATGACACTCCTCTAGACCATCCATCTGCTTTCTAACCAGGAACAGAGAATACCTTTAACAACCAACCACTTTACCTCTAACAAGAAAGCCTGAATTATCTCATGTCTAATCCAGTAAATCATCATCTTAACCATCCTCTCAATAAAAAAACCAGTACACCCTTTCAAATAGCTATGATCTCTGAGGCTCTTAACACAACTGCCCTTCAAATAAATACTTTTAAAAAAAATCTTGGTTTAAGTAGGCTAACCTTACAAAAAACACCATACAAAACCCCACATAGAATGGCTTGGGTCAGAAAGTACCTTTAATTAATATACACCACCTCCTCTTCAAAAAGCAAGAAAAGCCAAGACCACATGGCATATGAAAATAACTATATAATAAATAATTGCACCAACTCTTTGCTAAGAGAATCTGGACATTCAGATAATACCCAATTATCAGATCCCCAGGAAAAGTCCTCACAGGAATTCCTGCATTAGTACCTATATACCAGTCAGTATAGCAGTCATCAAGATAAAAAAAATAAGATAATCTTGATTAAATACAACGAAGGAGAAAATAAGAAGTCTAAGTATGGACACAAACAGTCCCAGAGCAAAGAAACCCGTCATCACAGCTCATCTTTAAAAGGCAATGCACCAGGACTCCAGAGCGAGTAGAAAAGGTAAGAATCTCACACTCTCACTTGTCAACTTCCCTAACCAGCCTGTAGCCCTACCCTCTGATAAAGAGCTCTGTTTGGACAAAGCTGCAATCACAACACAGCAGGGCAAGCTACAGCCCCAGCAACAATCTGGTGTTAACAAGCAATGGAAAATAATACTCGTCAAGTTTATTGCTCTTCAACAGATAACTGAATCAACACTAAAAAAAGGACAATATTTACTAACAGGACTGGAAGTAGTTGGCACTTAACAAGATTAT
Source organism: Chloroceryle aenea (assembly GCA_013399075.1). Classification (NCBI taxonomy): domain Eukaryota; kingdom Metazoa; phylum Chordata; class Aves; order Coraciiformes; family Cerylidae; genus Chloroceryle; species Chloroceryle aenea. The sequence goes on along the minus strand of VWZY01012669.1, from coordinate 90,252 downwards.
CTTCTATCAGTTCACAAACCAGGTTTTGCATTTCTCCTACCCTACTTCCATTCATTACTGATTAAGTTTCAAACAACTGAGATTCAGACTTCAAATTCTAAAGCTTCTAACTCAATTTTCCTTTGAGCTCCATGAATGTTACTCATTAGCCCCAGCACTGCTTATTGAAGCAACACAAAACGCAATTCCTTTTCCCTTTTCACAGTAGATGTATTTGCATCTGTGATTTCTGCATACCTTAAAAGCTCTACTACCAGGGTAATCAACTAATAGAGATGCTCTGTCAAGGGATACTTCTTCTGGTGCAGAATAATTGTTTCCCAGAACCATCCTGGAAGTAACATGCCAAAGAAAACAACCTGCATTTGATCATATTTCTATATGGGTATTTGACTAACTAATCTCACGAGAAATAAATCCTGCTAAAACCTTTTTTCCCCAATATCAAACAATCTTTGCATTCCATGACATGAATTAAGGAGGCAAAAGAGAAACACATTCTTTAAACACAGAAGGTGCTGAACCTTTATGTAGCACAAGTGGCCAAACAGCCATCACAGTGGCTTTTAAAATCATCACAGTATTCAGATCTTGACAACTCGAGCAACAATCCACTTGACTTCCATATACATGGGAGTGCTTGCACACCAGAGGCCAAAAAGTTATTTGGCATCCTCACTTCATTCATCCCAGAATTTATGATGACTATAACCTGCTTTCACCTTGCCCACGCAAGTTTTACCACCACTTCCTTCAGAGCAACTCCAATCTGCACTATTGCCACAAAGTGCTACAGACAAATTAAAACTGTCTTGTCTAGTATTTAAATAGCAATCAAGAATGTTAAGCCCATATAAAATACTTTATTAAAGTGTCACCATCTACATTTTATTTTACATGAGCAACACAGTTTAACAATGATCTTGAACCTGACAGAGCTGCCACAACCAAACACAGCCAAGAGCCATTCCAAAACAGCACAACTGATATATTGAGTTCTCCTGAAGTACAGGCTTGACAAACCTTTGGCTTCATTTTTTCCCCTAATTATCAAACAGTCCAAGTTTACCTCTAACCTCCTCTGTTTGAGAGTACCCTGTTATTTCTGCCAGTGCAGTTGCTCTGGTTCTTCACACAGCAGTTATACACCACCTACATCGTTCTCTAACATTTTATTTTCTAACTTTTCAAATACCTCCCACAGTATTCCTATTCCTTCTCCCAGTGTCATATTGGTTCACCTAATGCCTCTTTACAAGTGCATTTCTCTCCATACCAGTTTCAAAAATTCAATGTATATTCAGACATGAATTTCTAGACTATTGGCGTGGCCTTTTACATACAATGCAGAAAAAATAGACTCTTGTCTTTTTGAACACTCTACCACACTTTCCCCTTTCCTAAGTAGTAAGGCTGGTTGGCTTGACTTATTCTTCTGTTACAACTGAACCTGAAAAAACAAAACCCACAAAGTTTCTAGTCAAAAAGGCTGTTCTAGTTAACAGTTACTTGGGAGTTTCCTTTTTATCTCCAAGTCCATTTTCGTATATTGTACACTCTTGACTTGTATTATCCACATCTTTATAATCCAACACTTCCAGCTCCACTACTCTGCAGTTCTGTACTTCAGGCTGCTTTAGGAAAAAAAAAATCAGTAGGAACTAATAATCATACGCCCCACAAACTTCTTTTTCTGGCCTGAGAATGTAACTGACCATTCAAATTTGAAAAAAATAAATAAATAAATATTTCTTTCAAGTCCCTGAAAACTGCATCTTATGCATCATAAGAAGATATACATTCTTTCTGTTCTCCTCACTTGACATTTTTTGCTTAGGTTTTGAGTCATCCTTGCATTCAAAAACATTGTACAAAAAAAACTTTATTACTGTGTGCAAGCTGAGCCATTGAACTTACGCAGAACTCTCAGTAGCACACGGGTTCTCTTACACAGCATACCTGTAAAAATATCTGCCACAATAAAGATATTATTTTAGAAATTAAAGGTTATGATGATCTTGCTCATGGATGTCCTGCACCTTCTCTACTTCAAGCCATAATAAGTTTGTTGATGTAAGTTTAGCACTTCCTTGACAGCAGCATGCACTGTTTGCCTGAGAAGCAGAGGAATTGCACACATACAAGCTAGACCTGGTAGTGTCATCTTCCTAAGAAGAGCAGTGTTTATTAAAGCAGGTCTAATTTTACTCAAAAATCAAAAAGCTGCCCTTATTTCACATTCCACATTCACCTTCTCTCTTCTTTCCCCATTCAGTTCTTTTTAAAGTGTTAACGTTTTTGTGATAACATTTGTAAATAATTACAGATCAAACAAATCATCATTTACAACTCTCAGTCCAAATGGTTACATAGAAATTGCTTCGATTTTATAGTGAAATTATTATACTAGCTCATGTTTTGACTTAGAATTCTTCCTTTTGCTAGCATTATCAGAATTGACCAACCAATAGGAACAATGGTGACCAAAATTAGCACTTTTGAGTACCATTAACAGCTAATCATGTATTTACCATCACTCTTAAAAGCCACAATCACATTATTCTTCCTTCACAGTCACCTGTGACAGAGATAATGAAAACAACTGTGGCAAATCTCAGATGCAAAACAAAAGTAATGTAAAAACGATGATATTGACAAAAAACACAAACCAAAACCATCTTGGACTGAGGTAAGGAGTAGTTTTTCACATCTCCCCTTTTATCCACTTCAGAATTTTGCACTTAAAAACCCAGCCAAACAAACCCAAAAAAGCCCAAACAAACACAACCCAAACAAACCAAAACCCAACACATTATTTCAACACGACATTCCCACTTTTGGCAGATGTTCTGAATTGTTATCACTCAAGTAGGCATATGCCACACGGAATCTGGGAAGACTGACATCCGAATTACACTCATCAAGACTGAAATAGCAAGGGACCACATGACATGTTACACGGATGCTCTTCAGTTCATTGTTACTATTATTTCCACATTTACATGTAAAAATAGCTTAGCAAGGTTAAGGCCAAGTCTGCAACTTCACCTTTTTAAATGACAAAAGAGCAGAAATGACCCTGAACAAAGGGAGGAGGAAAAAAACCCTGCAAGTGCAAGAAGGTTGCAAGAAAATCAAGTCTTCATGCCTTAAGTTTTTAAAAGGTGGCACCTTCTTAATAGTTAAAAAAAATGATTTACCACAAATAAAGCTAAACACTGTATAAGATGTGTTTGTTATCAACTAAAAGCTCCAAAGTTTTGTGTGGGAAATTCAACTGTTGGATATATTCTAAAGAGAAAGGTAAACAGGTCTTCAACATTTTTTAGAAGCATTTAGCCAAGCTGCTCTAGAGAACATACAAGAGCACAACAGATCTTGTTTCAGTTATTTCACCTTACTTCAATAGTTGATGATCTATTAAAAAAAAACAAGAAATCCATTAATTTAGAGACTTAATCCTGTAGCCAGGACATACTCTATGAAATACCGAACTATTTCTGCATAACCAATTCGACTTTTCAACTGCTTCACTAACAGAGTTCACCTTCCCTAAAGGAGCATCCTGGTATTCCCTGGCTAAGGAGACAGTCGCCTCGTCCCGCAGAACTCTTGTGCTTGTAAGAAGCACTGCAGCTGTTATTCAGCTCGACTAGGACCAAATCTGACCTCTCAACTAAGTATCTGAGCGCATTAGCTCTCAGTAAACTACAACAGTCATAAGTTCTCCATCCTAACAAAGAACCACGCAGAATTACTCCTCTGCCTCTGAAATAAACCCTGTATACATGAAGACCAAGCCTTCTTCCACACAAGTTGCCTTTCTTGAGGGACAGCGAGAACACAAACAATTTCGCAGTTCTCTTTCACCAGATGCACGTATTTGGTCTTAAATTAGCAGTAATAATCTTTTCTGAAAGCCACACCATTGCCAGAGGGGGGAGACTATTCCATGCAAGAGCACAATCTTATAGTAACACTGCTTCAACTCCCTCCCTGAAAAAGCAATTCTCAGATACTATACACTGCATTATGGTGGCATGGTCTGCAAGTTTCTTGGTATTTTTATCACACGTACCTCCAGAGACTACCTCCTTCCTTTCAGAGAGAAAGGACACGGCGGATCCTATAATAAAACATCCTCGCCAACTCTTCATTACTGCATCGGGAATAGAACAGCAGGATGGGGATTTCTGATGTACTCAAGTCCGCTTCTCCACACCCCCCCCGCCCCAATCTTCCACTGCTATAAAAATGCCAGTACGCATTTTACTACACTGTACACAGTCCAACAAAACCCAAAACAACATAAAACAAACAAGCAAACCAAAAATAAAAACAGCCAACACACAAAACCAAAATGAACAAGAAAGCCCAAACCAAAATCCAAAGCAACAAACCAAGTCCTGCTCTGATTTAGTTTCCAAGTGCTACGTCGCTTGCTTGTTTTCCACGGGAAAACAAGCACGGCGGCAGCGGTGGTGCCGGTGGCACCGGTGGTATTTCCCCACGAGTGGTCACGTCAAGCCACATGGGGGGCCCCACACCGCAGTGCCCCCAGCAAGAGCCGCTCAAGAGGAGAGCGATGCAGAGCACACAAAAACATTCTCACTAGAGGAGAGAAGCGATCCAAAACCATCAGCCTGCGGTAACAAGCCCCGATTTCATCCTTAATTAAGGGGAAACAACGAAACAAGTCAACAGCACAAGAAAGGAAGATCGTGCTATTCCTTCCCCCAAGTACTCCGGGAGAAGCAGCAGACCCACCCTTCTGTCCTTCCCACTGGCTAGAGACAGGGGGGGAAGCAGCCCTGAATTTCCGCAAACAAGGAAGGCCCGTAGCTCGGGACAGGAATTACGACGGATACCCTGCCTCCCGCCGGCGTTTGAGGGGGGAAGGAAGCCCGTGCCCCGCCACCGGACCCGAGACGGATAAAGTTCTCTCGCTGCCCGGCCCCGGGCTGCGGCCACCCC
>VWZY01012669.1:29256-84746 GCA_013399075.1 Chloroceryle aenea | reverse complement strand
TGCGTCTTAGATCTAAGAGATACAGGCATTTGTAGAGCATTTCTTGGGAAAGGAGGGTTGAAGGAAATAATTTCCCTGAATCCATGTGCGTAGTCCATTCCCCTTCAGTGCATGCGCACTGCCCCCTTGAGGGTCTTCTTTGAGGGTCTTCGGAGGAAGGCTCGAAGTCTTCTTCACCGATGAACTTTTGAACTTGGGTTAGGGTGTCTGCTCCCTGCAGTCTTGATCAGATGTCGAACCACCAAGCCGGTTTGCTTTGGTTTAGCTCCTTTATCAAGCGAGGAGGATACTTGTTGCATCTGGAGAAGTTCTACAAAATTTTGATAACATTTTTGTTGTACATTTTGCAATCCTTATTTTACAAAGGCTAGGTTGTCTTTTATCAGTCCCCCCTTTTCATTGCTCTTTGCAAATTCTTTTGCAAAATCACAGTATCTCCTCTTGATCTTACAGCCAGGCAAAATACTTACCCATTTCTGCTTGATGTCTGATTTCATTCATCTTCCAAGCACTATAAACCTGTTTCAAATCTTGACAGCACCACATAAGATGGGCTATTTGTTTGACCTGCACCAAACCTTTATAAACAGTATAATTGCAAGCAATAGACTAAGTTAGAGATAGCAAAATCACAACTGGGAATTAAGAGCCATCGGTTAGTTCCTAATGCTGATAGCGAGGACCTCAATGGATTTTCTAATTTGATGGTAGTTCCGTGGTATTGTGAGTCCAGAGGCATACTACAAAACCAGGTTGCGCTAAGATAAAATTGCGCCAGCAGTCTGATTTTTCAGAAGTGCAACATATCCTATCCATAGCTTCTGGGGTTGTTACGTTGTACACAGAAATCTTGAGATGCCCTTTTGTGGGAAGTCCCATTAATCATTCAGCATCCTACTTTTGCTTCCTGGCCTGTCACTCCCTGAAGTCGGTGCAAAACCTTAGGATCTTTGCTCAATTTATTTTCCAAATATATTTTATCTCTAAGCATGACCACAGTGGTGAGATTTACATTTCTCCTACTAGAGTACGGTCCCATGATCCCAGTGTAGTTACCATGAGCTTGGGTCCATGGCCACTCTGGGGTTCTTTCACTATGAGAAGCAGCAGTGTTAAAGTTAATGTTGAACCAGTCACAGTGTGGTAGGCCTGACGGGTCTTGACATCCATTGTTCTCTTAGAGATTTCTTCAGAAGTATGGTCCATTCCACTTCTCCTCTAAAGGTTGATCTCATTCAACAGTGCTCAGATAACTTCTCTTGCCTTATTTGACCTGCAGGGAAAAGCTTCTGGTCAGCCTGAAAAAGTACCAGTTAGCACCAACAAATACCAAACACCCCCTTTTCTTGGGAGTTGGGAGAAACCTGTTTGCTGTTGTTGTCCCTTACAATGAATGATAGCTACCTTTTCAGGTAATTTCACAGCTTCTAAGAAGTGTAAGATTTCCTTGGAATACTTTATTTGTTGGCCTTCTGAAGTTAACAGTCCTCTTTCCTTCCAAATAGCTCCGAGAGAGTGTACTACTCCAAATGCATACTTAGAGTCAGTCCATATGTTATTCTTTCCTTCTGACTATTCCAAAGCTCTTGTGAGAGCTAATATTTCTGCCTTCTGCACCCATGTACCTAAAGGTAAAGGTTCAGCCTTGATTACCTCATGGGTGCTGGTCACAGTATATCCTGCCTTACGGTTTCTTTCTTCACGAAACTGCTTCCATTTGTAAACCATGATTCCTCAGCGTCCTCAAGAGGTTCTTCCTTCAAATCAGGCTGACTGGAATATACTGCTTCCATCGTCTCCAGGCAGTCATGCCTCGGGGGTTCTGAGGTATTTCTGCTAAGGAAAGATGCTGGGTTTACAAGGTCAGTGGTTATTATGTTAATGTCACCCTGCTCTACAAGAATAGCTGGGTACTTCAGGAATCGTGAGGGGGAAAGCCAGTGATATCTCTTTTGCTATGAGAAAACCACTACTGTGATGCTTTGTCCCATGGTAAACTTGCAAGCTCCTTGGATGTTAAGAACAGTTGCTGCCACTGCTTGCAAGTATCCAGGACAGCCTTTGCTTACTTCATCCAATTGCTTCGAAAAATAGGCAACTGCTCTTCTGTAAGACCCTAGTTCTTGAGTAAGCACCCCAGAGCTACAGCCTGATTTTCATACAAAAACAGCCAGAAAGGCTTAGACACATCAGGAAGTCCTAGAGTGGGAGCTCTCGTAAATTCCCTTTTAAATTGTTCAAATGCCCATGTTGCCTCCCCTGTCCAAGCTAATATTGAATTGCCTTCCTTCAGTGATTGATACAACAGTCTTAGCAAAAGTCCATAATCACATATCCACAATCGACACCATCCTGTGTCACACCTAGAGATGTTCTTAACTCAGTTACCATCTGAGGCCTGGGTGTGCGGCAGATTGCTTCTTTCCATTGGGTTCCAAGTTCTTGTCCCCCTGAGACCTCAAATCTGAGGTAGGTGACCTGTGGCTGCATCAGTGCATTCTGTCAAGAAACTTGATATCCACTTAAACCCAGAAAATTAAGTAAGCTTATAGTCCATGAGAAACAGCTTTCTCTGGTTTCCGTTGCAATCAAAAGATCATCTACATATTGGAACAGAGTTCCAGCCTTTGTAGGGGAGTCCCAGGTCTCAAGTTCTCGAGCTAATTGATTACCAAAAATGGTAGGGCTATTCTTAAACCCTTGAGGTAACACTGTCCACATTAACTGAGTTTTTCTCCCACTCAAAATTAAATAGCTTTTGTCTCTCCTTGACCAGAGCTAGGCAGAAAAAAAGTGTCCTTTAGGTCCAATTCAGTAAACCAAACCTGATTATCTCTCAATTTCATTAATAAAGTGTAAGGATTTGTCACTACTGGATATAAATCCTCTACTATTTTCTTTATTGCCCTGAAATCCTGCACTAGCCTGTAGCTTTTGCCATCAGGCTTCTTTACAGGTAAGACAGGGGTGCTATATTCTAATTCACATTCACACAAGCAATCCAAAACCTAAAAAATTGTCAATTATTTCTTTTATTCCCCTACAGTCCTCCAGCTTGAAAGGATATTGCTTAACTCCTACTGGACTAGCTCCAGCTTTTAATCCAATTTTTGCAAAGCCCGTTTTTCACCCTATCTGGCGTCCCTGATGCCCACACTCCTGGATATACTTGGTTCATAATTTCCTGAGATATTAAATTCTTTTTTTTTTCAGTTTGGATTAGTGACAAACTTAAAATCTGAATTAACTGATCTAAAATTTTATATTCAGCTCCTGTGGGTTTAAATTCAATTTTATCTTCCAATTCTTCAGGCAAATCCTGCCCTAACAACGGATTAGGAGAATTTGGCAAATATAGAAATTAGTGTTTTCCAATTTGTTTTTCCAATTTAAACCTAAATGGTTTCACTACCATTACACTTACAAAATTCTTATCTGCAGGTGTTAATTCTTAATTCTAAATGCAAAAAGAAGCTCCTGTATCAACCAGAAATTCTACTTGCGTTTCCTGTTTTCCCCAGCTTTATCTAAACCAGTGGGTCTGCTAGGGCTGATGTCCCAGGTCCTGTCAATCTGCTTCTGCACTCAGAGCCTGCCTGCACTTTGGGCATTTGTTTTTCCAGTGTTGGTCCTCCTTACAGTATGCACACTGGTTTACACACAATATGCCTCTCCTTCCTCCTGCAGAGTTTCCTAGTTCTCCCTCATTTCCATATGGTCCACATTCCCCAAATCCTCTATTCACCATTCCATTATGTTCCAGTGCTGCCACAGTAGCTGTTGCCACCACCATCCTCAGCTCTCCTTTGTCTACTTCTTCCCAGTTTCTAAAAACATTCCACGCTTCCTCCACTAACCTTTCCATATGCCTTTGGTCTGTTTCTCTTAGGTTTAAATCCACATCCTAAGGCCCATCTCATTCGAAACCCTTTGTCCTATTCTACAATCTGTACAACACCATTTCATCTTCTGTCCTTTTCCCTTATCCCTTCTGTTCTAAAGACAAAAGCAGAGGCTCTTGCAGCAGTATAAGGTATCTGCAATCCTTCTTCCAAAACATATCTGCATAAATAACTTCATCCGATCTTCCTTCCCTTTGTAAAACCATCAGCAGCTGTAACAAAGTATTATAATTCAAGCTCCCATTAATAGGTTTTCTCCTTCTTGTAGTTTATATAAAGGCTGCCACTGATTACAGCATTTTATCAAAGTTTTCCTGTCAACACTCCTGCCCAGTGGCTCTCCTATCTTTTCCAGTGTGCCAGAATACAACCTAAGGGGCTTTTCTTCACGATATTCCTGCTCTGGCTTCCCCCTCATCTTCTAAGCTCTATTTCCAAAACATCTCCAAAATATTCCAATGAGCTTGTTTTCCAAATTATCAGTATCCAATTCCCAGACAGCTTAACAGTAAGTCTCCAGAACTCAGAGATCTTACACTCGCTTTGTTCATCTCCAGCCGTACCCCTCGTGGGATGACGGAACTGAGGATCAGAACTCCAGACTACGCCACGCCTCAGTCATACATTTACACCACACGGGACAATTACAGTTCTTCCAAAGCCATAAACATACACACACAAATTGTGGGCACAACAGATGTATCCCCAAATTAGATTTTTGACAGCAAAATACAGAAGCTTCTTTACAAAATACAGTCTTGCTGCTTTACAATGTAGATGTTCTTTTTCATTTCAGTGCACCATCCTTGCAAAACTTGAAGGAAAATATTGAATATCTCTATATACCATACCTCCTACTGAGACCTCTTCTGGGAGCAGGTCTGTATAAACCTCATGTTTTCTGCAATATGGTGTAATATTTGATCATTTCCCTCAACAGTGGGCATGAACAGCAGTTTCTCTCAAAGCTATGCATGGCTAAGTTTGTCAGATGCTCACAATAGTACGTTCATCTGGTCTTCAGCTACACTGAATGTTTGCCAATTAACTGGCCTCATTAATTTGTAACTGGGAAATAAAACAGAACTCAGGGGAAGAGTTCCTAGAGGCAAACTGCTAGTCATGATGGACATACAACATTGATCAATATTTTGCTATACAAACCAACATAACTGGGGGGACTCTCAAAATTTTGTGAAATCAGTGTAAAGCCATATGTCTAATCCTCAGCTAGTACAAAACTGTTCTCATGCCAATTTGCTCTGGAACTGGAATTCAGGGTTGCTCAGGTGGTAGACAAGATCTTTTCCAAAAGTGTGTAAAGAGATTTGTATGACAGTTTGTTTAAAGGGAAAAAGGAGGTTTTCTCTGTCTTGTGATACTTTTGAAGCCTGGTCCTTTACTCAGTTGTTCAACTCTTTGCTGTTCTGATTCCAGGGAAACCATGCCAGTAAACCTGAATAAATATAAAAATTATTACAGCCCAATTTGTATTTATGCTAAAAGCCTTTATACATGGGAAAATTGATAAGCCTAATTGTAGCAGAATAATTTATACTGATATGGCTTTGTTGATGTAACATTCCAGGTAGATGTTTTAATTGGGTGTAATTCTATTTCCCTGCATAGATGAGTCCTATATATAGATAAATCCCCTTTTATAGTTAACAGCCGAAGCAAATTGCATCTCATAATTACATTTACACCAAGTTTAAGGCACTCTTAGGATGTGCAGGAAATATAATGGGGCTATCGTGTAATTGAGAGTGCAACCCTTAAAATCCTATTTGTGACAACTATAATCAAATTGCCATCTGTTAGAATATTTTCCTTTCTTTTCATGCCAAAATAACAAAAGGCATTAGGTCTTTTTAAAATAAAATGGTTTGAAGGTCTAGCAGCAAAATATGTACATCGATTCATGCGGGCTAAAGAAACAAATGCAGTTTGTCATATTTAAACAGAACTGTGCCGAGTCTGTAGGTAGCATCTTCCCGTGCCAGGTTCAGCACTGTTGTAATCAGGCATCCTGGGGACTTTGTGATACAAAAGGAAATTTGACTTCATGGTAGCAAGGCTAAATTTGGCTCCCCAATGCTTAGAACGCTCCTGAAGGCATGATGCTTCAAACAATTAATCTTGCATAATATTGAATAAATGCATATAGGGCACACTGGCTCAGTTCTTGTAAATCTGTTGTTACTGGCGTATTTTTTTTCCATAAAAAGATGGTTTTCCACAGTTGGCAGCAGTCCTGTTCAAAAGCATCTTTGAACTGTAGAAATACAAAAGACTGTACTTTATTTCCAGTCCATGTTTGCCTCTCTTTCTGGCCATTGTCCACCCACCTGCACTTCCCCCACCCCCATGAAAAAAAAAAGCCCTTACCCTTAATTTAGACCAGGGTGTTTGGCAAGCATTTACTTCTCTGTTCTTAACCCTTTTGGTCATTTGAAAACAAAGTCCTAAAGCAGTGTGAAATTAACTTATATGCATAACATTTGAAGTGACGGCACAAATTCCCGCTGCAATGAAGGGCTATTCACATCAGTGGGAATGGGCAAATAGATCTGTAGCAGAACAATATGCTTTTCTGAAAACTCCTGCTTCCATTCGAACCGCTGGGTTGGGGCCTCCTGGCGAAGCTTGCACACCACCACCCGTTATGATCCTTTAAAATGAAACCGCACCAAACCAACCCCAAATAAAACCTGCCTTTTTTTTCCACATGCTTCCAGCTGGATGAGATATTTAGCCTGTTGTTACACAGAGTTTCTGCAATTTGCTAACAGGTAGTTGTGTTTCTGCTTCCTTCTCTGCCTGTGCCTCAGCACAACTGCAGCCAGAGTTACTATTTTCTGCGCTGTATGGAGAAAGATGCCTGTCCAATTCCTTGTCTAGAAAGCCATGGAAAAGCATCTCTGTAGGCTGTGCAGCAGGCATGATTGACAGCGGTTCCAGCAAGAATGTGGGCTGCATATTTATGTGCATGCATCTCCTGACCCAGAGGCAGACTTGGTGCTCTGATCACCCATGTATGTATTTCAGACAGACAACACCCTGCAATGCACAAAGTTTGCCTTATCACTGGTAAATTATGTTTTTAATCGTGGTGGATACACTTAAGATTTTTTGGAGGGAAGGATGGTCTGTAACCAGGAGAGTTATTAAGAAATTGCTAAGGTTAAAAATATGTGGTAAAGTTGGATTATTCTCACATTTCCTAGTTCTTTGCATACGATATAATGAAAAATTATCTGGATTATCATCTCTCAGAAAAATTTGTCATGAAATTTTGATTCAAACCATAAGCAAGCTTGGCCAAGAATAACATACATACAGTCACATGGTAAATGATATTTGTCAAATATATTTGCCCAGTACTTTGCTTATTAAAGATGGCATAGTTAAATCTAGTTTCAGTCAAAGACTATATACTTTTAAGGAGAAATGTGACTCGTTGTTTTGCACACAGAGTGGCCCTGCTCTCACACACTTGTGTGAGAACTTTTATGTGTCTCAGAAAAGTCCCAAAGCTCATGTGTTATACTTTTTTTTTTTTTTTTTTCACAAAAGATTATACAATTACTGGTAGTAATCACCTTCCAACGTTATGTTTCATACCCATGGCCAGGTGTACATACCATCCAGTCTACAGCTGAGATTCCCATTTTCTCAGCCAAGAGGTTTAAGACTCCCAGCTGACAATTCCTCGTGCATTTTTGACAGACAAAAAATAATACCCGAGGAAATGGTATGATTTCCAGTCAGACCTCTCCGATTGCCACTTACCTCACTGAAAAAGAGGACAGAAATCTTAAGGATTCCTCTTGGAAGAATATTTGCAAGATATTGCTTCCTCTGTTTTCTTTCTGCTTTGCTTCCTTTCACTTTAGTCTCTTGCTCTCCTTCTGTATGTCTGTTTTCTTGCCTTTCTCTTTTCATGTACTTACATGTACTTCGTATACTTGCATTAAATTGTGATGTTCCATGCTAATAAGTACACAACACCCTTGATTCATATGTGTCTGTATGAACAAATGCACAGTTTATTTTGTTCTAAAACTCCATTTCTTTCTAGGCACAAGCATTAGATACTGAAGATGAGCAGAAAGAAAGCACAGGAAGGCAAGAGAGGGAAAAGTGGAGGGAACAGGTGGAGAAGAGGAAAAGGGGAAAATGGGCGAGTGAGGGCTGGTGCCATAACTTTTCAGAAGCAGGTGTGTAGTGGTACAGTTACAGAGAGAAACCCAAGGGACCATTCTGTGGTCTGTACCTGGGAGTAGCTGGTGTAGCAGAGGGAGGGTGGTGGATTTTGTTTTTCGCATCACTCCCCCTGGGGCTTTTCCGTAGCCAAAATTACTAGCCAGCAGCCAAGAATGTTGGCCAGTCTGCTTGGGTGCCAATTGGACATCCTTATACTGCAGTCTCACTTCCCTGCCCTTGGCGATGGTCTTTCCAGTGGCCAGAAAGATTTGCCTCCAGGCACACCTCCACTGTCTGGATGATTTTCCAGCACAAGAGAGAGCCACTGGCCTTCAGCTTCATCCAGAGCCTGTGTGGAGGAAGGATAATCACCCTAGTCCTTGTTCAGCTCTGTAAGAGGATTCTTGCTTCCAGCAGGTGTTTCCTTCCTGACTAAAGAAAACTGAACTGACTCTGCTTTTCTACAGGGTCAAAAAGAAGAAAGATGACTTCCAGAAAAAAAAAAAAATCCCAACGAGGTCACAATTTTATAGTGCATACCTGCATTTCATGATATTGTCACTGTCTCAGTTCACTGACATGATCCCAGCCTCAGCTGTAAGTTAGTTCTTGAGTCAAGGAAAAGGGAATTTTAACATTCATTTTAATGGGAACCTTTATTCATTTTTAGTATCAGCACTGGTACACCGACTTCACTTAATTATGGGAGAATAAGCAGGTTTAGAATTCCCTGGAGGAACTTGCTGTTTTTTTTCTTCTCAGACTTACTCTCTTCATCTTCTGAACTGCTCCTCCCTTAGTCTTTTCATTTTCCTTGAGAGTACTTATTCTTATCCTTGGAAATTAGAACCTCGGCAAGATTTTACCTGCTCTAAATGGTGTCATCTTATTACTTTACTTTTCTTCTTTTTCACTCTTTTCCTCTATGAATTGATTGTTAAGTGCAGCAGATTTTCCAGAGTATGATGACTGAAGTACACGAACAAAAAGTTGTGCGTGCCTGTGTCTTAGGGATGCAGCTTGGATATGCAATATGTGACAGATGCATCACGGTAAAGTCACAAGGTAATTGCAGTAACATGCTGTATTCCAGCTGCTTATATCCATGTTCTGTACTTGAAACCACATTAACTTCTGTGAATTAAAAAAACAGTGTCAGGTTAAAACATGCCGTGGTTTACTAAGAAAAAAGCCACCTTATTACACCTGCAGGTTTCTGCTGCACAAAGCCTGTGTACATGGCATTTTCTATTATGCCATTTTTTAATATCTGTAAAAAATAGCCACAACCTGAAACTAAATGAAGTTTCAGTCTCTGAATTATTTTTGAGTGGATTTTAAATCACTTACAGTCTTTTAAAACTTTGAGTGGCAAAGAAGAATGCATATTAATTTTAGACACCTATTTTTACACTTTTACACATATATTTGAATTCAGAATTTGGCCTTCTACTTTCAACCTGAAAAGAGTAGCCCAGAGTGAACCTACACACTTTTGATCCTTTGAAGAAAAACAACTTGTAAACTGAAAGAACGTTGTTAAACATTAAAACCAGGTCTCTGTGCACAGAGTGGTTCATTTCTATAGAGCTTTTTTAATAGATGTTGTTAGAAGCATATAGAATCTGTCCAGCTCTGCTTTAACCTGACCATTCACTGGTTGGTCACTAGGTGTGTCTTTACACAAACAGGAGTACACTGGTGCACATGGAAAATGTTAATGAGGTTGAAGTCTTCACCTACATAAAAATCTTGCATCACTTTAACTATTCCTGTATATAAGAGAAAGATGCATTAATAAAGAAATAAATATTCTGATTCCTGTAAGGAAAAAGAGCACCTTTATTGATAATAACTACACCTATTTTGAAATTAAGTAACTGGTCCCTAGAACTCACCTCATGTTAAAATTTGCTATATAACAAGGAACAAGTCTGTGTAGATTAAGGGCACATGAATAGTGGATTGTTTTTAATTTGTTTGTCCAGCCAAAATATAGGAAAAATGTAATTCTGTTGTGCCAAAACAAAACAAACAAACAAACAAACAAAACCATTCAATTTTGTTGCTTTTAGAAACATTTTTGACCCCTTCAAATTAGGTCTGTTTCTAAACAAAAGCATCATTTAAATGTGAAGTATCACTATTTCATTGTGGAAATATTCCCAGTTCCATTGTTTCAGTCCTACAGACTGAGACATTCTGCCGTTTGCTGGAAATGGTTCCAAATTCACAAATGTTTTCAGATCCTGCGGAAATGAGGTCTGCACTAACACTGGGGGCAGTGAGGAGAGGAGGGGACAGGAGGAGCGAGCAACAGTACACCTACACCTTATTTAAGAGTTCACAAGGCCTCAGAATTTTTTTCCTTTAATTTAATACGCTCAAAAAAGGATTACATAATCCTAAACAGGCCAGTGTGCAAGAGAAATCCAAAAGACCTCTTTTCAGTTTACATGAAGTAAATTAAATTAAAGGAATATTTTATGTGAGATGTACAATACTGAAACACCCAACCTTCTAATGTCATCCTTTAATAGACACAGTCAAGGAAGTTTACAGACTTAACTGGTGAAACACATGTGTAGCTGTAAGTATGAAAAGAGCTCAATTAAAAGGAAGAGAGCTTGCTCTAAGTTGCATGTGAGTGTAAATACCTTGAGAAACAAAGGCTACAAAAGATATTTCTCCTGCCCACAAACTCACACCGGCTAATGCATTGTAAAATTAGTTGCATACTCAAAACTATCCTTCAACAGCAGGTTCCAAGGTCTAATTATACATTTAATTATCTATTTTTTGTCAGCTCATTTACATCCAAGTACATTCAACAGCATGTCATCTGGGATCAATTCTTCAACAGTGATTTTATTATAGTTTCTATATAATGCTACTTTGGTATATCCACCCTGTTCCCACCCCTGAGCATATGGTGTCTCTTTTTTTAATACATCAGCATTAGAGGAAAGTACCCACATTAAATATGAATCTCTTAGCTTTTGACAGTTGCCGATCCTAGAGCTGTTTGCAAATGTTTTTTATATCAATTTCACTTCTGTACTACAAGTGCTTTGTTAACATCTGCCCTGCAGCAGATGATAATTTTTTAAAATGATTTATTCATGTATCTGTATTTTGGTGTGAAAACATAGTCGTAACTCTTGGGCTTTAATCTGCGGAAGGAATAGAGCAGAATGAAACACAGTCAGTCACGCTTTGCACTTGAAAGGAACAATGCTATTATTTCTTTGTTTTCTGGGGTAATCCTAGGTATAATAGGTAGAATGGCAAAAATAAATTGAGGTCTTTGTTGCAATTCTCCCTCCCTCAGCCAAAGAGCCATGCTTTCTCTCACATACGTCATCTATCAAATGTTGTTTAAGGATCTTTTTACACCAGCTGCTATCCTGTTTCACTTTTTGCTTCAGCTAAGCTCGCTAAACAATTTGATGAGCATGAAGAACGATGCCAACCTGACAAATCCTGTTTTTCAGATTTTTCTCCCAGAGTTACCCGGTCGTGAGGCACCACAACAGTGGCTGTATTCACTTTTGGGGCAGTGAGAGCTGTCAGCCCCATTAGCTTGTGATTCTGCAGGCTAGAAGCAAGTTTGTGGAACTGCTTGATTTTTCTGTTAGTCTCTTTAATTGTTATGCCAAAAAAATGTTATTATTTACAGTTTGGCTGTGTAAATGACTTCATGTCGTTGAAGAAGGGCAGCATCCATTTCAAGAGCTGCATTTTCAGAGAAGACTCCACATTCCTACTATAGACTTCTGCATTAGCTTAGTGTGGGCTGGATATGTGTTTCTAGTGGAAATGACCACTTTATGTTAGCTTTAGAACTTGTTTATCAGCTATGTTCTTCCTCTGCTTGCATTCAATTGAAGGAAACTCACAATAAATAAAATAGGAAATACAGAGAAGGGACAGATCCCATTCATCCTTAACCCCTGCCACACCAAGTATGACTCCTTAGAGTTTTGGAAGCTGATGGTTTTCCTTGAGCTGAATAATGGTGCAATACTTTAGAAAGGTTTACTAGCGTGGGGTTTAAATAAATGCAGATGAATAAAAAAGCTTCTCCAAAATCAGAGTGATTTGTGTTCTTAGTGATAATATTCTTAAATAATCTGATAAATGAACAAGAAAGCCAACTCATGTGAGACAACATTAAGCAATTTCACCTGTAAGGATATGAACCATAAGAACCAGGGTGTCAGTGACCAAAATGATGTCACTGACACAGGTAGAATTCAATCTGTGTGCTAACCTTAGCAATATAGTATAGAATATATAAAGAATATATGTGACTTGATTACAGTGAGTGAGAAATTTGACCAAAACTATTTTATTAATCAGAAAATGTAAGGGAATTGAAAGAAGACTTTGTCATGAAGCAGTTTCAAAAAGGCTAAACTACTGGTGCTAGTGAGAACCTCCAAGACTAAAAGATAGCTGAAACTTGTAAAATCTTATTTACTGAATTAGGTTTCCTATATTAGATGTCATCAGTAGACAGAGAAGATTTGCATGAGCACTGATAAAGAAGTCATTAATGTCCTGATGCAGCTCTTTGAGACCCAAACACAGAATCTCACTTAGGCAAGAAAGGAACCCCAGCATGAGAAATGAAGGAGTGTTTTATGTGAGGTTGGTAGAAGGGCTGCTTTTAGATACAGTTATAGAACACTGTTAAGTATAGACAGCTTGGAAAATGCCTACTGGATTACTTTAATGAAACACAAATACTGTTTCTCATTCTGCTGTTCTGACTGTGTCTATTGTTACTGCTCCATTTTACAATGCATATTTTTATATTCTTTATTGTTGTAACAGCAGGGATAGATGCTTTTTTTTTTTTTTTTTTTTTTTCATTTACTAGAGAAGTCACTGGAAGTACACTTCTAAAGTGACCAGAATTGTTCACACCAGTAAGTGTAATTTGGCAAATAATTGCAACTGAAAAAGTATGGAAGGAATATAAAAAGACCTGAAATGTTTCATTTTAGAAACACTAACTGCTTATTTTGACATTTCTTTAATAAGTCATTTTGGCTTTCTCTTTTCAAAAACATTTTTCATTGGCAAGTGGTCTATATTTTTTAAAGATGAAATAATTAGAGGTACATAATAGAGAACAAAATGTAACCTTGCAGTGAAAAATACACAAAAAAAGAGTCAATTTGAATTTCATTGTAGCAGAAGATTTTTTCCCCTTTATTTTTAATAATAAAAAGGAATAATAATTTACTCTGCTGTATTGGTAATGACTGTAGGTGTCAATAACCTCGTGTATGCATATCAATTTCAATGCAATTACACTTTAGAATAAAAAAAATAAATACAGCATAATTGTATGAGAACTCAATTCATATGGCTTTTCAGTGTTCACAGGTAACACAGTGAAGTAAAGGTGGCTACACCATGTGTGAATGCATGACTAGCCTAACTAGGTCTCAAGAACTGAAGTATATTAGAGCAAGAAATGAGGGCAGGGCTCTGAAGAGACCTAACTCAATTTACTCAGTCCTTTGAAAGTTGTACAAGGTGTGATGAGGCAGCTTTGCAGGAAAAAACTGTCGTGGTAAAGACCTCAGCCAGAGCCCACCGTGTTCATTGAAACAGTGGCTTAAAGCCATCCTGGATAGACAGATAAAAGAGAAGGCAAGAGCCTGCTTTTATTTCCTCAGTTCTTGGAGATCTGCTGAAGAAGCAGAACAGAACAACTACAGAAGCAGAAAGCTTGTTTCACTCAGAAGTGCGTATCTGGAAGACGTGTTTGCAACACACCAGAGCCCCACTTCAGAGCTCTGGCATGGTAGTGTGGCACGTATATCCCATAAACTGGGTAAAGAAGAGTTAAGATGCATGGCACAATTCCAGAGTGTACAAGTGTTAACTATTAAAGAAGCTGTGCTGATGCAGAAGAAGAAAAGGATTTTGACCATGTTCTTTCACTTATTTTTTTTCTGAACTGTTGTAAAACCGATCCAGTGAAACTCCACCAAGCATCTGTTGGCTCCTGGTCGCAGCACAGAAATCCTCACTACAAAATTCTTCCCATGAAATGATGGGGTTTGGCAACCTCTGGGGTTGTACAGAAACCTCTGTTCTACCAGTAAGTAACAGTCACTGCACTGCAAAGTTTAAGCCTTATCTCCTTTACTATTGCAAAAATATAATGATTATTGACCATGCATTAGTCTTATCCAATGTAAGTTGAAATGGCTCTATACTCCCATGGGTTACCCCTAGTGAATTAAAGTTTGCATGCTCTAACTTTTTCACATTTGTGTGAAAGGAAAACAGAGAGGAAAACTGACGGGATTAGTCTTAATACCTTAGAGCTAAATAAATATTTACCTAGTTTGACTCTGTCATTGTTTCATGGACAATGCTAAGTACAAGGTGACTTCAGGGATGCTGAAAATATACTAACAATTAATATGCTGATTTTTTTTCCCCATTTTGAAATGTATCATAGAATCCAATTTCATGGCACACTTTGACTTTATATGTATCCCTTCACAGGTGAAATAGCCATTTTTTGTCACTTGTGACAATTTCATTTCTCAAATGTCCTTCTGAAATAAAATGCTGAGTTTCCCCATTTAGGTATGCTTTTATGCAAAGCCATGGCAGAGATTTACTACTGCAGCAGCTACTTTTTGACTCTATCAGGCAACCAGCTATTTTCTAAAAAATCCTTCCTGTTATATGATTCCAGATAACCCATAGATCACTCCAAACAGGAGCATTCAAAACCAGTTCTCCTGCTGGCAAAAAAAAAAATCTTTGTTTCTCTCTACCTAAAAGCCAGCTGGTAGTTAAGCAGCTTCAGAGTAGATCACTAATGGTATTAAAATACCCATGTAAGTGCAAATGTGTAACTTTCTGATATTTGATATAAATAAGAATCACTGGACTAATTAAAAAAAAAAACCCAACCATAGAACAATGATTTTTGCACTGTTCATCTCTATGTAGGGTTGCTACAATTCACAGAATATGCAGTGGTAGGTCAGAATGACAAATTCAAGTGCTGTAAAGCATAGCACCTTCTACTGACTCGCTTCTGGCTTTTGGAAATCAAAGAGGCTCATGCCCCTGTCTGTCTTTTGGCTCCAGACCACTTCCAAAGGCAGCTGAAGGCGTTAGACGGAATCCTCAGGGTAATTAACGGATGGAGCCCCAGCAACGTAACAGATCCAGTTTCAGCCTTAGAATGGCTGAGACAGATTGTTCCTCCTGTGGCGAAGCACAGAAACTGCACTTGCCCACCTATGGACATGTAACTGTAGATCCAGCTGCCACTAGGAAACCTTGCAGAGGTGCCTGGCCGTGCGGACACAGCTTACAGCTAGCCTCCTTTCAAAGGTTATAGCAACTGCCTTTGGAAGTATATTATATAGATTCATGGAAGTTTTGTAATTAATATTTAGTAATTTAATATTACTGAACATAACCATTCAGGAAAAAAAAGAAATCACAGTAGGTTAAGAAAAACCCAGATGAGGAAAATAAATTCTTGCATGGACCCTGCACAAAGGCTCAGAATGACACCATGGACACCTAGAGGAAGTGTCTTGTACAAGATGGTCTTGGATTTAAAAGGCATGTGGGGATTATTTAATCCCATGAAAAATTAATTTTTTGTTGCCAGTCTGTATTTCCTTCATAGAGAACAGAGAGGAAAAGTAATTTCTGTGGTGCAGTTCATATTATCCTAAAGTGGACAACTAAAGTAGTAGGTAATGAAAATACCTTTAAAACTGTCTGCTTCTTATTCAAACAGTTAGAAAACCTGGGGTAACTAGCTCAGATGTAGGCATTTGCATTATTGGCATAAAAATTAAGGAAAGGGACGTGTAGTCCTTATGAATCAATTTTGGACTAAGACTAATCATAATTCATTGTTATGGTTTAACCTCTGTCGGCAGCGAAACGCCACCCAGCCATTCACCCACTGCTTCTCCCTCCCAAACCTCCTCACATGGTATGTGAAGGAGAATCAGGAGCAAGAAAAGAGGTGAGATCCCAAGGGTTGAGATAAGGACAGTTTATCAAAACAACACGAAAGGAGAAACAGTACTAATGAAACAATTCATAAAGCCAGGAAGGCTCTATCTGTGCTCGAGATGCCAACTTTCCCTGCTCTGGCCACAATGAAGATACACACTGAAACAAGCTGAAAACAGGTTCTTCTACCCTAGAGCAGCTCTCCCCTTCTATGGGGGCATGATGTCAGTATGGTATTGAATATCCCATTGGCTCGTTCAGTGTTTATCCCAGCTGTGGCACCTCCCAGCTGCAGCCCCTCCCAACTGCTTGGACCATCAACTGCTTGTGACAATTAACCTGAACCCAACCCAAGACATGAATGCGAGTCATTTACATAAGGTTATGTCCTTTTCTAAGGAACAAAGAATGCACCCGAGCAGAGTGCATGTGACTGGAGACCAGCTTAATGCCTTCTGTACAGATGTGAAAAGGAGACTGAAAAGCACTGGAGCAGACTTTAACTGAAAACTAGCACAACAGCTTGCAAGGCAACGAGAGAAGATATTGCCCACTCTTTGACTATGTCACAACTCTCTTTGGTCACTACTAGGCACATGTGTTGTTGACTGTGCTATACTGACAGTTGTAGACACCATGTGTGTTACCAGCCTAGACTCAGAACAGTTGCCGAAGGGAAAGAGTGGGATTTCATTCCATCTGGTTCCCAGTGTTGAATCTTTGAGCAACATTGTAGTGAAGTGCTAACTCCATGCATTTCCAGAAGTGACTCCAATGACTCTACCTTTTGGAAGCTCTGAATTTACTTACTTATTTCCACTGAACTGAAGCCAGATTCCTGTCAGGTTTGTTTTGTTTTGGGTTGTTTTGGTTTTTTTTTTCTTATTTTGCTATCCACGAGCACCCAGGGAAGCTATGGAGATCAACTTCATGGACTACACAAGAAGAGACTAAGAGCCTGGTATTGAAACCTCGGAGGCTCTAATAGTCATCAGGCTTCTTTCCATGCTGAGGTTTTCTCTGACATGAATCCCAAACATGACTATGTATATGCAGCTTTTGTATCTTGATCTTTTAAAATGACACACCTTCAGGAGTGTCAGGCTCTAAAGAACACAGGGGATTGTTTAGATCTTGGTATAATGGTGTGTGCTGGTACTATTCTCTCTGTGGATATGAGGGCATAAGCAGACACATGTATATGAGTTCATGTCTAAACCACCCTTTCCTAAAATTTGCCTTTAATAATGAAAACCCTTAACTAATTATGAAAACACATTTTCCACTCCAAGACTTCTCACTTCAGAGGTATCCATCTCAAATGTGAAATCTGGATGGTGTTTTCCTCATTTTCTGACACCCCTCTAGGAAAGTAATTTACAAAACATCCTCCCTACATTTTTAAACCACATGACAAACCCTTTAGTTCCACTGGAGGATGAAGTTCACAAGAGATTAACATTTTGGAGACCTATGCACATTGACACAAAATCACAGTATTTTTTTTCTTGGCCTTCTGCTGATTTATTTTCCAGCTTAGTGCCATACACAGAAACTTGTGGTGTGACACTGAGTTGTAGCTCCTGAACCTGAGCCATGGAATACTTGTCAGATTATTATGAAAATTTTGTATCCATATGAAACAAAGGTGATTCAGTCTCAACAGACTTCACTGGCTGCTCTAAGATCTTTTCTGAATTTTCTGAAAGGGCACATTTTCCCCATTTTCCCCAAATTAAGATTTATATTAAGATGAACAATGGTATGTCTTGACATTTTGAAAGAGTGCAGCCCTTTTCTGTTGAAGAAGAACTAACCAAAGAAAATAACAGAAAACAAATTAACAATTAAAAACTTACCAAACTACAATCAAACATGATGACATTTCATAGGTGTCTAGCTCCTCAGCAGTCTTCTTCAAAGTTAGGAGGACAACTTAGCAGAGTTAAGACTACATTGTTGGAAAGGGTGGCATGGTTGAGATATTTTTAAAGAGGTAGTGAAAATTAAAAACCCAATGGAAGCTTTGCTAAGGCTTAATGGAAAAAAAAAATCTACAATACTATTTGACCAGAATATTGATATTTATGCTTTAACTAATTTATTAAGTACTTTTATGAACATTGGTGAACAGAAGCTTGAGATCTTTGGACAGGTTTTTATGGAGAGTGTGGCAACTCTCCATAAGCAGAAAAGGTCTCCTGTTGTCATGATTAAGAATTCATTGAATATTGGCTCAGAAAGACATCTTGGTTGAATTTCTTATAGCTACTTAAGTATGCTCCAAAATTATTTATCCCTTTACTACTTATGGTCACTGGAACCTAAAAGGTAAACCTACAAAAACAAAAAAGACAGAACACAGATTTTTAAATAGATGTCATATTCCCCCTGGAATTTATGATAATCAGTATTGTGATAAGGTACATTACAATCATTCCATTATGTGCATCACTCGAGATGCTTTTATTTTCATTATTGCAATTTGGGCTATTACTTCTCATGCATAGCAGCTAAAATCTTTATTATTATTTAAATGATATCCATTAAATAAAAAAAAAAAAAGGTTTCTTACTGTTCAAAGTATTGACTGCAGAATTGCAAAGTTTCACACAGTGATACCTACTGAAAATGAGAAATTCTTTTTACAATAAATATTATTGTGAATGCCTGTTTCAAAACTGTGAGTCTAATTTACGTTCCTCATGGTGACCTAGTATGTGGCCAAATTACAAAATTACCACTTTGAAAATGAAATTCAGTTTCTGGTATGCCCATATGTACTAGAGAAAGAACTTCAGTGCAAGAATACAGTTTACATTCCTTCTGCAATCCTCATGCTAAAAAGCCAGACATAAAAAGCCACTGCAGGCATTAGTGTTTCAGTCTCAGAGTTAGTCTTGATATTTATCATACCTCTGATACCACACTGATACAGTTTTGAAGCCACATCACTAATAAACACAGTGTCTATCTTGGATATTTTAAGTTCTATCCAGACTGTAATTTACATTGCCATCACCATCAATTATTTCACAGTTCTCTTCAGGACTTCAGAGTAAGTGTAGGAATTAGAATTCCACACTCAAGTACTTTATAGAAATTCACTCTATTGCCTCTCCATTCACTGAGGCCCAGGAGATGTATGAAGAAGCTTACCCAGTGTGCAGCACAATAATATTTGCAGTATTTCCTGTGTTATGGAAGCATGGCAATTTGTGGCAGATCACCTTACCTGGAGGAGCTGGTGGGGAGAAAACTGCATCTGACGCTCAAGGACCAGAACAGAGACAAAGCTTAAGACTCTATCCTTTGAAATTCTCCTGGAAGCCATAAATTTGGGAATTAAGCAAAGCAGGGAGATCTAGGACCTCAGCCTTACAATGGAACATCTTTTTGAAGCACTCCTACAACTCAATATGGTGACAGAAAAGACAGTATCCACACACACACAAACGCACGCACCCATGCACGCACACGCTGCAGGTTACCATCTGAATGATGTTTGCTGTAGAACTGGTGCCTATGGAATGTAAAACTCTCAGGTAAGTTCTTTGCTAGGTAAGAATCACTGGTCACCATTCAGTTTAATGTGGCTGGATTTATTTGACAGAACTTCCTTCTCCACCTTTCTGGGGGAATTTGGCAGGGGGAGCATCACGTGACCCACTATAAGGTAAAGTAAAAGAGTATAAGAAAAAAAAAAATTATGTTTAAACTCTTCTTTGCTAGAAGTCAGGGGGCACATAATGCTCCCTTGTCTGCACATAATGCAGATGCACACATAGATATATTTATGCAGATAATGTTGACATAATTTAAGATTTCTTTTTCACTGGGTAGCATTTGTATATAATTCTCACATTTTCAGTATCCATGTCATTGTAATGCCATGCTAATTCATACTTGGTCTCTGGATTATGAGTCACTTCATTACATCTTACTGAAAAACAAGGCTGATCCATGTTTGTATTCCCATGATTGAAATAGCTTTGGAATCTGCATGCAGGCTTCTCATTGTCTTTGCTTGCTTTTGTCTTCTTGCACTCCTAGTAAAGGAGATTTTTATAAACTGCTCATTGTTTTCTCTGTTCCTGTACAACATTGTACCCATATTACTCACGAATTGCAGACAACTTTAGTGAATGCATATGTACAGACCTCAAGGAATTTCTGATCTTTGTTTTCTGTTGCAATCTGAGCCTGTACAAGTTTGTCTGATATGTGAACTGTGCAAAATCTTTTCTGAGCTTTTTTTAAGCTCTGGTTTTGTCCATGGGAATGCATGGCATTTTATTACTTCAAATGTGAAGATGTTTGTTATAACAAGGACAGAAAAGCAGAAGCTAAAAGCTTGGTGAAAGAATGTTAGTTAAGAAAACTAGGTAGCTAGGACTACTTATGCCAATCTTCAGTAGAAGCCATAAAATAAGGAAAAAGTTTATACACAGAATACAAACACTAAAATAATTA
The DNA here is from genome assembly GCA_013399075.1 of Chloroceryle aenea. NCBI lineage: Eukaryota > Metazoa > Chordata > Aves > Coraciiformes > Cerylidae > Chloroceryle > Chloroceryle aenea. The sequence goes on along the minus strand of VWZY01012669.1, from coordinate 64,143 downwards.
AAAGTGTCTTTTCAGATGCACATTAAGGTCTGCGGTGTTTTACTGATACTAAGTTTGTTAATTCCAGCAAACTTTGACTTGTTACCTGAAGGAATTTAATAAAATACTGAATAAAATTAATTCATATTTGGCAAAATGCAGCTGTGTTTAGAAGGTAAAATATATAGCTTCAATAGATTTCTTCTGGTATGACAATGTTGCTGATGGTTATGGTGAGATAAGCATCACTTCCAATAGGTTTGTGTTTTCAGTGAATGAATGGATCCCATCAAATGGTGTTGGCAAATAGTAAAAGCTCAAAGCAGATGTCATGATATGGGAAATCACATGTAAGCAGACTGCTGCACTGCAAAGAAGGTGATGGCTGTAGGAAGAAGGAATGGAGTTACTCCTCAAGAACCATATCAGGGATGTTTTCATCCAGCCACATGACGTGCTTCTTGCTGAAGTGTGTTCTGATAGAGAATTATTCTCGCTTTTGAGTTCAGCATTTTATTTTAATGCTTTATTAGTTAACCATAGAGTAAAGTATCACTAATCTTCCAGGAAAGTTATTTGATGTTCTGATGAACACTCATGTGAAAAGACAAAGGTGTCTGAATACCTACGGTTAAGACTCTGTAAGTAAACATTTCACATTGTTTTGCTAGACAGCAGCAATATAACTTGTAAATAGGGAATGTTATTTGGCTACATCTCTATTACTTAAGCCACTTTGATATTAAATCATGGCATCTGATTCTGAAAGCCACAGATCTGTTCTACCAGGGAATCAAGTATTGTACATTCCTGTGTCAGCTGGTCAATACTGAGGGTGTTTAAGACTGCAGAATCTTGATCCAAAGGAAGAGGTTCATACTATTTTCTGACTCACTACATGTTTCCTCTCACGTTGGAAAGTGTCTGTCCCAAAGAACATTTACTGGAATATTTACAGATGAGCTGTGGTATTGCTGATAGCTTTCAGTGAACAATGCTGTTGTACAGTAGAAATCCTGTAAAGCTAGGATAAAAGCTTTGAAGATAAAAAAGATTACCATGGAAATGTCATCATTTGGAGAAGAACAAGTAAATGAACTACCATAAAAAACTTTAATGATGGTTTTACATACATGTATACAAAAAAAGCCAGGATTAGTGCTGTGCTTTTTGGGTTCTTAGCTACTGAGTCAGGGGTTTAGGTACTGATGTAGTCATGTCAGTTTAGATTCTCATTCAGTGTAAAACAGTGTAGTTTTGCTGGAATAAGTGATCCTGCACTGAAATACATAAAAAATGCCTTCTGCCCCCCCTCTCCCCCAACCTCTTCTTCCCTCTGCCTCTCTTCTCCCTTCTCCTCCCCACTCTCCTCCTCTCTGCAGACCATTTTTGGGCTCTTTTTAGAAATGTACGCATTATGAAATATGAGTGCCCAGAGTAACAGACTTTATAGGATATTGTAATTCTCAAATATGAAGAAGCCAACTTCATCCTAATAAATGGCATTTCCAGCAGAAAAATGATCACGCTGAATCTGAGTTTTCTTTCATCCTCGCTGAGAACTGAAAGTTTTAATATGTTTTTAATTAAAGCAGCCTCATGGAAGTCCAGATCATGCTCTCAATTCTTTCTTTTCTCAAAGTAGAGGAAATCACAGGTATGCTAGCAGTGTGGGCTGCTGGATTACAAGAACTGAGCAAAATAGTGGTTTGAGGGGTCTCTCGTGATCTAGCCAAAGATGCTCTTGCAAAAAACCATGCAAGAGACAACCCAATCTCCACTAGGCAGGGACTGATTGTCCTGTTTGGAAGATGTGATTCCCCGTGCCAAGATCCCAGTACATTTTTCATTTTAACACGCACGATGTCCCGTGCTTTTCTGTACATTAGTTAGGGTCTGAATAAAGAAAAGAGATGATTTCCTGAAGTCTTCTGGCTAGTGGGGACTAACAAATCTAAAATAAGCCTGTCTTCCAGATGCATGGAAAGTAAAAGGAGTGCTTTTAAAAAAGAGCTCCTTTGCTGCTTCCCTGCTAGTTTGGCTATTTTCCTTCTCCCCACCTTCCTGTTGCTGTATGCATTTCTAGAGGTGGTGGACTTTCAACAAACCTGTACTGCAAGTCCTCAAACCCACCTGCCATTATGACTTTGAAGCAAAATATAAGAGACCTGATTTGATTATGCAGCATCTGCTGGCTTGTAAATCTAGGACTTTTGACCACCAAAGAGCTCCCCCAACTTAACATTTTCTTAGCCATTTTGATCTTTGTAGGCTTGAGATGCCTTTACTTAAGGAGCTAGGTGGTCCAAAAAGGTATGCCATTTGTAATGAGATCCCCTTTCAGTATTCAGACTGAAAACACAAACATGGTATTTAATGCAACACAAAGCAGAATTGTTTTTTATTTAAAGGAAAAAAGGAAAAAGAAGAGAAGCCTAGGCAGTGAATGCAAAAGCAGTCAGAGGGCATAGGCTCTGTTAAACAACTTCCATCTTTTGGCAGTCAACAGGCACAGGCTGCAGCTTCAGTGCCTGTGGTTCGTATTGCCTCTCTCCGGAGCCTTGCCACTGCAATTGCAGCCATTCGTAAAGAAGCACAGTGTGTGATTTTTCAGTGCTGAGGGCAGAGTAAGCCCCCCTGTAGCTGGTGATTACAGGTTATGCATAACTGCATTTGTCAAGTACTCGAGGACGTTGTAAAGTGCTTTAAACTTCTATTTCAGGGTTATTCTTTCCTTTCAGAGAAATCTCTAAAACACAAAAATATCAAATAGCCAAAATCAATATCAGGAATAGTTCTTTCCAGAAACTGCAGCTTCACAGAGATTAGCTCAGTTTGACCTTTTTTTTGTGTGTGTGTATCATAATACTATGGTATATTACAGTGCTGACAACACAACTGAAATTGAGAAGATTAATATGGTAGCGATGAGGCTGAATTCTAAGAAATACCAAGTATCTAAACATCTCAATTTCCTCCTGTAGAATAGCAAATATATATATGCCATGTGGGGTGTCCCAGCATAGTGGGTTACTACTGGGGAGATGAGTCAAGGGAAAGGTAAAGTTTTCTTTCTACTCTGCTGGAAACTACAGGCATGCTAGTGTTCAAGCCATAGGAGTTTTGGCACTTACTTTAAGAGGAAGTAGAGCAATAATGAAGAACTATGTATCTAAGTCACAGGAGGAATTCAAAGGGGATGCCAGAAAGACATGAAGTCAAAGCAGTAGTGCTTCCCCTCCACCAGCTTTAGACACAGGTACCATCTGTACTGGGGGCACGATAAAGCAATTGCTGTGATCTTTTAGAAATTATTTAAATACAACACTAATAAATCAAAGAATAAAATAGAAATAGTTAGAAAAATTCATCTGGTGACAAGAATCACAGAGGACCTCATTTCCAGTCATGTGTGTATTCCACTCCTTAACAGCATAAAAGGTCCTCAGAGTAAATGAGGGTTCAGCATGAACAGTGCACACATCATAGCTCACATGTATTATTTTAGTGCTAGTCTTATGGTCTTCTCTCACCAATTTAATAAATAGTGAAGTACAGAATGCTTGGCATAAAAAGTAGCACCATCTGTTCTCAAAGCATGGATCCTTGTCTCAGGGAAGGAAGCTGCTGTTGTTTTTCATGTGAAGGTAGTTAGTTGCCTCACTGGAGGTGAGATTGACCTGGAGTTCTCAGAATATCAAGTACAGTTATAGTTTTATTATTCTCCACACTGTTCCTTGTCTGATAAGCCCCAGAAGTTATTTGCAGTTCAAATCACTCCAAGGTCACTGGCTATTATAGTAAGAGAAGACATTGTGAGGCGATGCAGATTACACGGTAGAGCAGCAAGTTGCTACAGGAAAATGGAAATGTCTCCAGGTTACTGTCCTTTGTGAGCTAAATTCATTAAAGTGAAGGCTGGCCAAAAATTCCTAAGGGGCAAGGGGTCATAAGCTGAGTTCAGTGGTGGTATAAATAAAGTAGTCGGCTTTCTTGGAGGGCATCTGCACTTACTCCATCTCATCCCTGATGAAAAAACCCTTTCCTGCCACTACTCAAGTATTTTTCCCTTTATGGGTACCAATATAATCCCTTTTCATATAAGCAGCGCTTGATTGCATTCAGTCTCAACCAATTCCTCATTTGCCTGTTTGATCTCTGTTAATTCTTCCTGAACACCCCTTCTGATAGTTTGTGGTGTGGAGAAAAGAGAGAGAAACTTTGACTCACAAAGATCACCTGAGGCTCAGGGACCTGTACGCGTCCCCTTAGCCACATGGTTGGATATAAACTTGACTATATGGGCCATTGTCAGGGCTTGCAGGTTTCATCCTCTCCCCCATTCACACCAGCTCTGACTCCAGAACCTTCTATTCCTCACCTCACCAGGGTCATGACCCTGGAACATAGTTCATCTGCACCACTTGTATAACATAAGCTACTTAATTTTTAACTCTGTTTCCTGTGGAAACGGGATAATGTTATCCCACTGCATTTTTCCCTCCATGGAGTAGATGTGAACTTGTCAGACCATTTCAGTAATCTTTGATAGAGAGATATAGGTTTAAAAGAAAGTTCAATTCCTAGGAATTTTAAGAAAATAAGTGGTCACAGAAGTGAACAAACCCTTTTTGTGCCTTTTTATGATAAATTCTACCATTTAAGCTCCTACCTTAGTATGAATATGAGAATGCACATATGAGGTGTGATATATGTCCATCCATGGCAGAAATTTCACCTTGAGCTCAGAATGAAAAATCCAAAGACAGTCAGCCATAAGACAACACTTCACAGAAAATGAAGTCAGTCTGCTGCTTGTGGAACCTCCCACGTGATGGATTTCTCACTGGGGACCCTCTTCTACCATTGTGAATTTCATCTTCTTTACCCATCCCATGGCTAAATAACCATGAATAAATGGCACGATTGTGAGGCAGTCAGCCATATGTAACTACTGATAAGCACAGAATCATAACTAGTGATACAATTTATCTGTAGTCAAGTGTTTTTTAAACTAGTAGCCAAGTTAACAGACCTCAGTGCTGCAGTTAGTATCTACACAGCATAAGTGAGTGGGACGTGTTTTGCCACCTAGAATAACAGAGAGGCTGTGCACAGTATTTTTTAAAATGTTCACAAATGCACCAATTACTATGGTATCAATTGCAGTAGAAGATTATGAAGAGCCTTCTATCCTAAAGTTTTTAGCAAATTAATTAAAATATCTGAACACTCATGAGTCCAAAAATTCTTTATTAATACCATAATCTTCTTGTTATAAATAAGGGGTCCAGTCATACACAATAATCCAAAGCCTTTTGCAATGCATAATCCAGTGGAAAGACTCTGGGTTTGGTTCAAAGTTGTCTAAGCTATTTGTAGCAGGTAGGGACAATAGTGGGATTTTTAAATGGTCAGCTGTTTGAAAGATCCTCTGATAGAAATTCGTGAAGGAGAGCAGTAGTTCACTGTCTAGGGAGGACTTTGTGAAAAGAAAGCTGTTCACGTGCATTTAGCAAGAAGCATCTCTGGAATGAGGATTTTATAGACTGCCTATCAGGAACTGCAGCACCATGTCCAATTTGCACCACCATTTACTTAAGTTTAAATACAAATAAAATCCCAAGCCATCACAATAGCAGCAGCTGAGGATGAATCACAGATAAGTCAAGGAGAGGCAGACAGCTGTTGTTAATATTCATTTATCTGTGTTGCCAAATCACCACTTTTGAAATAAGGGTGGAAAGTCAAACGGAGAGGTTTAATTGGGCAAATAACTTCACTGCATCCTTATGCTACTGAAAGGAAATTCAAAGGATTTCCAGACATTAATCTTTTAATTAATCCAAAGAAAATCCTTGGATGATGAGAAACAGTTACAGAAGAGACCTCAGGGATCGCCTCATGTAAACTGCAGGACTAATCCAGGGATTTGAATATGGGTGTCACGTCCTGTCTAACCGTCTGTTCAACTGGTACTCAAATTCAGCCTGCAGCTAGTTACACTGAAGGATATTCAGGGTGGCTTTTAAAGCACTTGTGCCGACAGTGTCTCTACCAAAAGCCTCTATCAGCTATCTTACAGGACAATTACATCTTCTCTTTAGATTTCTTTATGCTCTTTTTCTGGTGCTCTTCACTTTCTCCAGCCCCTTTCATGAAGAGATGTTCAAATGTTGATATATAAAAGCACTATGTTAATCTGGACCTTTCAAGGATCATGGAAGATGTGTCCAGATGCAGCACCACAAGTGCAATCCATAGTATGAAGACTGCCAGTCTTGCATTGATCAAATACATCATGCTAGCACCTAAAAGGAGGTTGTAGCAAGGCTGGTGTTGGTCTTTTCTCCCAAATTACTAATGATAAAATGAGAGGAAATGGCCTCGAGTTGCATCAAGGGAGGTTTAGATTGGATATTAGGAAGAAATTCTTCACTGGAAGACTGGTTAGGCACTGGAACAGGCTGCACAGGGAGGTAGTTTAGTCATCATCCCAGGAGGTGTTTAAAAAATCAGTAGATGTAGCACTTGAAGCTATGGTCTAATGGATAGAGAGATGTTAGGATGAAGGTTGGACTCAATGATCCTCGAGGTCCTTTCCAACCCTAAATGATTCTATGATTCTATGCTCTATAAGGCAGTTCTGCAGCTGGCTTCCTAACTCCCATGAGATCCTCCGTAGTGTTACTGGGGAGTGAAGTATCAGCTCATAATTTGCCAGAGAATAACTGGGTGTACAATGCTCCTTGTCTACAAAGGACCAGATTATCTTTTTGTGTTTCAGTCACTCAGCATACCTACTGTTGGCTTTAACTGGCTAAATGTTCTTCGATGATTTTAAGACTGATTAATATTAAAAAGTATCGAACTGGACACTGCTTTCAGAGAAACCTTGGACATACCTAGAAAATGCTTTGAAGCTGTGCTGTCAAGTGACCAGCCAGGTCTTATTCTCTTGGTGGCAAAGACAGGCAAGTAGAATATAGTAACTTTTTTTAATCCTTCTGCCTTGTCATCAGTGTAGCAGCTTTTTCAGGTCCTCAATTGTCTGCATTCCTGTAGAAGGGATGCCACAAGCAGAAACTACTGTCTGTCTTTCTTTCTCTTTCTTTCTTTCTTTCTTCTCTTTCTCTCTCTCTTTCTCTCTTTCTCTCTTTCTTTCCCTCAGTCCAAATAAACTTAGCCTAGCTGTTAATTTTCTCTCTTCAACCAGTATTAACTTTAACATAGATTTCTGCTTCCTCAAATCTTTGTTTCACTTATAATTTCCTTTGTGTTATAACCCAGAAATCCTAACATCTAATCTACATCTTGCTTTAATTCTTTTAAATTTGCTTCTTAACAGATGTGATCCTAGTTCAGTGCCTTTATTCTTGGAACTTTCTAACTTTCCCATGCAACTCATTAAGATGTCATTCATCATTTTCTGACTCATTTTTTCATTTCCCTCTTTCTATCCTCCTTTTCCTACTAAGGGGAAAACACAATCAAAAAAGAAAAGAAAAGAAAAGAAAAGAAAAGAAAAGACCTAAACAAAACCAAACACACAAAAAACCACAAAACCAAACCAAAACAACAAACAAAACAAACAAACAAAACCACAAAAAAAAGCCCCGAAGAAACAAAAAATCCAAACCAACCAACCTAAAAAATTTATTCTAGAAAAGCCAGTCATGTATTTTCTAATAGGTCTTCATGTGAAACTTTCAACAGAAGAGTGTCTCTGTAAGTTACGGAAGCATAATACAGCACTCATGCAAGTGATGTGGCATGTTTGCCTTGCAGTTGTCTACTTTTAGCCTTTTCTTCAGCCTGGGAGGACTGAAGAACAAAAAGCTGTATGTGAAAATAAGAACAAAAAGCACCTTTTCCTTTAAAGTCTTGTATTGGATTGAATGTTAAATACCCGTTGCTTAAAGTCCCCTGAAAGTCTCTCTAAAGCAAGCTTCCAGAAGGCAGACAGACCTTTCAGAGACCTGCATGCCTTGTAATAGCAGTGGCAGCAGCAAAACTAGGAAAGTTCCCTGCAGCCCAAAACAAAATGACAAAAGCTCTACTCTACAGGTTTATGTTGAAGTGGCGTTGTTAAGAATAGCCTTCACCACCTTTAGCTTGAAGAGTAACGTGCTTCTGCACACACGGCAGGAAAGAATATAAAGATTGAAGCAACAATACCAGACAGCAAACAAGAAGACCTAGCAAAGCGTGGGGAAGTGATTGACTGAAACTTTCAGAAGAACCAAAGGATTGCTTCAGCAGAGAAGCACACACTGTCTGTAGTGACACATGAAAGAACTGACTAAAGATGAAGCCGGTGCCTGTCTTCTCTGTTTTCTCTTGGGACCATCAGGAAGCAAACACTCCTGTGGCAGAAAAACTTATCCTGAGGGCGGCAATAAATTAGGCGTCCAGTGCAATGACTGTTACAGGACATCCCCAAGGCAAAGATTGCTGCAAAGAGGCTTCTCTGTGGACATTTCCCTTACTGCTAATAAGTAATCATCACTGTAATTACCACTCTTCCCCCTGTTCACTCCAACCCGCTGTCACAACCTCTCCTGATGCCCCAGGAGGGGGCTGGTGCTGTGGAAGCTGCAGAGCCAGCTTGGCATGGGCACTTCGGCGCTGGGGCAGATGGGGAAAGCAACCTCTTGGAAAAGCTGCCTGGAAAATGATCTCCAAAGTGAGCAGCATGGTGAAACAGAACTGCGCTTCCCCTCTCATGTTTATTTTTTCCAGTCCTGCAGATTCATCAGATTCAGGTTGGAAAGGCTCTTGGTACTCACTGGAGGTGGTACTGTGCTGATGTGCCTCCACACCAAATATACTGAGAGAATTCCTACTGTGAAAAAAATGAGCTAAGGAGAGGACAAAGGAGCACGCATATGTATTCCTAATAAAAATATAAACCCCACAAGTCTGTGGGCTGATACTTTTGCATCATATTGATTTGACAAGTTCCTGCTGGCAATAAGAATGAAAAAGAAGTCAGTGAAGTGGCATGTGCATGTAATTACAAACCATTTTCTAACCACATCAAGTGGCCTGGGGCTTTTTTTTTCAAGGATAACTATTTCTTGAGACCAAAATGCATCAAAAGATTTGGCAGAGGGGATCATCTTAGTAGCTTCACAATTTGTAACTGTACTTAACACTTACATCTCCTGCCCTGGGACAGGGCTGTTTCTAGGACTCGTCTATGTGTTTTCACTCATACCTGTTTTGCCCTGCTGAAACAAAACTTAATTTCTTAACAAAACTTAAAGTTTTAATCCAAATCTGAGCTATTTAGATCATTACCAAACCATTTACCTGACTCATGCAATATAATTGTTTCACTTTACAGCTACCAAAGACTAAATTTTGAAAAATGCTGCAATTTCATGATGAGTTGAAACCGCTATAAATAAGCCTCATGGCTGACAGAAGTAATCCCACTTTGCTCATAACCCTGGGGGTATTTCTGGCACATGGAGTCAACATCCATAGCTCTGCTGTTCTGGGGTAAGAAGTCCTAGTCTGGAACCAATGCAGGACATAACCTTGAGCTCAATGATGCTGAGATTTACTTCTTGATTTCACAAGATTTCAGACACAAAAGCAGACATGGGGAAGGACAAGGTGAAGCCTTCTTTCAGATGTGGCTTCAGTTCAGAATCCACTTCAGATTGCAACTGGTACAGAACTTCATATAGAACTGTAGACTTGGTTCTCCGTTCATTTTTTTCCTGAAACACTTGTTTCATTAGAGGTTTACAGACCAGATATAGGCTGCTTTACAACCTCCTACTTGTGACTCCCCTGTGTGGCGTGTCAGTCCCCTCAGTGCATCTCCCTCCACTGCTGGATTTCGAGGTGATCCAGAACAACCACTCTGCTTCTAGATCATTTTTCTGCTGCCATCCCACTGGCTACATCTTAAGTTAGCAGGAAGTTGCCAGTGAGGGTGGATTTGCAGCTTATGTTAGTAGCTCTGAGGCTGTTCTGAGGCACTAGGGTCAAGATTAGTATCTGGCTGGGGCAGGTAACAAAGTAGGTTCAAACCTACCTCAAGCACGCTGAGACCGATTTTCCCCTTGCTATTCTGTCATTAGCACTTTGCAACTGGCATGAGGAACCTCTCAATTTTTCAACCTCTTGTGCCCATTCTTGTAACTACAGCTCATTTCTACTGTTGGTAATATTACTAATCTTCGTATTAGAAGATGCTGAATAGTAATTAGAATATGTATGTGTAGGCAACATGCAGCTACTTGGAAAGCACAGTCCATAAATGTTTCTGGACTGGCCCTACAGATAATCCTACTTCAGACAGCTAGAAACAGCTACCCTGAAAACAGAACCTTATTTGACAGTGGCTGCTAACTGGTGAGGCAGTTAGTGGGTAGTGTTACACCAAAGTGGATTAGGGAGGAACAAATCTAAGGTTTGCCGATGGGAACAGAGATGAGAGACGGCAATAAAAATGGAATAGATCAAGAGAGAACAGATATCAACCTCTGAAACACAGAGCAACAGGATGGCCAGGCACACTGCGTGAGATTTAGCAGGCTGGCTAGTCCTACAGCTAGGAGGTGTAGAAAACAGATTTTTTTCCAAGTGGATTAAGATAAGATAAAGTAGTTAAGATAAGACCTTGTAATATTTGGTGTTTCTCTAAAAGAAAACGTGCGTGATGTTGCTTTGCAGCTAGTGAGGGTTATGAGTCCTGCTGATAAAATACCACCACAGTAAATGATGTCTGTCCATGAGGGCGGGTTCTTGGTATTAATTATTGAGTAAAGGAGTGGCTGGGTTCCTGGTGTTACTTTATTACTGAGTAAAAGAGAGTCTGGGTTCCTGGTATTACTTCATGACTGGGTAAAGCACACGTCCAAAAGCACACTGCTTCCTAATGCCAAGTTAAGGTCTTAATTCAATACTAACTCAAGGAAATGTGATACCTGCTGAAGCAAAAAGACTATATAATGTGCATTCATAAAGATCTTCCATCCAAACCTGAATTAAGTCATAGCCTTCCAGGCTTTGAGATCATAGCCTATCTCACTATGGGGCACAGACAAAGCTATTGCAAAGCTTAATGCTTCCACACACAGTGAATGAATCACACGCTCTGGTCAGTTGAGTGGGCTGGGTAAGGTTTGTTACATCAAGATATGGATCTCATTCTTCTGAACAAAGCAAAATATGTAATGAAAAACTGATGCTTTCTTAATATAAATGAGTAAGCACGGTAATTTGCACTTATATAACTCCTTATATAACTCCTTTCATCTCTTCGATGAGCCATTGCTCAGAGCTTCTTAACAGTGAAAGATGTTTTTTTCTTATTTACATGTTAAAGGAAAAGTTGAAGTGCTGGTAAAGAGCCACAACTCAGGTCAGTCTACTGCTGTTTGTTGTACATTACTGCATCCTCCTCACTACCAATTTAATATTTTGTTTGGGTTTTATTGTTCTTTGTATACAGAGGATAAGTTTAGGGCAGATGCAGAATGATTTGTTACTCCATTATATAGATTTATCCTGCAAGTTTTGGAATGTAAAAATAATTCCTGTACTATCCAGTAGAGTTAATTTATAAATACTTAGGGCCAACTCTATCAGACCTAGTAGAGGATGAACACAGAACACGGTAGCATATATTTTTCTTTTGGCATCAGCTTACGTAGGTCTCACTTTGTTCTCCTGTATAATTTTTTATGGCACTCCATTTTTAAACCTGGTTCATGGCACAAACAGTTGTTGACACACAATAGAGAGAGTGGGATGTAGGGAGGGAGTGGCAATGTGTCATGAGAACTGCTGTGGCCAGCTTTGCTACTTAAAAAAAATTCCACAAATATATCAGTGAATTTGATGTGTCCTGGACATATAAAATATGTATATTTTATGTATGTTTTATATGTATATAAAATAAGTGTATTCTAAATGCTCAACCTGGATATGTCAAAGGCTCAATAAAAGCATACAAAGTCTTTACCTTTAGGTCACTAGTTCAAAGTTCTGCCCTAGAGGCGGGTCAGGGCTGAGCACATTGGCAGGTCTGTGTGCAGGATGCTGTTGCTCACTTTGTCCCCGTTGAATACCAACGAAATTAATCCCTTGGGTAGTGAATGTGATGCCTTCTGACACCACAAATTCACCCAGGCAGATGGAGGGAAAGAATGAAAAGTGTCTATATATTCACACTGCGTACATCACAGGCCACTCAGAAGTAACGCGTATTGGACAAGCATTAACCAGATGCAAAACAGAGTCATGTCAGCTCCTAACTGATCAATATGAATATTCAGTAAAGCCATTGCAAGTGTCCAGCTTTTAATTGGCACATAAAGTTTTATGAAACCGTATCATCACATAAACAGTAACAGCATGTAAAAACTGCAACAAATATCCCGACAACAGCTTAATAGCGTTTCTGACAGAACATATTTCAGAAGAACCTGTCTACCACTGATATCCTTCATGAACTTAGATTGGAAATAAAAGCTATTAAATTACAGTCAACCCATGAAATTATTACTACAAACATTCATTATTTTATGAAGCAGCATACTGACAATCCTTAGCCTGCAGACAGAATTATGAACTCTTGTTACACTAGTACACCGTAGCTTGGCTTTAGATTGTAAATTCATCACTGTGTTGATAAGCTCCCACCAGTGTTTCACTGCTTATGTGTAAAATGTGTACACATTTACCACTCTTGCTAGAATCACAGCTAGATAGCAATGATTACATTAAAATGTCAGGTTTTGGCATTTGTTCATGGACAAAACCAAAGCTGTAGTTCTGATGAAGATGAAGTACAGGACTGTATAAAACAAGGCATACTTTTTTTCACTGGGTTAACAAATAAAGTGAAACTTAGAGCACAAATAACTCTGCCATGCTGGTAAGTCAATCTATAGTCTTAGGAGTTTTATTTATGGATCAGCATTACTGCCTGTGAGCTCAGCCGTGCCGAAGGGCTGACTACTGATGCCTTGTCTCCAGATGGTCATGTAGCTCCACTAACAAGAGAAGAGCCTCTCATGTAGACCAGATCAGTCAGATGCTTACTGTTGGCCAAATTTCTCTGGCAGCTCCCTGAATTATATCTTTTCTTTTGGAACAATTGCCCACAGTAATGGCTTTACTGGCATCACAACATCTACCATAAGATGTCTGGTTTCCATGTGGACTTGAAAGTATCAGCAGAAATTTCTGAATGTAGACCTAGCCTGACCTGAAGTACTGGAGAAGATATTCATTTAGGGTATGAACCAAATCATATAATGGATTTCATTCACTCATGTTCTCTTTGGTTTGTTTTTAGGTTTTTCTAGTCAATGGAGTTGCCATTGTTTCCCTTGACTATCTATTTCACAACTGCACTTGGCTGAAAGACTAGGAATTTGTTGCTGTTTTTTCAGCTTAATTTTTATTTTCTGTTATTTGAAGCTTTTTCTTTCCATCCTTTATCAGTTCTTTGTGTCTCCTTGATGTTTCAACCTGTGCATACTTGAAGGGCTCTCAAGCTGGTGATGTCAGGCTTTCCAATGTTCTCACAGTCACCACTGAATAAAGTGACTGTAAATATTCACGAGTGAGAAGACAGAAAAAGTCCAAAAGATCATAAAGATTCACACTTGTTCTGGGGATCACCTCAAGGAAGTTCTGCCATCACAGACATTTTCTTTTCATGTTCCCCCAGAAAAAAAAACCCTACCTCTTCCTAGAGCTTGTAAGTAATCCTACAAGCAGTTCTTACCTTTATCCCCTTGGATAAGAGTCACATGCTCTGTCACACACCTCATCACTCAGTGGAAGGATATGGTACTGACAAATGTGTTCAGCATTTTCCTGTTCTACATGTTGTTTGAATTTGCTTTTCATTAAACAAAATTTCAAATGAAGTCTACATAAAATGGTTCTGTTGAGTAATCTTTTTGCCACACTCTTGCTGCAGATGGATCAGTAGTAAGATAATTTTCTCATCTTCAGTTTTGTGAGATACCATATAATAAAAGACAACACATTATTCCAAGAGTACTGGAGACCCCAGATGTAAAATGATAAATCAGTCCTGATAAGAGCAAACAGACCTCCAGTCCAAATACAGAGATTCAATAACCTGAGATTTTCACTGGGCATTGCATTCTGACAGACCCATTTAATACATCAGTATCTTTTCAAAAGGGACATCACGATAACATTACCACCTTTTTTTCTGACTTGTGTTTCTAAACTGATCTGTGAAGGTTTTGTGTATTTGGGGAGCTCTGCTTCTGCTGATGTGGGAAGGATAATGTACAAAATTTGCTTTTCACATTGTTAGTCTGGGATATTAAAACATGGTTGTTAACCTGACTGGGAGATTTCTACCTGGTGTTTATTCAGACAGTGAGCATGATATGATAAGGGTAGATGAAAACTTGCAGAGAGTTCAGGGTGGAGCTGAATAATATTCCTCCTCATTCAGACTAATTCCAACAGAAATCTGAAAACACGAGTCTGTAAATTCTCATCACTCACAGTGGATCCCTGCACAGTGCAAGAGAGTGAGTGCACATTTTTCCAGCGTGACAGGGGAAAAATACCAGCAGCACTGACAGTGGCAGCTGCCAAAGTTATCCTCAGTGAGGCCTGTTATTTCCAGTGATTCTCAATTCCAGCTCCAGCATGCGGTAGGATGCCAAGCTGGTGAAACCTTTGATAGGAATCTCCTTCATCCTTCTCCTAGCACCATGGAAGAGCTGGGACAACTTCTGAATTCAGACAAGAGCATGGATGAGAAAACTGGATTTCATTTTAAAATCACTGGGCCCCTGTGCTGGGATGCTCCCAGAGGTGCTGCAGTACGGCACCCTACATGGGTACCCAGCCAAGATGAATGACTGACACTTTTGAGGTGGCTGATGGAGACAGCAGAAAAGAAGATCAGCTAAAATATAAATGACTGGCAAAGAAGTCAGCGATGCTATATTAGCAGGGTTTTTTTTAATTGCTTAATTAATAAGAAATGCAATTCAATTTTCCAACTTCACTTATTAGTTATACAATCATGTAATATAAACTGGAGGACTGGAGGTGAATTAGTTGGCTCCACAGTTTGGCCTCCAAGATGTAAATATTTTGAACATTTGTGATGAGAACCTATGTTCATAGTCCAAGTTTGTCTGGAAGGTATGTGCTAGTTTGGGAAATACAGCCTTCAAACAGACAGTAAAGTTACCAGAATCAGAAACATAAGTAGATTTTTTTTTCCCAAGTCAAGCATGTGTTTGTGAGTGTGTTTGTGCATATCTGAAAGACTGTCACAAAGACATTATAATTGATTTCCATCTAATATGTTTAAAACATTTTCTTATGCCCTGAAAATTTGCCTGTAAGAACAACAAAGGTTCTTGTGAGAGAGCCAATTGCTCAAATGTAGAAGTTAAAAAAATGAGAAAACATTATCCTGCACTGGAATCAGAAAGCAAAAGCAGATATGCATGTTGAATTCTGAAATATTGCCTAATTCTCATAAGAAGTTAGAGTTACAAAGTGGGTCTGAGGATGCACTCTGGAAAGCTGTGCCTGTATCACTAAAAATCAGACACAAAAATGAAACCTCTTTTTCAATGAGGACAGGTACAAAAAGGTTGATTGTATATAACAGGGCAGAAATACACTGATGACTTCTTGGTTTTTTCCTTAAAACTATTAAAAAGAACTTGTTTTATTGTTTCCCCTTTTCTAGAAGTTTTTTTGTTTGTTTGTTTTATTTCATTGTTGTTGTTGGTTTGGTTTGGTTGGTTTTGGATTTGGGGTTTTTTCCCCCCCCTAGAGATTAAGATTTAAGATTCCACATTGACTTTTCTTATTATTCTTACTCCAGAAAAAATGAGATGCATTAGGTTTAGTAACCTGCCCACCAAAATCTTAGTATTTCATCCTTGTACATTTTACAAAGCATGGTGGCAGGCCTCTCTAATGACAAGATGTGGATTTATTTTCCTCTTGTGGTAAATGCTTTTCTTTCATTTTTACTTTTGCTTGATGTGCAAGTCAAAGATTCTTATTGATATATCACCATTATTAATAATTATTGTGAACATTATCCAGAATTAAGTGAAAATATTATAAGAAGAAGTAGTTTATTTGTTATTTTTTATCACTGCATGTAAGCAAATGTTAATAAAACATAAAACCAGGCAGTTGTTCTTTTGGGATAAGGGATTAGATGCTTCATGTGAGTCTGATGTTTAGACTTATCTAGTGTTCCCCAGAACTTTGCTGAGATAACAAAAAGAACATTGCAGCTCCAGTCCTATCAGCTTCCTAAAGTCTTCAAGCAGTTCCTCATGAATGAGCTTACAGCTTGAGTTCATCTGATAACTCGCACATGCTGGCAGTGGCTGTACAAATACTTTGCTAGTATTACAGCTTCATTTGGCTAAAGGGAAAATTACACCCATTTTCACTGTAAAATGCAACTTTGTACATGATACCTGAACAGCTGGCATCATAACCCACCATCCCATGAAAAAGCTAGAGAGGTAGTGAGCCAAACCTATGGAATTAGCTGTACATTTTGTGCAGAGGTGAGGAGATAAGAACAAAAAAATGAGTTTCCAAGAGAAACAGGAAGTTGCTTTAAAAGTGCTGATACAGCACCTCAAACTTCAGTACTTTAGCACGAAATGACATGAAATAAATATTGCAATATTGTTCTTGATAAAATGATAGTTTTATTTGAAAGCTGACTACCTTACTTGAAGTAATGGATGACATTTAACTGAACACTAGAGATTTTTACTTGAAACTCTCTGGCTTTCTTAGACCTCCTATGCATAAAACGTACTACAGATTTATGATAATATATAAATATTCAGTAATAGAGATTGTTTGATTGATTATTATTCCAGTTTAACAAATCCTAGAGAAAAAGAATTCTTAATAATAGATTCCCTTCCACCCTCCTGGTAACACTATATCTTTAAAATTCCCTAATCTGTACCACAATGCTCCCCAGTGTTACATCTTACACATGACTTTTACAAACCAGATATTTTTCCAGTCCTTGGCTATCTTGGTAACTCTGAAATAGCATAGTTCCTTTCTAAATGGAAAATACTAATTTTGTCCAAAGCCTGAGAGTTAAATACTTTCAAATTCTTTCTAGTGCATGATAGGAGACCTAGTAAGGAGCAAACCCCAGAAGAGAGAAAATTAAGAGACAATGTGGGCAGGCAGGTACAAGGGGTACTGGGCATTAGGATATGCCTACTTGCACTGTTCACCTGGAAGACTGTTGAAGCCATGTCCATGGGATAACAGACAACAGCACTGCAGATAAACTGACAAAAATTGACAAGAAAGCATTTGCAAAGAGCAGGTAACTACAGCCTGCCAAACCCTTTCTGAAACAACATGGGTAACCAGGTGTCTTCCAGCCTGCTGCGCTCTTAAGCAAGATACCAGAAGGATAAAACATTTCATGTCTATTTAATAAGGAGAAGGAGCCCTGGTAAACTTGTTATGACAGTTGAAGAGAGGCTGATTCTCAGTGGCTGGAAGGAAAAGCTCACTAAATGATTAGCTTATCCATTACTTTATTTCTGCCAGTCTATAATATGACACAAACTGCATAAAGAATACATTGTAGAACAACCTTGGAGCCCAGTACAAAAGGCATTTCACTATTAATAAACACCTCTTCCTAAAAAGCTCCTTGAAGTCCCCATTCCTTGTTTCAATGCATATGAGAAGCTTGTTTATCAGTGGTGGGAGCTGAGCTGTTACTTGCATGCTTTTCACAGGACTGGTTACATGCAATAAGCTCTCAACTGGCTCAGTGATACCTGATTCAAAGAAAATTATGTTCATAAGTATGTCTTTAATGGTCACTTTCAGTTCACATTGTTGAACTGTAGCACACATAAAGTTGATAGCTAGGTTTGATTAAAGGGTAGTTAACAGAAACAGATGGATGTTAGTCAAGAGTAGTAAAGGTGAAGGTAAGCTGAATGGAAAACCATAACTGAACTAGTATCCCTGTTCATAGTGCCACTGATTTTATTAAGGGAACAAACCTTAATAAAAGACAGGGGCCTTTGCCTGCTAATTCAAGGAATCTTGCAGTTCAGTGTCAGTGTAACTCTGTGAAGACAAATAATAGCTATATCACCACAAGAAGCTTTATCATTTCATTTACTGGTGGTAAGGGAAGGATGTATTGCAGAGTAAGCAACTAAGATTACACTTGGATTACACCCAGTTATCACTAGAAATATGAAGAGGACTCCCCTGGTCTCACTGGTGTTGACCAACTCCTGTGGTGACTGACTAATAGATATGCAGCCTTTATTACATTCAGTTTTTCCTTACCCTCTTTATAGGCAGAAGTTTTGATTCCATAAAGGAAAACTGGATGTTAAATTTCCTAGCAGCTGATCAAGATAAAATGTATACTTAACCTGTTTATCCTCTTGCTATTGAGTTGCCAAGACAGATTTCTTACAGCCCTGCCTGGGTCAGGGCCAAATGGAGGTCATCCTCGTAATGTCTGTGCACAAGGAAGTATAAACTTGTCCAGCAGTACCAGTTATAGGGCTTATTTATCTGTATGCATCCTAGGAGTATGATCAGTAAGCAACACAAATGAACTTTCATTAGTAAGTGTGTCATATGCCTTAATAATCTCCTTAAAATCAATTCTGTCCCATCAGTAGTCAGGCATCATTCCAATCAATATGGCTGTTTGCATTTAAACAAGAAAGAACTTGGCACAGGCCTACAATGGACTGTGGAAAGAGAAAAAAAAAAGAAAAAAAAATTCCCTTTTCAGGTTTGTCTTATAATATATATGTAAATATTTTCAAATGTAGTTGACCATTGACATGATTGTCTGAAATTCAAGGACAACTTTCAAAATAAAGCTTAGCTCAAGGCTGGTTTATTAATATCTGCATTAATATAACATCATAAAACTATTTGGGGATAGTTTACCAGTGATCTGAAGGAGAAGGTCTCATTATTCCCTAACAAAAGCTTAATAATCTTACAACTGTGAAGTTTAAGAATATTTTATTATTATTCTTCTAAGATTATACCCACTTAGAGCAAGACCACAGTTAAGTTAATGCCTGTGTTGATACCTTCTTGAAGACAACCCCTGATGACCTCCTGAAACAGCGGAAAGAGGGACTGTGGTCATATCTACACCTAGCTCTGCCAGCTCCATGGTAATTTCGCTGTGAAATGCAGGCACCAGAGCCTGTTCCCAGAGCAGGATCTTTGGTGAGTGATAAGCCTGACACAAGGCATCTACCAGTGCATCATAAGATGTGCCTAATGTTTCTGCAATCAGATTTTGTTTGTGCTGCGTAAATTCCATTTGGGTAGGAACCCCTGTGGCAGGGAACAAAGTGACTCTTTCTTCTGACCAGAATGGAGATGTTTTTGTTTTGTTTTGATGTTTTTTTTTTCCACAGTTGAGGACTGTGGCTCATTTGTTTGAAAGACATTGAAAGCAATTGCTTTTCTAACGTGCTTTTTAGATGTGGGAGTAAGTTGTGATGAGGTAAAATGTAAAATATATACAACTTCAGATATTTTTTTTCCTGACTTTTTGGTAATTCTTAATAGTATATACCTGCAAAAGAGAGATCTGCCTGACAGTGGTCAGAGAGCTTTAGAAGACAGTACTCATCTTTGTCCATACAAAAGGGTACCCTGAAGCTATTGATGGAAATGAGCCATGAGACAAGTGATTATAAAATATAAGGGAGGGATTGTTGCCTCAGGTTGGCCGGTGGCTTAGGAGTGCAATATACCTGTTACAAGCTTGTCATGGTTAACAGTTTAATAACCTGCCACTGCCTGTTCTAGGACTAGCACTGCAATAAAGCCTTCACTAGGTTTTTTAAATTTTGGTTTTTTCTAGGAAATCAGCTGCAAGACAGATCAGTTTTTGCAATAGAGGAATGTAATTCTTAGCCAAAAGGCTAGCTTCAGCAACAAAAGATACTACAAATTTAAACTAGCTTCAACAGAATACAAAAGCATGGTAATATGATGATAAATCCCAAGTATGAACATAATAAAATATTCTGTGCAGATGAGGTTTTAATATAGCTAGTAAAGAAATCAACTTCACAGTGTGGTCTTGTTACTTCAGCAAGCATTAAAACACAGTACTAGATAGTTCATGTTCATTTAATTTTATCTAAGGTTTTCTATGGCCAGAGAAGGTCACCATGAGTAAGAACAAATGGGATGATGGATAAATTACACAGAAATTATGTAAAATATAATCATCACTTACAACTCTGCTCAACCCTAGCTCAGAATCACTTATGGTTTTGGTGTAGAGAGAGAAGCTTAAACTCGCTCATTTCAGGTCTGAATACAGGGAGAAAAAAACAAACCTCCAGTGATTTCCAGTACAAGAGATCCCACCAATGCAACTCAGTGATGAGAAAAGGAGAGGGTTCATCACAGAAGTTGATTCAAGTATTTGAGCTATAGTATAAATAAGGCAATCTTTTAAAGACATCACAGCTATTAAACAGTAATGAAGAATTGAAAAGCAACTCTGCATAATCACCATTCAGCTAAATGATGATTTCACAGATGGAAGAACAGATGAAATTCAGCCAAACAATTTTAAGGGCAAATGAATAGGCAATAATGTACTTAGGAAGCATTAGCCTCTCTTCATTCTCAGAGACAGTGACCCATTGTTCACGATTAATAAACCCTGAGGCACAAAGGGAACAGAGATAGTGGCTGCCTAAGATCTGTTCAAATCCACCCAATAAAACAAGCACAGAAAACTGAACATTACACTGCTTCTTAATATAAAGCAGAGCCTTGAATTACTTTCACATATTCAGATTAAAATTCAAGCCCTGCTAAATTACGACGAGTTACAACTTTCCTCCTGGATGTGATGAAAGTCACTTTTGCTATAACTGAAAGGATCATTGGTTAGGTAGCGGTTGAGCTTTCCTTTGCTCACAGGCCTTTCTAGGGCTGGCACAAAGCAGTGTGCAAAGGATTCACCAGCCCTTAAATGACAGCTTGTCCTTGAGAGCTGAAAACTCAGAAACAGCGCACTAGCATTTGTTAGGAGTAAAGCAAGATAAATAGGAGGAATACAGTTTGTGGCAAGTGCTCCAGCTGGTAAAAACCCAAACCAAGGGCTTCAAGGGAAGAGTGACTCTTTTCATTATGATAGCTACCATATCAGCAACTTTGAAAAAGGAAAAATGACTGTCTGTATATCTGTAGATAATACCACTGTGAGGAAAAGTAAATGCTACCAAATCCAATACTCCATCTTTATATATAAGCTTAGAGACAATTGCTACAGCTTTTTTTTTTTCCTCTGGGAAGTCCCAAAAAAGTGGTTGAAATTTATTTTATTTAGTTTTGGTTTGTTTGTTTGTTTGTTTGTTGGTCACCTAGCAGTGTAACTCTTACTTCTGTCTTGGGAAAATAGATAATTACATGTTCTTTCTTTTGAGGATATTTGAACCTCTAGATTATGTCAGAAGCTAGTTTTCACACTAAGGCTGTCAGGTTAGAGGCCTAAAAACATCAGTACAAGAAAAGGACAAGTAAGTCAGCAGACAGCATGTTTAAAAAGCAGTCCAAAGGAAGTACCAAATGTGTCAGTGTATACTGACTTTATTAATGCTGTGCTGTAAGGAGTGGTCAATACTTTCTGCTCCTCTTTTGGTAACACTAACATACCTCATGTTTTCTTTGTTAACTTTTCCAAGCAGAGCACGTCTGAACAAGTTAAACCTGGAAATTATTGTGTTCATGATGGTTTTTTATTTGAAACTAAATATTTCCCATATACTTTGTGAGAATATTCCAATTACAAATCACAATTTCATCACAAACTAAATATCAGAAAAAAATTAGTCTTTCCCTCCCACAAACTGCATGAAAAACTGGATTTTTCTTCTCTATTCTTGCATCTGTAGAAGTAATAAAAGAACCATATTATTTACCTTTCTGGTACTTAATGAGAGAAACAAAAATGAATGCTGCCACTGCATAGGGGGAAAATTTGTATATTTTAATGCCCAACAAAATGTCATGAAACATTTGTCATCATGCTGTAAAAAAGGTTAAACTGAAAGATTAACATACATTTCCCTTCAACCCCATGGATGTCTGAAATGTAAATGTAATATTTTTGTAGGCAATTTCTGGGAAAAGCTAAAAATAGAGCTTTGTGCACGTAACTAACACAAAAGTGAAACAAATTAACCATATTTTAAAGAGCAGGATAGAGCAAGAGAGGGCAAATATTTTAGACTTCAGGTGACAATGGAATAATATTTGTTAAAATTAAATTGACAAATTTTAACTCATGCAAATGACATACTTGGAGCAATGCACACCTAAAAGCTGCTAACTCTGACAGCCCTAAAAGCTCTACAGGGAAAGAAAAAGGTATGTTTCTAGATTTTATGCCATTAAGAAAAACTGAAACTAAAACCTTTGTTAAGAACTTTGTTGCATATGAATAATAACTTCTATAACATGACTCAGAGGGTGGTAAGAAAGCTACAAAGAAAATTAGTGAGGGTTGACTACTTGATGGGGGTAGGTAGCTGACAGCCATTGGGAATGTTCATATCTAGAAACATTGGAATGGAAGAGATGGGAGAATTTAAATTGAGGGTCCTCTTGTATAAGCACTAGCCCAGGCTTCTGGGAAAACACGACTGCCGGGATCCAGAGGCAAAGAAGCTCAAAAAGGACATCCTATCACTTGTATCCATGCTTCAGGCATAATGGGAGCACCTTTGTGCAGAAGCATCCTAAGTTTAGCTGCAGTCTTCCATGGCACTTGTTAGTCACTTGGGGAGAACCCCTGTGCTATGGCATGGATCCAAGTCCATCCCAGCCGAGCCTCTGGCTTGGATAACAACATGGCCAGGCTAGAAATATGCTCAGAAAAAAGGAAAATGCAAGGAGGCAGGCTGCCTCTGGAATGATCCTGTATTGTTCATGTTGCCAGAGTATGACAACTATTGTAATTTAATGCTTGGCCTGAAAACTGTTGGCTAGGGCAAAAGAGAAAATTAGGCAAGTTTCAAGATGATACATTAAGATCTCCACTAAAAACTACAGATCTATGTTCTGCAGAGATATAGTAATTTCTTCCAGTGTGAATACTAAATTAATTGTTCTAGGAAAGCATACATGATTGTAGGGAGACTGATGCAAAAAGAAGTCATGGTCAGGTGTCAGACCACCAAACCATACACATTCCACCATTATTCTCCAGTTTATTCAAGTGTAATTGATCCTATTGCAAAGTTTAGTGAGCAAGCAGAAAGAATACTGCTGCTGGAAAGCAGGCTTACTATCAGAAAAGTTAATGAGTACAAGAAACTGAAAAACTAGCTGAACAGGTTTTCCAGGACACATGTAAACCAAGAAAAGTGAGAGTGAACAGGAGGGCCATCTGGGGAGTGGGAAGGACAAAAGAAGTAGAAATACAAACCTTTGGTGTTTTATCACACACAGAGGCTGCATGATACAGAGTAGGATATTTAACCCATAAACTACAATATTTGTACACAAAATACACAGATGGATATGACATGCCAGGGAGCGTGGAGGAACCTGTCAGAGAACATCAGTGGTGTTTTCTTAGTGTAGTAACCAGGGTTATAAGAAAGGAGCCACACCTGCAAACTGTGTCAGGAGGTCAGCTCTTTACTGCTGGGTGGCTATGAATGGCACAAGGTTGCTGGACTGACACCCACAGTTCTGCTGGTCAGAAAGAGTGAAGAAGAGTCTATATAGGCTGCAGGGTCCTGAGCCTGAAGGAGCTGAAGCCTACAGAAAAGATGGCAGGGCTGTCAGATGAAGGCCATCCAGTCAGCTCTGACATTTATTGTTTGGAAATTCAGTAAAAATGGAAAAGGTGCTACCAATAGGGGAAAAACTGCTTATTGTGTTTCATGCTTTCTGTTGGAAATATGTTGGTCCACATTCATCCTTCATACCAAATGCTGAGTATGTAATCCTGATAGACTTATGGAAAATCCACTTCAAAGTATTTCCAATACAGACATGATGTTTGCTGTTGAGAATGGGGAATCTGTTGCTCACAGGCAGGCTACCTTCCATTAATCTTGGAGACCACAAAGGGACAGAAAACTGAAGTTTGAAAAGGAGGTTACAAGCCACAACATGATCTTCTAAAATGGCATCCAATTCTGTGGAGTCCAAATAAACTTTTATGGGAATCTTTCCTATTTTCCTCTTTATTTTAAGGAAAATGTGACAATTCTTATTCAACAAGAATTACTCATTTGCTTTCCATGTGACGCTTCGTTAGTTAACTTGTTCAGAACACTGCTCTGCTGAACAAGTGTCTAGATCGTGTGGGTAAGGGCTATTTGTATAAGGGGGAGCTAGAACTGATGGTATAAAAACCACAAGCTGTACACAAAACTCAGTGGAAACAGTCAAGGTAACTCATGCTGCAGTGTAGGATTAAGCAGGAAACTCAATTAAGGAAAATATACTTGATAATAGCCAACTATTTGATATCAGAACAGCAACTGGTATCTTTTTTTTTAAGAAAATGCAGAATACAAAACCATACACTAACATATAGACTTACATACTTTGACTGACTAAGCATCACTTCTTTTTAACAGTGTGAAGTGTAATGGATTGACAGAATGAACAGCTCTTTACAAAGCATCAGCTTCATGCTTTAAACTGGGCTTGTAGCTTAAAATAAGGGTTTGTATGTTAGTGCTTAAATCAAGATATGAAGAAGGCAGCAAATGAAACAATAGCCTGGCAGTGACCTTCATGTAGCCTTGGCCTGTGGAAAGCATTGAAGTGTCAGGCAATAGGCCATGCAATGACACCATGCAGGAGTGTAAAGTCAGTCTTTTTCCTCGGGATACTTTTTAAAGACTGAAATAGTGAACCACATCAGAAGTTTTAAATTGATCTATCGAGCTCCTATTAACTCTCTAAACAAGACACAAAACAGTTTCTTGGTCTATTTGAAAAGGACTCATTGGATGTTCATTATTTCTCTTGGGAAACATGTAGGTCACTTAGAGGATTTGTTTTTTTACAGTGCCTTGATGTTGCTGAGTTGCATGGAGATTTTCCTTCACAGGCATCAAAGACCATTCATGAAGTACTTTTTTTTGTGAAGTCCTGTATGAAAAGAATATAATATATAAGTATTTTTCTACCATAAATTCTTCTTCTGGCATAAATCTGAGTGCTGTTATCAAAAGAAAAGTCTGTAATTCTTTCTAAAGTAAGAGTAAAGGTTAAAAAACCAAAATCTTACCAAATAACCCTTGTTTTTCCAAGCTGGGTAAGAAATCAGGTGATGAAGCTGCACATATGAAAGGAAATTTATTTCGAGGCATTTTTGTGATGTGCTAACAAAGGACTGAACATGGTCATTGCAGGCATAGGGCAGTTGCCAGGATGCAAGAAGGCAAATCAAAGAAATCAAAAAGGTGCAGGGCAGACAAAGACAATAATTAGTAGAAGAAGTACAAAATAGGTAATCCTTACTGATGAGAAAAAATGGAAAGTGTTAGAAATGTCAGAGGGAGTTAACTAAGCTCTGCAAAGTTCAGTCATAGGACCTTCAGTAAATATGTATATTGAATTTGGCAAAATGACTAAGATCATGATGATGAAAGGAACTGAGACAAAGCTTGAAGGCATCCTTACTAGAGAACAGAAGTGGAATATTTTGCAGAAAATTCATATGGTAAAAATGGAATAAAAGTCACAGTACAAAAGGCAAGGCTTTGTATTTGCATGATGGGCAATATTGTGAGCTGGAAGTATCAGTCTATTATGGCATAAAAGGAAAAAAGTCTGTCTAAGTTATTATAGACAACTCTAGAATTTGCTAGAGGTGTTTATTGTAGAGAATGAAGCAATAATGACACTGTATATTTCAGTTAGGAGACTTCTACAACCTCATTTAAAGAAACTTATGTACTGTTGCTTCAAAAGGTTGCTCATTTACACAAGGACAGGACTGACCAGCATAATATTTGGGAGTTTTATTTCATATATTAATGAAGAAATTGTAGAAATTATAGGATTGTATGTCTCTAATGTACAGGTACATTTAAAATTATACTGCAAGATAAAATAGAGGTGAGAAGAGAGAATAGAAATGCTTTCTGTCCTGTGCATATGATAGTATAAACTCTGTACATGACAGCATAAACTGTATTTGATGCTTGATTTGGTTTTTGTTTTGTTTCATTTTAATTCATGATGAACTATAAAACATATTTTTTCCCATGGTTTTCAAGAAGCAGGTATAAAATAATGGAACACAGAAAACACATCAGTAATGATAGAACATCTAGTAATCTGAGTGCTACCCTAATCAGTAAATGTATGTTGGTACTGCTTATTCCTTATTTAATTGCAAAAGAAAAAAAAAACAACATGGTGGTCTTTTTAACACTGGAAATTTAGAGGACTTTTACCTTTTAGCAAAGTCATGCCTGTGCTCTGTTCTGAGGGCAGGGGACAAATCTATCTAACTGAAGCCTTCAGCCCCTTACAACAGTCAAATTTGTCTTGTTCAGTTGCAAATGCTAGAGTTGTACTTTGAAAAGCCATAGGCATGGACATAGCATTCAATAGCAATGAAGCAAAAGCCTGTAGGTTTTAATTTGGTTTCAATTAGGATGTGATTAGGGCTGAAAGACACAGAATAAGTTGAAGCAGGGTCCCTTTTTTCAAACAGCTGTTTGTTCATTAGCATCCATACTGCATACTTCAAATAATATGAGGTTTAAGTTGATTGACTGAAGTGTTCATTTGATATAATACAATAGAAAACAAAATTACAGACATCAGAAGGCATTTAGGCACCTTAAACCATTAAGTGAGACTTAACACGAGCCTGTAAGATAAAAATAGAGCCAAGAACAGAACAAAAGTATTTTTTGAGAGGAAATAATAACTAGAATCGAGGTGCCAGAGTAGACATGCATTGAGATGTGCTGGAACAGCTAGGACAGAAGCATGAAACAACAAGCAAGGAGGATTGTTGTTTGGTAGATGCTTGTAGCTGACTAGTTAAACGTTGAGTGTCCTGCTGAATTGCCACCTCTGTACTGAGAACTGCCATCCTGGGAATGAAGCCGAATGAATTTAGGAAAAAGATAAGTTCCTGGTGGGAAAGCAATAATTAGAAATGTTAAAATAGTCTTCAATCAGATCTGTTGCAGTGATGTAGCCCTGTGGTATAAGGTTCAATTGTTCTGATCACGATGTTCTTGCAGACTCCTACAGTGGAGGGAGGTGTGCGAATGCAGCATCCTAATGAACATGAAGAGGAAGGAGATAAGGATCAGGGCAAGCACTGCTGGTGTGCTGAGAAACTAATTACATCTGGAGGTTTGTCATCCTGAATGGTAAAATTCTAAACTAGAGAATACTGGATGGTCATAAAAGCTGTACTTCATAGCAGGGTATATGGGAAAGGAACCCAATCTATCAGGGCATGAGAAAGGGCTATTGCCATATCTACTCAAGAAATGAAGGCTGGGGACTACAGTTTTCAGAAAGGGAAGCATACAATGTTTAAGAGACAGCTGAAAAAAGAGAAAAAAAGAGAAGGTTACTTGAAATACAGACCATTAAAAGTTAAAGACTTCATGGTTAGTTAAATTACTCTAAATTACTGAAAGATTAAGAACATTGTTTAAGCTGAGTATTTGTCATTTGCACAAATACATTAACTCTAGCCAATTAAATTTGCCTAATCAAGCTTAACAATGCTACATGCTGTTTCCCATTAGAAAGCCACTATTTAAAAAAAATAAAATAAAATGTACTACTTGAAATGTAATGGTAAAGAGATTCTGTATGGATTTCCAAGGGTGCAGCCATCTGACTCTGCTAAAGAATAAGTTGATGTCACTGCCTAGCATTTGTCCCAGGCAAAAGAAATATTTGCTGTTATTTTCTCTCTGTATCTGAAAACCATAAGAAGAAGAACATCTGCTTTTAGCAAAACTGTGGAAGTGATAAAGGTGTCTCATGCAATGTCTCATGGTGAGCACTTCTGCTCACATTCAGCAGAAGCATTCCTGTGACCCCAGCATTCTTATGGCAGGTAATACTGCAGTCTCAGAACTAAACTGAGCTTGAAACATGAGGGCTGGACAAATACTGCAAAACCTAGTAAGAAATCCCAAGAACAACTAAGCAAACTTAGGACTTCTGAGATGAAAGGAGCATGACTTAAGATGATACAGAAGTTACAGCCCTTTTTAAAGGCATAGGACTTTATTTCAAAGTCTTCCATGGCAAAGTCTTATGGATTAAGACTGCAGGATGTTTGCTGATGTCCTCAGACATGACCTTGCTACCAAAGAGCATGATGAAGAAAGATCTGTCTATGCTTATTGCTGAAATACAACTTGCCAGAAAGGCAAGTAGCTTCTCAGATATCCTTTGGGACTTTTACTGTCATTATTGAATACAAACTGATGAAGTTGGCAAAACTGATGTTACTTACTAACTCCATGTTAGGAATGCATCCATGTTATTTCCCAACCCCACTCTCTGAAACTACGCCAAGGATCAACTTCATAGCTCCTGGGAAGCAGGCTGGTGAAAGGCAGTGGAGTAGATATGTCAGGAGCAGCCCAATGCTCTTTGCTTGTGTTCTGCCTATTCAGAGCAGGGAGGAGGAGGGATATCTCTGCATCCTGCCACAGCAGACTGGAGACTTCCTGGCATAAATAGTCATATTTGTGACCAGTCCCTTCAATCCAATCTTGTGGTAAAGACAAGGAAGCATTTCAGGGACCTGGGAAGGTGAGCTGCTCCCTATGCCCCTTTGGAAATCCCTTTATGGTGCATGGCCACAGGGGATGAGAGAGAGAAAAAAGACAGGCTGAGGGTCCAAAACAGACCTTGTTGGCAGGTGTGTGTGTAGCAGCTACCTGGGGAAGGTAGTGCCAGTGGGAGATTCGATTTGAGGAAGATGACAGTCAATGTCCATAATTTCATGTAGGAAGGATACACAAGGACTTTCATAGGCATTTTTATGAGCGGAAATCAAATTTATAGGAAGTGACAGTAGCATAAATTAGCACCTCAGCTCCCTAAAATCATAAATAGCAGTCATTCCTGACTAATATTTTTATTTCCTTAAGCATCAAGTCACTCTTTCAGTTAAAGAAAAAACAAAACAATGAAATGAGGACTCTAAACCCTGTACTTCTTCATCTTCACCCACCCCAGCACAATCTAAAGGTCAAACTCTACAGAGGTGGTTCAGAAGGCTAACAGCTAGAAAATCCTTCCTCTCTGTCTCACTCGTTTCAAGCTTCTGTTATTTGGGCAGATGTTACTAAACCTGATGCACTAACCCTAGCAAAAACCCACTTGGACTAGGAGGGCTTGTTATTAGCATAGATCTGAGAGGAGGTTACCAAAAATCGCTCTCACTCTGGAGCTACCGAACAAGTCATCCCTGAATATGGTGCATGTCCCTTCTCAACACAGATCCTCCTCTAGTCCCACATTTTGGAAGAAAAGTCTGTCTACAACTATGCTAACAGACCTCAGTGACCATTTCTGTCCTACTCATTCAGTGGGAATTCCAAGATTTTAGTGAAGAACCAACTAAATAAAAAGATAAGGGGTCCCACTGCAGTTCAGAAAGATCAGAAAGGTGGAATCTGAATCCCAAAATACAGATTTCATGAATATGTTTGGAGCACTGGGCTCCACTAGATGAGGTGCACAAATGTGGTCTCAATACCTAAGAAAAGGAAAACCAGTGTTTTTAGCTGTCTGTGCTTCTGGTTACACAGCAAGCATGTTCATGAACACCAATGGACAGTCCTTTAGGTGGTACCTAAATGAGCTCCAAAATTTAAAAGCTAGTATTTTAACAGTATTATAACAGTATTTTAGAAGTTAGTAAAAGAGCAGGCTACGTTTCTTCTGAAGAAACAGTAGTGCTTACTTTTTGGGATTTTGACCCAGAGATAAGTAGGTAGTTGAGCTGGACACCAGAATTATTCATGAACTTTTATTTCAAAATGATTCTTGTCCCTTTGTGGAGAGACAGACCAACATTTGAGAGCCTCTGATTTGTTTTGAGTTGCCAGTCCTTGAGGGTTTGTATGTTGTAGTATTGGGAAAACAGAGAATGCTTTCTGCCTGTCAGTTTTATTTTAGTCTGTTTTATACATTTACACAAGCTTCCAGTGAAAAACCTCACATTTTATACTAGCAAAGAGAAAGGATTAGATTCCTGATTACACAGATTAGAAAATGCTGTCCTTCTGTTATTGTGAGTAAAATCATCACCTGAGGCTCGCCCTCGGGTCTGGTGAGAAAATGAATCATTTTCTGACCTTCTCCCTGCTTGCTGGACTGCTGGACACTGGTATTTTTCCAGGGCTATTTCTTTGCACTCTAAAATTTACACAAAACTTTTGACTGTGCCTGAATTTCAGTAATGTCACTGGGCATCTCTGGTAGCCTCCTGCAATAAATCTAAAGATTACCAACCTAAAACCTGTTGATGTGAAGTCGCCTCCTCAACCTGTCCAGGTCTCTAGACATCAGTGGCACTATGGCCCTTTTGCATCATTATCTTGGTGCAGCTCTTCAGAAGTCTTGCTTGTCAATCCTGTAAGGTATTTCTATGGAGACACTATATCAAAAATGACCCTGCTGACAGCAGTTGTGACTCTGTGGTAAGCTCAAGTAAAACTTCGAAGTAAACTGAAGTCTGCTAATATGGCAAAAAGTCAAATGAGCCAAGAGTTGTTTATTGGCAATTAAAAGCTTAAAAGCTTAAACTAGGCCTATAATCTGTACTTTTCATAGAAAGCACTGCAGGTCATACAAAATGAAACATTTAAGATATGTGGGATAGCTAATATAAGTAAAACCCAGAAAGGCATGATTTTGCACTGCAGCCATGGATGCTTGGCCACTTGTACCTCTAGCCTAGGCAGCCTTTCATGAGAGTTCATAGCCTCTCTGGGCTTCTGTAAAACTCACTTGGGCAATTGACAGTGATCTGGATTTGGACATGTTTGAAATAAGGTCAATCTGCTTTCACTTTATGTCCATATTGCTGCATAAAGATAAATAAGTATCTTTTTGTTAAATAATGAAGCATTAAATCTACCTTGTTATACAAACCCAGCTGACTAGACCGGCCTGAATGGCCTGAAGAGCCTTCATATAAGAAAGCCATGGGCAAGTTCAAGTTGACTTGTGCTGGTAGTACAGATAGTACTAACTGCCAGAAACATCCTGCAGTAAAATATGGTCATATAGAAGAAGAGCAAAAGAAACTAACCCAGATTTTCCTATTGATCCTGATCACCTTCAAATGTCTGTGGAAGTATGAACTGCCCTCAAACTGTGCTCATCTGATAAAATGAGAATGCTTATAATAGACATTTTGATAGCTTTCATTGAAAAATTTGTAACTATTAAATGTACCAATAAAAATGTTTAAGCACTGGAAGCAAGAAAATAAAGTACATATAAAGAATTGAAAAAGAGGTTTCAGTCTGTGAAATATAGAATGTAAATATTTCCAAGTGAGTAGACACAGAGTTAAGAGTAGACAGCAATACTGTTTATGCTTTTACAGGACTAACCAGGCTTGACTCAAATTTTTAATGAAAATCTCCTTAAAATCAATTTCTGTTTATGCATGCCAATGTCTACTGCTAGCTACAATTTCTGTTAACTTCAGTCTGTCCCTTCTTCCAGTCTCCTCAATCTGCAACACTGTCCAGTGGGGAAAAGAAAAAAGGAGGCAGAGCAGCTTGGAGAAAAGCAGCCAGTATCTCATCCCACCCTTCTTCATTCAGGTGTCTTAATAATGGAGTACTACGAAACCCCATAAATAAAATGTAACCAAGTGTTCAAGGAAAGAAGTTAAATCTACATGCAAAACCATGCATGTGGGAAAGGCCATGTCCTCTATATGCCATTTAATGATGAACTGTTTTTAAAATGAACAATATTGCTTTGTTTTGTTTTGTTACAGTGGTGATGTAACCAAATATCTCATGTTGTTTATTGTATTTTTCTCCTTAACAATGCTGTGACAATCTGGTCTGGTCAGAATAAAAAGAAAATATGACTGTTTTCATCCATATTAGAATAAGCAATAAGCAGAACAAAGGAGATAGCAACCTTTGTAGAATACAAGTGAATCAAAGGATATCTCAGATCAAAATAGTTTCTGTGACCTTCACTATTAATTTATAATTTCTTAAAAAAAAACCCTGCAATAATGCAAGGAAGCAAATTAAACATCCAGGCAAGCACAATATAGAGCTATGTGGAAATGCACTTCTGAACTTTTGACTTCTCTGATGCCTTTTGTTTGCTAATCCCTGTGTCAGAACAGCATCCAGGATTTCTGAGCAGAGTCCTGGGATTTAGGCACACCTGACTGACTTCTGGTCACTGTGACCACATGCTTTGCATGCATGACAAGTCTATATCTCAACTGTTTTATTTAGCACTCCATTTCACTGTGTGCAATGGTCTTTGGAGGAGCAGTCAGCTAATTTGATGTTGGCTACCTTACACATTCCTGGCAGTCCTTGTGTCACGGTCCACAGCACATTGCAGCATAACTGTACAGATTGATTTAGACACCTCTGTACCTCCACTGTACTTGGATCATTTTGATAACATGTGTCTGGTTTTAATGGTAAAGTGCTGCTAATAATACCCATTGGGTGCAAGTAAGTAACAGACTGATAACCTCTGTAACCAAGAGCATGACACCCAGCTATCCACCAGGGCTCTCTGTGATGTGCCCACCAAGCTACTTTTCTGTGGAGAGACTGGAAAGTAGTCATTCATACAGGTCAGTGACCTCTGGCATGTTGGCAGGGTGTTCTCTTTTTAAGGTCACATTTAAACTTTCCCTCTTCTTTTACTCCTAACATTCAAAAGATTGCAATAGGACCTTTAGAAATACTCTCAATGCCAGACACTAGAGATCTGTAAAGGTTAGCCTAAGCTGGAAAACACCACACAACAGCACAAAGGGATGCTTGTTCTTCTCTATAGTGGTGATTCTGCATATGCAGTTGTTCTCCCAACAGTACCTGCACTGCTTCAGTCCCAAAGCCAGAAGCAAAGCCAGCTCTGTGCTGCAGTGCAGTACAACTAACAGCAGCCTTGCCATTGCTTGTTCATACCGTCAGGAGCCTGTGTATAGTCAAGAGTCCCTTCCCATCTGCTACCTCCTGCAGGATGTACACAGAACCTGGACCAAAACCTTTAAGCTATGTGGCTTTATCTGTAGTACTGATTCATTTATCGCTCACCCTGAACAGCAGGAGAGCTCTTCTCTTTTCCTCTCCTGACACAATGCAAGAGTATCTCATTAAAAATGGCACCAACAGTGAAAACCATGAAAGATTTTAGAAAAGCACTTACTATGTTTTACCTGCCCATGCAGCAGCTCAGAGGAGTATCTCACCAGCTAGATGAAGTCATTCCCTGACTATTGGCCCATTACCTTCCTAAAAGGAACCTTTCATGTCCAGAACTCTTTCATAATAGATTGTATCTTTTTTTTTTTTTTTGGCCCTATATTTAGTATTTCAAGAAAGAAATGTAGAGAGGGAGATGTAATAACTTGACACTGCTTCTTTTCAGCTGTCTCAGCAGAGTCTCCTAACCTCGGGAGCTCTTTTGCAGCTCTGCAAATCTACAATGTACTTGTGAAACTGATTTCAGACACATTTTCTAGGTAAACTCTGCAACAAGACAGTTTACCCTGACTTATTTATATTTAATTGCTTTGCTGCTCTGAAACAAAACACTGGGATGCATTTCTGGGCATCATCTGACAACATAATGCATTCTTCCACCTTCACGTGCTTACCCTGTCTTTAATACACTGTAGCTACATGTGCAGTGGCTCATCAAACAGCTTGCCTGAGGCTGAGCAAGCCTTAGAGTAACATTTCCATGCTCGATTTTTATTTTGTAATTGACACACAATTAGGAGTAGACAGATAAGTAAATATGCAGGATCTTTGCTTTTAGCTGGAGTGGGAGAAACAATTCAGAATTCACAGGGTTTGAGTTAGAAAATCTATTAGTTCCTGAGTCCTGTGGAGACATTTAATAAGAATACTTTTATGAGCCTGTTTCAGTGACAGCTATAATCACTTTGTTTAATTTTCCAACTAAAGATATTTCCACTGCTGGGGCCCCACTGATCCACTGATCAGCTTTCTGATCTTTAGTATCAGCATCATTTGAAATAACACCATGTGGGCTTCTTTTTCCTGAGTTGTAAATAACAAAGAGAGAAATAGAGCTAATCAGTTATGTGAACCATGAGTCAGCTCTGTTACTCAAATTAGAAGTGTGTTAATTCCATTAAACAAACAACCCATTGGGCCAGTTTTTGGAAAGCAAGAGAAAAGGAGTGAGGAGATAAAGCATACCTTGCTTTTTAAGGCTATATCCATAACTTCAGGCTATATGAAAAGACAGTTTAAGTGTCAAAAAGACAGAACATATACCCATCCTTTCTACCAAACTGTAAATAGTTTGGCAATCAGAGCCTTGCTAAGGAGAGGATGAAACCTCCTCCTCTCATGCCCACTTACAAGGAGTATAAGAAGTACTTTTCAACTGAAAAGGAAGTTTTATATTGGAATGTCACATTAATCTTATCCTGGAATTTCTACTGATTTATTTATTTATTTATTCCATACTAGTACAGCCCCTGAAGTAACACATCTATGTCACCACCGGGGAAGGATTTGCCTGAGCTCACTTGTGGGACAGATTTGACATACCTAGTGCACTAGGGTTTTCTTCCTTTCCCACTCACAAAAAAAAAAA